>WBMZ01000568.1:0-115385 GCA_013400975.1 Atrichornis clamosus | reverse complement strand
CTTGCAGTCCGAGGAGCTAAGCACGCACAGGGCAGTTGTTGCAAACAACCTGTCATTAACGGCTCATCAGGGCTGATGCAGGTGGGGGAGAATACATTGCTTTACTACATCCCCACAACCCAGGACAATAATATTTGCAAAACATTTACACTGTAGTTCTCAACATTCATGTTAAATGTTAACCCATTATATTATTTGAGGTAGAATCAATGTGGCACAAAACCATAAAGGAGAGAAACCATCAGATGAAGTTATGAATAGAATGTGGTTTATACATTTTTCTATATATAACTTTGGCAGACTAATTAATGGAAGCATAAAGGCTTTATAATGACCTTAGCTACTGATATGGCCTAACTAAACTCTAGTGCCATTTAGTAATGCATCCCATTAATGGTTCCTCAGAACAGAAGTGGTCCCACTGGTGTTAATACAACTGGTTGACTTTGTGTGCTGAAGATTTTTGTGCTTAAGAGAAATATTTTGTTGAAACTAAAAGTATTGTAGGAATATGTCAAATCCAATGAAAATGTAAGAAATGTATAAAATAATTTGGTTTTGAACTGGCACTTGGAAATTAAATGGCAATCTTTAGTTTTGCATGGGACTTTGCTTAATTTTATCTAAAAGTAAAACAAACTAAACCGAATATTTATGTCAAAATATTAATATGAAATGACAATGATTAAGTGTAGACTTCTCATGCCCATCTTCTGTTTAACTTCAAGTGCTAAAATCCCCAATGTCCCCCTTGATTGTTTTGGAAAACGCTAAACATGTTAGCATCCATAAACAGATGAAAAGAAACAACTTTAACTTATGCAAGTAGGTATTAAATATATATGTATATATATCTGACAATAACATGTACCTATTCTGCCCATGATGAGGCAGATGAGGGTAGCTGTAAGTGAACTTGTTTGCACTCCCATAGGAGTCTAGCTGTAGTAGAATGGAACACACTGTGAATTAATTTATCCTGCTTTCAGGCTGCTTGGCAGCTTTTGGCACTTCTGCTGCTGTATTTATGGCTGGCCTGAGGATGTACATGCTGCATGACAGTATGCAGCACAGGCATATATCCTTATTCAGTGTTTAAGCATGGGAGTAGTTGTTACTCTGAGTTGTCAGCTGGTTATTTCTTAGAGAAGCTGTCATGGGGATTGCATGCTGTGGAATTTATATTACTATCTTAAAATACTCTGTGATTTTTTTAGATTAAAGGACCCTGTCAGGTAAAATACACACCACATTTTGAATTTTATGTCTTCCCTCTATTCTTAATGTGTTTTGAATTAAAATTTTTGAATTTGTTTTGCATTTGAATAACTTTCTCTGCTACCAGACTGCTTTTGTGTTAATCTCTGATTCTTTGCTGGTAAAAATGTGATTTCTCTTTGTTTTAAATGGCTGTGTTTTAAATTTCTGAATAAACAGTTAACATAAAAACTATGCTAAGTGTTTGACACGAAGAATGTAAATTCACTACAAAATTTTATCTTCAGAAAGTCCATTGCATTTTCTTATTCCAAAGAAAATCTGACATTCCAACTCAGTGCAACTGTAAAGTCTTGCAGTCTATTGTTATTATTTTATTTTTATGGTGAGGACACCCAAGCTGCCGATCAGCACTGAGGCACCTATGGTGCTAGATGCAAGGACTTTGATAGCATGTTTCCAGCCCATGAAGAATGCACGAAGCAAGTTAGATACTAAACACCAGACACATGCTAAAGAGAGTGATTATTCACAGTATATATGCCCATGATATCGAACTGTGAAGAGAGAAAAAAGTAACCTTCCTTATGAACACACAGACTTTTGGAACATGATATGATACTAAGAGCAAAGTTATATTTCAAGGTTCTGTTACCTGAGCTGGGGGTCGCATAGAGTTTGTATGTTTAAGGCACAGGGCCAGGCAAAGGTATCTGAAAGAGAGTTTAAGGTGCTGTTGCATCTCCTTGCACAGCGTAACTTGGTTCTGAGTAGGTCCTGTTGCATTAGCATTACACCATGGCCAGGTGGATTAGCTGTGCTGGTGTGAAGCTCTTAGAGGCAGCCAGGATAAATCCACGTGGAGCTGCACTGTGCTTAGTGCAGACTTAGAGAAGACCTAATGTAGGCTGCTGCTGTACTTAGTAAAGAATTTAAGAAATAGTAATGGGGGAAATTCCATGCTGTATTTGCGACAGAATGGAGATTTTTTAAACTGCTTTATACCCCTTTTGTTTTGAATAACTCCAACATTTGGCACTGTAACCAGGTGGAATCCAGTGTCAATTAAGTATAAAGACTCTCTTTCTTTCCCTTTTAAAGAAGCCATGAGATTTCTTGGATCTGTGTTAACTTGTCATAGTACATCTTACACTACTTAGAAGTCCTCTCCTGACTTTTCTTTGGCTTTAGTCTTTGAAGTTGCTAAAGCAGGTATCAGTGAAGGAATAATCCCTTTTCTGTTGTTTCCAGAAGATGGTGTAACTGAAAATTAGTGGAATTGAAGGGAGAAAAATTGATATTCTCAAATTAAAAAAAAGTGCAACAAAGTCTAGAATTAAAATGTACTGAAGCAGATTTGATATAGTACGTAGCAAGCTTGAGCTAAATGGACTGCTGCCAAACTAGGTATTACTTTCTTTAGGAAAAGGAGAGTCTGTTTTGAATTTTATGATCAACCTGGCAAAAGCATAGCTCATCGTTATGTTAAAAATAATAACAAGTTTAGTGCAAGGCAACAGTGCACTTGTGATTCTTGTTCATGTTCTCATGGGAGAGATGGTCTGTTTGGTAAACTGGGCATTGAATAAGTACTTGAAAAACCTAAGGTCTATGATGAATCCTGATATTTGTTCTCTTTGTGATTTTGAGTGTTTTATTCCTTGGCCGCTCTTCCTACCTCTTTGAACGTCTTCGTTACATGAGTTAAACTCATGGGAACAATGCCTTTTCTTTTCCAGAAAGCTGAGACGTATGGTTTGTCCTCTGTCAATTCAAATTTCGAAATCCCAGCTTGACTTGCCTCTCTGCAAACCTGTTTGTGCTTTCCCAACTCTTTGTGATCCTGCCTGTTTCTCCCATCAACTCTCCCAAGCTTCAAGAGCTGCAGGAATACTGGAAGACCATGTTTCTGATCTCTGGGAAAGCTATCGTGCTGCACTACTCTGGCTTGTGTCATTGGCAAAGGACTTTGCTGTTTCAAGCACATGTTTTGATGACTTTCTTCAATAAGTCAGAGCATTTCTCAGTCACATAAATAATCAAGATATCAGTGAAAGTCTGTAAAGAGAACAAGCAGGTCTGTCCAGTCTGTTTCTATTTTTCCCAAAGTGAGTATCTTATGCCTAAATTGTAAAACTGCACTTATTTGTGACAGCTTTGGAACAAGACAACCCATTTCCAAGGAACTTTGTAATTAAGCAATGTTTAATGAAGTGTGAGGCATTCAAATATTTTTAAATTCAATCAGACTCTAACACTTCCATTGCATCACACATTTACAGAAAGGCTAATGAGTTCTGCTAAATTCTGTAGGATTTTTACATGAAGGCAAGAGTAAATTTCCCTTTCTTACTCAACACCATCTGAAAAAAAGATGGTTTGTAAGAAATACTTGGATTCCTAATTGAAAAATAAAAATCAATCTATAAACTTATATCCCAGGATTTTCTTGCCTAAGCTTCTGTTTCTGAATTAATGTTAAAAATAGTATTAAAAAACCCAACAGATATTAGCTCTGCCTTTGAAAAAATTGTTTTTTAGAAGGAAATTGGGGATTGAATAACTTTTTAAATGAGGCCTGTCATATGTTTACCATATCCCATCTCTTCCTCAACATTCCATTTAAGTAGAATATAAGCAAGGGAGTTTTGATTCTTTATTTGTTTGGGAGAAAGAGGTCATTTTCTGCTGGAATGAGTGGTAGATTAATGGTAAGAGTCAGAGAAGAGATAGGGACATTATTTACATGAGACCTCCTTATAAGTGCTGGTACTAGAGACCTTATTCTAAGGGATTTATATTAATGGGATGTCATATGCAGCAAGGAATAAAACACATACTTAATGTGGGTAAAAGCACTGAAATAAAATGTAGAGAGGATTAGATCAAGCTTGCAATTACTTTTGTCTGACAATAGCTAATTTTGCAAAGTACTTGAAGAAAAACAAGATTGGATGATAAAGATTTAGACCAGCTACAGGTAAATGCTTGCAAATGAACCTCCTTAGTTTCAGTAACTTTTAAAGGATTGATTTATATTTAATTGACATTTATATACCTATGCATAAATGCACAGATGCATGCATGATTAAAACCTGAAAATACAGCCAAGAGAAAATGATAGGCCACTTTACTTAAATGATATAAACTAAATTCCTTTGAATAATGATCAAAAATCTGATTTATAAAAAACTTTAAAAAAGCATCTTCTAAGATAATTTAAGTGGGTTTGTTTTCCCTGAGAAAATGTAGCTAAGTATTTCTCAGTGAAGCTGAGAGGCAAAAAAAGCTTTAGCTAATAATGTCGCTCACTGCAGAGGGCTCTTGAATTCTAGATGTGATTTTAAAACTAAGGTTCAGAAACTGATTAAGTACCAGAATCCCTGACTGAGTTTCTGATTAACATTTTGAACATGGAGTGAAATATTCAGTCTCTGCATAATTACAAAATATAGACATCAAAGAAAATAATGCCTTTGAGTGATCTATTCTATCTCTTTGTGAAAGCAAGATTATATTTTTAAGCAGGCAGTTACAAGGGTTTTTCCAAATGTAGTTTTGAGAGTTCCCATTGATAGAATGTAAACTGTTTCACTTGGAAAAATATTCCATGACCTAAAGGCTCTTTCTGGAAAATTTTGCTGTTGCATTGACATCCACAAATCTTTCTCTCTTTCTCTCTCAAGTGATCTCTCTTTACACTCATATTTGCCTTTACATTTATATTAAAATATTAAGGGAAGAGTGAAACAAGAAAACACCTAAAAACATATAGAGTTTAAAAATATTTTAAAAGCCCAAACCTATATACAAATGAAAACAAATGCATTAAATTTTTTTTTAACATATAGTAATTTCCTTATCTTTAGTGAAATTCCTTCCTTCCTTCCTTCCCTTCCTTCCCTTCCTTTCCTTCCTTTCCTTCCTTTCCTTCTTCCTTTCCTTCCTTTCCTTCCTTCCTTTCCTTCCTTTCCTTCTTCCTTTCCTTCCTTTCCTTCCTTCCTTTCCTTCCTTTCCTTCTTCCTTTCCTTCCTTTCCTTCCTTCCTTTCCTTCCTTTCCTTCTTCCTTTCCTTCCTTTCCTTCCTTCCTTTCCTTCCTTTCCTTCTTCCTTTCCTTCCTTTCCTTCCTTCCTTTCCTTCCTTTCCTTCTTCCTTTCCTTCCTTTCCTTCCTTCCTTTCCTTCCTTTCCTTCTTCCTTTCCTTCCTTTCCTTCCTTCCTTTCCTTCCTTTCCTTCTTCCTTTCCTTCCTTTCCTTCCTTCCTGTTTTGGTATAGTGTCAAATTTACACATTCAAATCAAATCAGTGATCAAATTCAATTTATCACATATCTAGACTCATGTGTAAACTGTGTTCAATTGTGAAATTTTCTTCTGCCCTGAAATCTCTTCTTAATGTTCTGTTAACCAATTTTCTGGTGCTTCTTGAATTTTAATGTGTCAAGGAACTGCTTCTTACACAGTGAATAAATAGTATTTTTCAATTATGCAATATTACTCTTTTGTTTGTGTAAAGAAAAATGTGTATTTTAGCTTGAATAATTACATTTGACCTATCTTTATTTCCTTTGGAATTTAGTAGGCACATTATTCTCTCCCAATTGCCTTAATGTAATGTATGAGGCCACACAGTGTAAAAAGAAGCCAAACATACATCCACAGAAGCAACTTTTTTGTTGACACAGCTATACACTATATATAGCATTGTATTTTTGGGTTTTATAAGATTGCAATTGCTGGGTTACTTCTTTGATTCTTTCCCAGGTGTCCCCTCAGTCTTTACTGAATTTGCTTTTTTTGGAAATTCAATAGAAAGTAGACTATGAGAACTTCATACCTTGTTATATTAGCAAGATGCTAAAGGGCATTAGATCTGCTGTTTGTGTCACAGAGAAGGTGTTGCAAATCTTGTTACGGGAGTCCCAATGTGCAGACTCCCAGTTACAAAAACAATAGTTTTTCTGCTTGTTTTTGATCTGCCAACGTCTAGGTTTTCTCAACAGTCTTCTCAAAAAGAAATCTGAACGTATAAACATCAGCTGTTCTCACCATGTTCTTTTGGCAGAGAGGTTTCATAAAGTCTGACACTTGGCTATATTTTGTTTTTCATTCTCTGTAGGTCTTTGTGCAAATTTGTTGACAAAGTCTAGGTAAAAGTGAGATCCTTTGAGTGCACCTTGAAGATGTCAGTTGCTTTCCAGTATTTCTGTTGCTTTCCAAAAATGTCAGTGTTCTCTGAGAACATGATGTAAAAAACAGCCTAAAATACAAATGAGGAGGTGTATTTAGTGTATTCTTATCCAAAATTTGAATTTTTTAGTGTTTAGGAAAGCTGACATACCTTAAACATGCACACTTTTTAATGCTTCTCAGAAGGCATTGATTATATTTTATAGGACAATGACTGTGTTAGACACAGAACTGTTGGCAGCACCATAAAATTAACAGTCATGTAGACATGTTCCACGTACAATATACTTGGTGTTGATACCAACATAGCATTTCTACTGGCAAAAGTGAGCTTGGAAGTTATGTGCTTTACATAGGCATGAATCACAGAACTCCCATTTCCCTCTGCTGTACCTGGAAGTCATACAGGTGTTGGTTGACAGAAGGGAATTCTGCAGCATCAAGCATGAAAGGCTCCTTCAAGAGGAAAGAGACAAATACCACTAAGGTCTGTTTCAACTCTAAGGACGAGTGCAGTCACTTGAAGGCAGCATTTGCTCTCCATATCAGTGACTAAAATGACACCTAATTTTCTAGTAATTAATGTTATTTCTGTAGGATCCAATATAAATTCCTCATAAGAGCAGCTCCATCCTAAGCAGGTGATAGTCATCCATATTAACAGGAGAATTTCCAGTGATATGAAATTTTCTAAAATTTAAATGATAGGCATCAAGGCTTTCAAATCAGGGGAAACAAATGGTAGAAAATGTACCAAAATCATGGTCCAGATTGCTAGATTTCTCTAATCACTCTAGAGAAAAGTTATATCAACTCCAGATGCTTATCTGCTTCTTTCTTGTATGGGAAAGTGTGATGATATTTTAGAAGCATTGGAAATTTTGTCTAAATTATGGATGGTATTTTTTATAGTCTTTATTTTCCTAATCATAATGACAGTAGGGTTCCCTTATTCTGCTCATTGGGGAGTAAATGGAAATAACAATACAAATGATACTCAAACTCATTTTTCTTGTTCCCCTGATAATAATCTGTTATGGATATGAAACGTAAGACCTATTGATCTGACTGAGCTCACAGACATTTCCCCAACAGAATATTTCATTTCTTGAAGCACTTAAGTTTAATCCAGGAAGAGAATGCACATTGCAAAAAGGCACCGGCAAAGTATTTCCTATCCCAGTTTCAGCACCAAGGAATAGGTAGACTGTTTATGCTGTAAGCAAAACTACTTTCTAAACAACAAGCCATTTTCACAAGTAACATCATTGTTAGTATTTGCTAGAACCTTCATGTATTAAACTCACAGCTTTGCTGTGAGTATCTAAGATCTGTTACAGAATTTTGTAGACTGGATGAAAGCATTTGTCTGAAAATAGGGGTTAAAGTTGTTCATTCTTATACACAATGTATAGTATTAGCTGTATTTTTCAGTAGGGATGCTTTGCATTGCTGTTTGTCTTGATTGGGTATGACAATGTGCAAAACAGTAAGGGATCAAAATTGCTACCTGCCTTTCTAATATCTAAATGCATATAAATATTTTGACATGAGGAGCTGAAATTTTAAAATGCTAAGCACTACAGCAAAATGGATTAGCCTTTAGTAAGGGGATCTTCAAATTGCAAGTGCCAGGGGGTTAATGGAAGGCAGCGTGTCATATTTCCTGATTTACCCTTTCACTATCTTGTCCAAAACACCTGGGTAATGTGTTGCTCATAAATTATAATTCAATAAGCATACTTATTCTTTTCAAAAGTTTCAAATAAACAGTACAGAAATTCTGGCTATGTGGAAAAGTGCTCTGCTTTGGTTAGTACTACAGAAATACCCTACAGGCAGAATGAACATCAGGTAGAATTGATCAGCCTTTTTGATAACTTCGGAGTAGTTGAAGATCTAGAGATACTCCATTTTCCCAGTGGACTCATGGAAACAAATGTACTCATTTTAAATAACTTTTTAACATTTATCTCTTTTAGTTTGCTGGGAATACAGAAACATTTTGTGTGAGACTGTAAATTGAAAAATACAGTAGGATTATTTCCGTAAACAGAGTCTATACATGTGACATAAAACTTGGGTGATGTCTGCCTAACTTGGATTTCATCCTCTCTTCCTGACATTGACTGCAGTCTTCAGCTCTGATAGCTGACATGAGCCATGGAAGTTGACTAGCTTGCAGAGATGCCTGTCAGCTTTGCAGATAGCTGTGAATGCTGTGCTGCCATGGATGAGCCACATCAGCCACGGCAGAACATGTGTAGCCTTGCAAAACTGGGATATGATGAGCTAGAATCAAAGGGTTAAAATACATTTCTACATTTTAAGAGATTTTTATTAGCTTCCCCTTGCCCTTGGGCAAAGGCAGAGCCGTTTAATAGAGAAGGAGTATTGCATGTTGGCTGAAGGGGTATTGCAGGTTGCCCTTCACATGGCAAGGCTTTGTCAGGGTGAGTGTTGTGTCTCCCTCTTTCGGGACCTAAGCCTGACATAAACCAATGTGCCAAATCTCAAGGATTCCTAAGGGTCGCATAATTTATAAGGGATAATCAGATTCTGCTTTGTTTCAGCTGATGATCCTACTCTTGTATCCTGGTTCTGGACAGGACAGGGTTAATTTTTTTGCAGCAGCCCAGAGGGGGCATGGCTAGGACATTAAGGTTATTCTATATCATCTCATGTCGTTGCTGGGGGCGGGAGAAAGGGACTCTTTTCTGGGTAGAAGGGATTCCTTCTGGTCAAGAAAACATGGTGGAGGAAGCTGTCCAGTGATGTCTGTTATCAGGGAGGTCTTCTGTGTGAATCTTTTATTTTCTTATCTTATCCCTTTTGTTGTTAATATTGTTGCCGTTACTCTCTGTTTTCTTATCTCATTGCTGTTTCCAGTAAATTGTTCTTATCTTAACCCATGATCTTTGGTGGCTCCAGTGGGAGGGGGAAGAGGGAATGATGCATGGACTTAGTGGGAGCACTATTTTGGACAATACCATTCCTAACCCATGACATCTCCCCTTCTTGATCCCCAGGAATTTTTCTGCCTCTCCACTCATCCAGCTTCCCTCACCCTTTGCCAGTACCCCACTCCGCCACTCAACAGAGTTTTCTTTCCAAATATAACACTGGAGAAGAACTAAAGAAATGGTGCCAGGGAGTGTTTTGATCTATATAAGTTCTCAGATGTGATTCCCAGGAACATTCTTGGCAGAGAGACAGATGGTGCTGCTACCACCACGTGCAGACTCTTCTAAGTCATTGAACAATTACAATGAGCGAGATCACTTGTATTTCCATCTTCACATACTATGTTGTTCATATCCTTTAATACAAGGTTTTTATCTGTCTGTTTGGTATTAATATATAGCACATAGAATTTATATATAGTATTGCTGACTGCTTTTTCACCTTCTTGTATTTTGATTGATTTTTAAAATCAATCAATTCACTCTTTTACTTTCTATCTTTTTTTCATTCTGCTCCTTTCTAAAATGAATATCAGGATATTTTTCTTTGATGTTGGACTTGCTACCCTTTCTCAATTTCCTCTGCAACTCTTATAAGAAAAACAAACTATTGTTCTGATACTGAATTCTCTAGATCTGCTCTGCCTCAAAAGAAATGCCAAATAAACAGTTTTCTGAAATGAATTTAATAGTAGACACAAAGAACGCTGACAGTCTCAGTCCCAAAGAAATTAATGGGATTTTTGTCATTTATTTTCTATAGGGACACTATTTTGCTCTGGCATGCAGGAAGTTCTGATGCCATAGCTATCAGTAGATGAAGCTCCATTGATGGTGTTCAAAATGAAACAGCAGTTCAAGGTTTCAGCTGCTACTCACAAAAAAGTCTAAATCCAAAGGTTTTGTTTTACCACGAAATCTTTGTTTCGAAATGCTCTTTTTGTATTTTATTTTCATCCTATGTTTATTATTTTTCTATAGGTTTTTTTTTTCATTATTTGTCATATCAGGAAATGTCATGTTATAAATGCATACTAATGTGACATCATCTGTGTCACAATATTAGCTCTTGAATAGTCCTATACTACGTTCTGATCCTCCTTCTGTAATGTTTCCTCTTGTACATATCACTTTGAGAACTCTGCATCTCAGTTATGCATGAAGACACCAAAGCTAATAGAAAAGAGTAAAACATGGGAACATGGCAGCACACGTGTTGCAAGGAAAACAAGAATGCCCTCAGGATCTGTGCCCCTAAACCTCTCCTGGCCTGTAATATTTAGTAATTTAAAAGTTGAGTAGTATGATAGCTTCAGTTAATTTATTAAATTTAAATATATCTTATCATGACTGGACATTAGTTCTTTCTCATTATCTTGCAGCAAACCCTTCTCTGTGTATTTATTGCGTATAGATTTGGTGTCTACAGGCTATGAGTTTCCACCATCAGGTATAGAATAAGACTCCCCTCATCAAAAAGCTTCCCTATATCAATTTTTCTGTTTGAATTTAGAGATAAATCCTTTATGTTGATGTGGAAAGTGAGCACATTTCACCTCATTGACCAATACATACTGAAGATACATAACTGCACTAGGGAGTCAACCTCAGTGATAGGGCAGATATCAGTAGGTGCTCTAGACAACTAAACACATCAAGCACAATTAGACTGGATTTTGCATCTCTTCTACTTTTAGTAGAGATCTACTTTCTCTGCTACTTAGCTTACAGGAGCTCATAGATAATATTCCATCTTAGCCTTTACTCTTTCTATTTACATTAATGATACTCAAAGCTTTATCAGACACTGTACATAATCTTTTTGTAGTGTTTCATATTTACTAAAATAGAGCCTTTTTTTTCCCCTCATGTATCTTAGCATTTTTGGTAGAGAAATTAGCTCTAGTATTTCTGGTTTTTTTCTTTTAAACTTCATGTTCTTTTATTTTTTCCATTTGTTTAATCTTTTTTTGCTGCTGGAAGTCTTCATTACATAAAATTTAAAATACACACTACATTTACTGTGCAGTATACATCAGGTTTTATTTGGCTTCTTATACCTGACTCTATTTTCTTTGATGCTACATAGGAAATTCTTGTTTATTTTTTTAAAGCACTTTTACAGATTTTTCTGCTTCATGGTATTTTAAAGAACTTTTTAAATAAAGCAATAGATCTCATATTTCACTTTAATTTTTTTTCCCCACAACCCTAACCAGCCTGAGGATACTTTTTAAAGAATGGTGAATAGATTGAGGCTATGATTGAGAAGTCTTCATCCTTACCCTGTGGAGACATACAGAACTCACCTGATCACTCTGATCTTTTTCAGAAGTATTGGAGAAAAGTAATTTTTTTGTAATACAATTTCTGATCCTACAGAGACATACATAATTCAGTACATAGAGGAAAAATCTGCTGACCACAGCTTTTCTTAGAGCTTCTCCAGAACAAGATATATATACCATGATAACTTTTTGAACTTAAGTCTTAAAAGCAAAAGCGTGTATTACATATAATCCTTACAATTTTTTTCTATTTCCTTTCTTTGTGACAAACTGGGCTTCCATATTCCTAATGAATAGTAAGTCACTGACTAAATGGAAACCCTTCAATTTCTGAAGTCTCTCATGGAATCTGTGAAAAATCATGTCAGTTGCCATCCCTCCAGATAGGACAGGCCTCTGCTTTGTCCTCATTATATTCCTCTTGTACTTTGCAGTGTTCAGGGAAAAAAATGAATATTAAAAGAAACTATGAATTTAAGGCTGAAAGTCAACATTTCGTGTAGATGTTTCTCAGTGTCTGGAATTCGTATGTACTTTGTTTTATTCATTTTGATTAGGGCCTCTCAGAACCACTGCCTTGGATATCTGAGGAAAGACACTTCCTGAACATCACAGACTTTTGAGGTTGGATTCAATGTTCAGCAACAGTGAACCCTAACCTGATGTAACTGACAGAGAGCAGTTGTCTGAGGATAATATGAATAATATTTTTAAGCAGAAGCTGATATTTTCATGAGATCATGTGAGGCTTGTGCCTGTGTTTAAAGCAAAGTGGAGTATATATTGTGAATAAAGTAAAACATAAATAGAAATAGAATTATGGAATGGTTTCCTTTGTGCTCAACATAGGGAAAAAGATAATTTGTGTAAAACACATAAAATGTTATTGTAATTATCTGCCATGATGATGCAAATTGTCTGTGCTGGCCACAGTATTCAGACTATCATCAAGTTATCTTCCCCATATCCGTGTCCCACCATGATGAAAATCTGCAGTGTAGTCAGAAATTCAGAAATTGAGATATACATTATAACCCCACGGAGATTAAATTTATCCTGAAAAGTAATCACAGACAGGAACATTATTTATAGATAGCTTGCATGTGACACTAATAAAAGATAATTACACTATAGACAGAACAAAATTTGCTTTAAATTAGAGCTCAAAGATTGGTGTGATATCCTGGTTTTAAATGGAGGAGATGGGAAACTGTTATCATAGTAATTCTGAGGATTTGATTTAAAGATAAATGAAACCAGCACCTCAGGATTTTTACTGAGACTACTAAATTGCACTTGCCAGTGACAAAGATTATCAAGGACTTGGTGTCTCTGACTTTAACAGTTTTGAGTAGCATTGGGACTGCAGCTATAGTAATGAAGGACAGATGAAAGTGAAGTTCAAAATTAGGATTTTTCATGGTAGGTAAGGTGTGTAGCATCTGTTGAGAGAAGTCACAGTAGCAAGGTTTTTTAAGTGTTTTTATTCTATGTGTCAGCAAATATTGCAGAGAGTACATGGAAAAATCCCTCTTTACATACTTTCAGCAGCTGATCACCAGCAACATCATGGTGTCTGTTGAGACTTTTATTCTTATAAAGGCAGGGGAGCCCTGCTCCAGTCATTGTTAAATACAACCTACCTTGTCTAACAAAGCATGTAACTACATGTTTATGTTTGAAAATTCACACCTCTATTGTACAGATTCAAGGCCTCAGCGCATATTTATTCAAAACTCCTCTGAAATCATGGAGCGATGGCACCTTGATTTGGTAAAAAATTATGTGTGTCAAGGCTTCAGAGCTTCAAGGCATAAGTGCATGGGTTTCAGGTTAAGTTTGCATCACTCCTACAGTTCACGTGAAAAACCAACCTACCACCGTTGACAAGTGGAAAATATCAATCATTCTACTTCACGTAGGGGCCCAGGAGAAGGCAGGTGTGCGTAAAGCTCAAACAGCAATTCTTCTGCTTTTGACAGCCCTAGTAAAAGTTTACTACATCCAGTTTTAGCACATTTTTCCAGAAGGCATGGGCCATTTTGGCAAGTCACAAAATAATGATCAGAGATCTCAAAAATTGTGTGTAAAAAAATATTAGAAGAAATGGGATGGTTCATTTCAGAGAACATGTCAGGAAGGCAGAATAACCAATTTCCAAATGTTGCTGCAGAATAAATGAAAGTGAAAACTAGTACTTTCCATATGCAGGATGCTGGACATATAATAGTCAATTCAAAGAAAACAAAACATAGGTTGTAAATGATGAAATTATGATGACAGCTAAATATTAAAATAAATTGACTTGGAAAGTTGTGGAATCTTCTGCCATTTAAGGTTTTAAAAGACAAGCTGGATAGGTGTCCCTCTAGTGTATATGTGGGGGAAGAAATATGAAATTGCAATTTGCTTCCCAAAATGGGATGTAGGGTAAGAAGCAGAGCTCAAGCTGAAAAGCTCTGTTGTTTAGTACTAGGCAAAATTTCAGAAGATACAGCTTTGTCTGGTTGAGCTTTGAAGTGATCCTGAAAGTTTTAAATTAAGTGATCCTGCAGCAATGCTTGGGGAGGGAGAGGGAGCACAGATCCCATGGTGACCCTAAGGGACCAGGTAGGGACTGGCAATGTGGTACAACAGTGGAGATAGTCTTAAACTAAGAAAAGAAAGCAGTAGCAGTGAGTTTTTGGCTACAAAAAATGAGGGGCTGTTGGACTAGGTTGCATTCCATGGTCACATCTAATTGTATGATGCCTGAATATTTTCCATTTAAAAAAAAGAAAAACTTCGGGAAATTAATTTGGAACTGTGCTAGTAAAATATCAGTATTGTACGTCCTTTCATTTGAAATTGTCAAGAAATACAACTTATAGAACACTGCTATTTATTACAAATTTCTTTTAAGTAAATAATGGCCTGGTTTTTACATTTAAAATATTTAGTAGGTTTTCTAGGTTTTTTTCATTCCACATTATAAGTAAATAAATTCTACCAAGAAATAGGATTGCATAAATAAGGACTTTTGCAAAAAAATTGGGATTGCATCATTTTTAAATCTAGGCTGTTAATACCCATAGGTATGTCCACATGCACTAATAGCAAGGGCAAGATACATTAAGTATGTTGTCGGAGTAGTTTCCCAAAGTAATTTTGCTGCCGTGTGGCCCAAAGCCAAACTGAAATTTATCAAATAGATTAAATGGTAAAACTAATGGTAGCATTTCAGACCTCTGTCTTAAATGGGAAATAAAGGTTCCAAAGAAAATTGGAAAGTTCATCAGTAAATGGTGACTATTTAAATATGCAGTATGCCTAAAGGAGCCCTTTAATATAGCTATAATTAAGACATATAGAGGAAAATGTATATTCTCTCTTTCAGCAATAATCAAATTAATATTCAAGTGACATTTTCAATAAATAGTATTGGTCAGTGTCAAGGAATAAGCAGCAGGCAGACCTCTTTAAAAGTAAGATGATTTACCAGAAGGTTGTGAGATCAGGTAAACTCCTCAAAGCTGATTTTTTTTCCCCACATTTTTAGTCGCTTCTCATTTCTTGCCATTTCTTTTCTCAAGGATACCAGAGATTTCTTTTTTTCTGTTTCTACTCTGTTCTCCATCACTTTGGTGAAGCCATTTCATCAAATTTATTGTTTGCTTTGCAGTCACTTCTTTGGCCATTAAAAGTTACCACACAAAAGTCTTATTCCCTGTGATTGTAGGCATCCTTTGGGAATGATGCACTTTATGAGTTACTCCCAGGAATGTCCTTGGGCATAACACTTCCTCCTTTACAGATTTGCTCAGACTTGACTTTGGATCCCATACTTCCCAAACAGAAGACTCCAGTCCTTGTTGGCCTCAACAAGCATCTCCCCCACTGTCTTCTCTCATTCCCAGAACTGTGTGCTACTCTTTTGGCAGTGCTGAAAATCCTGTCAGGTTTCACTCCTGCAGCCCAGAGAATTAAGCTTAATACCCTGCAGATTCAGGTTCCAAGTTTGACCCACCAACTATCATCTTCATCTTCATAGATTTCTTTTGCTCTCTACCTTTTTTCTCCTTGTGTCTTTCTGATTCTGTCTTTCTTTATTGAAGCTGTCTATTTTTGGCATCTGATTTCCTTTCATTGCATCCTATTAATATTCTGATTTTCTCAGCAAGTCTGGGACAGTAAGGATCTTCAAACTGCATCTCATCTTAACAAAGCAGGGGGCAAACAAGTCATGAAGACAGATCTGATGGATTGAAGAAACCTTAGTACTAGGATACTGGAAATACAAAGAACCAGTGAAAAATGTTGAAAAAATACTAAAAATATGTCTGAGTGATGACGATGTTTGTCAGAAATTCTCCTTGGAAACAAATCAGCTAGTACTGAAATTAATTTTGCTCCAGTGGAAACGGGAATAGACTACTTTCAACCTTACCAGAGAAAATTCATTGGAGATTTGGTGGAAAATTGCATATATTATACTGTAATTCTTTCAGAGTGCTAATAATGCTTTCCTGGTTTTTGTTATTTTGACTGTTTGGGTTTGGGTTTTTTTAAAACGATTTTAGCAGTTACAGTAAAGGAATTTTTCTAAAGAAATTACACTGTTATTATTATAGTTGTTTGCATTTGGAAATATTTGCATTTGGAAAACTTTATCTTGTGTCTCATTTACATATGTGTAAAGATGTATCTTGAAACATCTGTGATATATGGATATACACCTGCATTGTCTGCTGACAAATGCACTGCACATAAAATATTTCTTCTCTATCAAAAAGGGGCTGATTTCCAAAACTATAAAAACCTCATAAACATTCCTATGGAATTATCTCTGAGAGGCTGCTTTATTTTTATGTTCTGCCTCATATGAGGCAGAAGCTTAGATTTCCTTTGCTCTCTTCTGTTTGTATTGTGATCTGTCATTGATAGTCTGTTGTGAATTAAAATGTCTGCTATACAACACCAGTCAGAATGCAGTGTGCCAATAAAAGAACTAATATGCAAGTTTGCCATTCAGGCAGCAGTATCTCTGAATCAGAGACTTGCTGTTAATTCACAAAGGCAGTGAATTCTGAATGTAACTTTTGTGAAAAATTATATGAAGAAACTCTAGGTAATTTGGACATGCTACAAATGCAGACAAATTGCTGAATGGATAATACATAAATAAAATAAGAGGATCATGAATTATTTAAATGATGGAAGATACTTTGATCCATACAAAAAAAAAGAAAAATGAAAAGAATTGAACCTTCAGCTTCTGTGATATGTCTTTTCTTTACTCATGTCATTTGAAAGGGTTTCATTTCTATAGTGTAAAGTTATAGTTCAGAGAGGTTTTAGTTTCATTAAGACTTCATGTTGTCATTGTGTATGTGTTTCTGGATCAATAATGGAAATTTAAGCATTTGGGGAGCAAATAAATGGAAAGTGCATTATCTAAAATTGTTTAACATAAGAAGTGCTGCACTCCATGCAATGGAACCAGTCAGCATGAGAATGCTATAAATTTTGTAACAGTCCTGGTCATTTTTGGATGAAGTGTGAAGTTTATTCAGACATACTGACATATCCAGTAAGGGAGCAGTGATGAATGATTGCAAGTGAGGCATTTGGGGGCTTCTCATCTCAGCTGATGTTTGAACACTGCTCCACAGTGTTTTGCCACAGGTTAGAATAGAAGGTGTAACCATTGGTCTGCCAATGGAAATTCTTTATTATCTTGCAGTTAATCTGGCCTAGATAATGTGATAGGAATAATTTATGTAGAGCTCAGTGCGGATCAAGATGAAGAGAGGGTCAGAAAGAGGGTCAGAAACCCTTAGGTTTTTTCCTGGGAAAAGAGACTTGCACTTAGAGAATATTGTCATGCCTTTGAGTAATACGCTGTGTACCTACAGTGCTATAGACAAGTATTAATAGACAGGTGAGGAGTTTTGGAGGATATGTCTAAGTGAACATTAATTGAATAGGGAATTAAATACATGCAGAGGATATAATTACAGTTTTTGAGTCCTTAAATATACCATTGCTGTTGCAGAAATACAGAGGAATTGGCAAGGTTAATTGGTTCAGAGATTGAATGAAAGGTTTCTGCTTAAATTATGAATCTTTGGATCAGCTGGCTGGATGGCCAGGCTTTAAAGTCATAAATTTTAATTACTCTTGCTCCTATGGAGTTTGTAGAAGACCTAATCCCAATTTCTTGTTGCACCAAAATGTCTAATAACTTCTGTACTAGTGGGTGTGCAGAGAATGCACAATCAGACCTGGAATGATTATACAGTGTTGGATCTTGCTACTCTTCTGTGCTGTGAACTGACTGTTGATTTAATTTAACCTGGAAAAATTATGTGGCTGAATTGATTAGCTCTGCAATTTTCTGGACTTATATACTGCAGTGAGTTCTTTCTGTTTCTTTCAGCTCGAATACTGCAATACAATTTTGTCAAGGTTTCTCTGGGGTGACTTTTCTCAACGACCAAGTTAGAAAGTCATACTAGAAAAAGAGGATAAAAGAAGGGTAACCTAAATTCTGGTCCTTTAACCATTGTTTACATGGATATTATAAGTCCTCCCTACACAATCAAAAAAATTTATGTTAACATGACTGCTTTCATACCCGTGGTATCACCATTCCTCTTTGGATTGCTTTATCTAGAAACTTTTTGTCACGTATGGAGAAATTCTGTGCGCTATGTAACACAAGAGGAGATATTGCAGATAACACACGAAATGGAGAGCTGGATTAGTGGGCTGTTAGGCTGAGCATCACCACCCTGCATAAGTGACGTGATGTGTTTTTGCTGGCCAGGTCTTCAGTCAGGTGCAGAGGGGTCCGTGCCTACTGCTCCCTGAAATATCTGTGTTGAGTCATCATCTACAATTTTTGCATCTGATTTTTGCTTTAGATTTTTTTTGGTATATTAACGTGTGTTTTTTATCTCTTATTCTCTTGGACTTGTCACAGTGCTGTGAGGGCCAGTGGTTCTCACCACCCTGGTGAAGAGAAGGGCAGCTGGGCGCACCTCCACGGTTCTCCCTCACAACCTAGCAGTCTCCTCAGACATCAGAGCCAAGGCTGCGCAGCAGGGCCGCAACAAAACAGGCTTTGGGTGACTTAGGAAAGGGGAACATTGCCATGCAAACCTCCAGGTCACTGGCAGGTGACAGCTCTGACCTTCTGCCCTTGGAATTTCCTTGTGATAGAACCTCTTATTGAACCTGGGGACAGTTTAGGGGGCATTAGCTAGAGTTGGATATTGGAGGTCACACCTGGCACCCAAGATCTGCAGGCCCCTGGCCATTTGCTTTAGAACACACTCACTGCAGTCATCACAGACGGGTTTTTTTCTTTTGTACCTCTAATACTATAAAATTGGCTTTTGTATATTAATGTACAGCGGCTTCCTATCTGTATTTGCATGACATCTTTAGAATTTCTTATTTATCTTTTACATTTTTTTTTCTTTCTTTGTCAGGAGCATTCATATTTCAGGCAAGCCTAAGTAGCATTGCCTGTTCCTGAGGTTGCCAAGCAATCTCCTTGACACCTACCTTTTTTCAGTTACTTATAACTCAGCCAGACTCTAGCTGTTTGTCATGAATTTTTCCATGCCAATTTCTGCCTCCAGCTGAATCTTTGTATCAAAATGTTTCAAGCTTTTCTGAGAATGATTCTAGGGGAAAATAGGTTGTTTTGTTCATATGATTCAGAAACTTTGCTTTGAAATACTAAAATATCTTTTATTTGGAAGAATGGGAAGAGATGAGGAAGAAGCAGAAAGACTGCAAAATATGAGATATGTGTCTTTTTCTTTCCAAAATATCTGCTAGACCAAAATTTAAGGACAGAGACTCAGATTTTGGAAGATATATTGAGCAATCAGGAAAATGTCCAAGGAGTGTATGTGTAAAGTTGGACCCAGGAATGAGTAGGGGCATAATGCGACAGATCAGGGAAAGATCTGGAACAAATAGACCTCTTGTCCAAGGGAGTGTTTGGAGCCAGGCATCTCGGAGAAGCAGGGTGTTTAGGCAAGGACACTGAGATAGGAACAGCCTCTGGATTTCTGGGAGGCTTATTGTGGGGCTGGGATCATGATAACTGGGATTCAACACATGCACTTTATTGTGGGGTTTCACTGCTTGATCACTCAGTACTTTTCCATAGCACCTCAGTGCCATTCATTGTGCAAATGGCACCTCTCCATGCAGTTCTGCATTCTAAGTAAAGGAGAGTCTTGTTTGCAGTATGCTAATCTCCCTGCTTTATTTATATAGTTATTTTCATAAGCTGGAAATGCACCATATATTGTGCAGATCCTGCAATTCAAATTTTCTGCAGTACAAATGAGTTAATGTAACGAATAGTGAAAACAAACTGCCTTCTGATGTCATCCAAAGCCTGAGGTAGCATTGGAACTGGTGTTCAAAATGAAGGTGGTAATAGAAATCAATCTAAATCAATTGTAAGATTCTAATTAGAATTCATTATAAACAACAAGAACAAAAAGGAGGATTTTTTTTTTCTCTTCACAATTTTCTTATGCTTCCTTTGCCTTCTTAGGGATGTTTTCCTCTTACCTACTTTTTCCTTTTGCCTCTAATTTAAATACAGAGACTGAGTTAACTAGCTGAGGTTTCATCTTTTGCAACAATGCTGTGACCCGTGACCAGAAGGGCAGCTAACAGCACTGACTTAAACAGCCCAACTCTGGCATCTGCCAGGTCTTGAAGAGGCTGATAAGACTGTGTGATGTGTTTGTTTTTCTTTAACAGTGAGTTTGCAAGTACGAGTCTGCAGCTCCAAGTGAAAACTTCCTTTTTCAGTGTGCAATTTTCTTGTCCTCCCTTCTAGAAATAACAGAAATATTTTTTGTTCTCCAATAAAGAATAGTATTTCTGTAAATTGATCAAGCAGGAAATTTTCTTTCTAAATACTCTATAAAGTAAAACCAAGGGAATAAGAGATACTATTAAAAAGAAAACCCGTGGTAAACAAGTACTCTAAAGCCTCTGTATTCATTACTTGAGCATTATTCAACAATCTAATGCTGTTCTGTCATACTGTCATTTGACATCTTTGACCATTTAGGCCCATTTACCCCTTCAAGGAAACACAGGAACAGAAGAAATACCAGTCAGTTAAATGAATTGAGTGGTGTTCTAAAAATTGGGGATTTTGTTCTTAGCTTTGTCAATTGACACTTTCAATTAAACAAGAGACTAAAAAAAGTCATTTTCATTTAACTGCGTAGTCTTCAGTTTCTGAAAGTTTGAGTACTTCCCAAGAGTTGATCTACACAGGGGCCGAGTGTCTCCAGTGCAATTGAAAATAATGTGAGCTGCAGTTTGAACATTTAAACATCCTGTATAATATTAAACTGCTTTGAAAAATCATGACCTAGTACACAACTTGCATTCTGTTCTTATATTCTACTCTTTCTCATTTGTAGGAATGAAGCTAATATTATTTCCTCTATCTCAGATTAATTCATGCAGGTAATGACCAGTAACGAAGACAATGATTATTCAGAGTCAATTGTAATTTTCTGCAGCAGGCAAGATGGATCAGTGGACTCCATCTTTTTCTCAGAGAATGTGTCCTTGTTTCAATAACAGTCATCAGCATCACCTTCCGTGATAAACCTGGGCAGGCAAGTAACTCATTAAATTGGTCTACAGAAGATCTTTTATTTTGTGGAACTGCAGATACTCAAATATTTTCCAGCAGAAGTACAGATGTGTGGGCTCAATCTAAGCCTTTTGACAAAAGAAGCTTTCTTGTGTTTGCTTACCCTTCATGGATGCATTAAAAATTGTTGACAATCTTGCAGAGGTCTGTGGGCAACTTCATAGACACTAAGCTTTCTGACTCAGTTCTCTGCAGACACGAGATTTTCACTGCTGATACCTGTATTGTAAAAGTTCTGGAGAGAAAAAGGAGGTTTCTATGGAGAGCTCTTCTCCTGGACATTCAACCTGCTCTAATATCTCCATTTTTAAAGCACATTTTCAGTAGGATGGACTACTTTTACATTCATTTAAGGCATCTGTTTGTCCCATTAGAACCAGAAGCATGCAAAATGAATGGTGGGAATTCTACACAGTATAAAAAAATCAACATGATAAATATAGCTTCATATATAGAGAGTGGAACAGCATGCATTCAAATATGGTCCCCAGTGACCATCCTGCTGACTACACATATCAAAAGACTGACTGCTAGGAAGAGATTCTAGTACTAGGTTAGTTGAAAAGGCAGCCCCATTTGGCCATCAACTGCAACCTACCTGGAAACCACAAATGTGCTTTAAATAATGTGAGAAGGGAAATAGAAACAAAAAGCTGTTGGTGCTACTAATTTGATAAAGAATTAAAAGGCTAGTCAAACATCTCTATTTTGCAGTCTCGTTTTAAATTACTCATTGTGCTGGACCTGCAGAAAGAATGACAAAGCACATGGGATATGGTTTAATTAGCCCAAAACTTTATTAACTTCATTCATTTGGGAGTTATCTGGCAGTAACTCATACAGGATAGGTTATCATGCCCTTTTTACTCTTTATGACCTGTTTGAAGGGGGTTGTCTTCAGCCTCATCCCTGTTCGCACCCACTGGTACTGGCTCATTGCAATTGCAAGCAAGATTAGTGGCCTCTTAGTACATGTTTTACTTTTGTCAGTCATCTCCCTCATCACTCTGTCTGCTGCAATCTTAGAAAATCAGTCATACTCTTTATTACACTCTGGGGAAAGGCATAGGACTTTAAAATATGGCAGTGTTAAAATATCCTCAGTGTTATGCTAACCTGTTCCAAAGTCTCAGCCTCTCAGGGCACAGGTATCAGATTGTAGAAATGGAATGGACAGTCTCCTGTATCTCAGCTGGAATTGTTCACCAAAATTTCTTACCTGTATGCAGTCACAAGTACACACATACCCTTACAATAAGCCCCAGGTTTCTGAAGAGAGTGCAGATGATAAAATTACTCTGCTTGGTTCTCTTTCCTAATGGTGTGAAGAGTGGAGAGGTTCATATATGCCTTGTGCACTCTTGTTTCTCTGCTATATACGGAGCTATTTTGCCTCAGTCCTAAACCAGACTGCACAAGCAGTACTTGAGACTGCTCAGAACTAGAAGTCACCATAAGGAATAAGATGCCCAGAACTAGAATTAACCATAGGGAATGAGATGCTCATTTTCAGCCTCTTTCAGCAAAATATAATCCCTGAATGACTCAGCTAAATAAACTAATTAAAAAAAAGGAATTCTCTTGTAGTAGCCTGTTTACCCACTCTGTTTTGTGTCTGGTATCTCAAAGTCAAAAGACCATTCTGCTCCTGTACTTTGTCTCCCTGTTTTGTGTCTGGTATCTCAAAGTCAAAAGACCATTCTGCTCCTGTACTTTGTCTCCAAATAGCCACATGTCCAATCCTTGCCAAGGCAGTTATTTCTTTTTCCTGCTGTAAACAGTTCACAAATGCCACCTGGACTGTGATTGAGTTCAGTGAAAACACATTGTTATTCTGGCATACCTAAACTAACCAGGGACAACAGATGTTCTTTAAAGAATACTAGGATAATTCTTTTGACTTGACTAATTAAATGGCAATTTAAAATAGTTCTGTTTTCCATTTCCAGTTCCCTGTGCTTATATGCATTTCTGATAGAACCTTTGCTTCACTTGAGATTATCTTCATGAGCAAGTAATTTGAAGGATCTGCTTAGCCTAATATCCTTTAACAAGTTTTCCCCTGAAGTTCTGACTCAGAATTGTGAAGATTTCTGTAGCGCACAACAAAGCTCCTCTGAATAGTCAGTGCTGTCCTGAAGGAGAGTTGAGAAAATTCGTATTCACTGGGGAGATGGAAATCACTCAAAGTGCAGGCAACCTTAAAGCATTAGGCAGCCCAGAAATCTTTTTATTTTTATTCCTAGGTAATAGGTCTCAGATTTCCCTCTAACTCATTGGACTGAAACTCAGACATACCTATTAAATATGAGGGAATATAAACATTCCACTTTTCTCTCTGACAAGTGTCAGAGAGCTAACCATAAGTAGTTTGGATTTCCTCCAAACAGATATTTGCTATGTATGTGTTATTCTGAGCATGGAATGGAACACTTAAAGTTCTTGATACTTTATATTTGAACTCCATGCTTTTTGCTTGACTGTGATGGACTACCATGAATACTGAGTGTTTTTACTCAGTGTTCAAGCAAGAAAAAACATAAACTGAAGAAATGGCTTCTAACATTTTATGTATTGGTAGATTTTCACTTAGTGTAATAGAATAGACTATTTTAGTTGGAAGGGAGGTACAATGATCATCTCATCCAGCTGCCAGATTAATTCAGGGATGATCAAATATTAAAATGTGTTGCATTGTCCAAATGCCTCTTAAACACTGACAGACCTGGGGCATAGACCACCTCTCTAGGAAGCCTGTTCCAGAATTTGACAATCCTCTTGGTAAAAAAATGCTTCCTACCATTCAGACTAAGTCTCCTCAGCATAGCTCTGAACCATTCCCAAGAGTTCTGCACACTCAGCACCTCCCTCTCCATGTGCCCTCCTCAGGAAGTTGTAGAGAGCAGAGGTCGCCCCATAGCTTCTCTTTCTCCAAACTAGACAAACTCAAAGTTCTTAGCTGCTCCTTATGGGACATTCCTTCCAGCCCTGTCACCAGCTTTGTTGACCTCTCTGGACATGTTCAAGGACCTTCACATCCTTCCTGAACTGTGGGGCCCAGAACTGCACAGAGCAGTCAAGGTGAGTCTGTACCAACACAGAACACAGCGGGATGATCCTTTCTTCCAGCCAGCTGGTGGTGCTGAGTTTGATGCGCCCCAGGATGGGATTTGCCCTGTGGGCTGCCTGGGCTGACACTGCTGACTCCTACTGAGCCTGCTGTCAGCCTGCACCCCCAGATTCCTCCAGCCACTCCTCTACCAATTTATACCTGTGCCTGGGGTTACTCTGTACTGGGCACAGGATCCCCCATCTTGTCTTGTTACATTTCATCGTATGATTCATTTCCAAATGCTCCAGTCTGTCTAGATCCCTCTCTGTTGTTTCCAGTCCCTCAACAGATTCAACAGCACTTTCAATTTTAGCATCATCAGGTATATGAAGTCAAAAATCTATGGACAATGTAGTATCTGGCAGGTAAAATTTGAAGAAATAAACCTTGTCACTGTAATAGAACATAAAAAAAGAAGGTATAGGTCACTTTTGGTAATTTTTTTTTTCCAAACCAGGAGAATATTAGCAATCCAGAGTATTTGAAGTTGCTAGGATAATTGCAGGTAACATCGTAATATTGGAGATTCCTTTGAACATCTTGGTTCTAACCACATCAAAAAGCTGCATGTATCAAATATAATATTACTGCTCAGTAGACTTTCTCAAAGGACTTTCAAATGTCAAAAAGCAAAAGGAGGCATTGTCTCTATATGATACTTTATATGAATTAGCTTCTAACAAATGTGTACTTTAATGAGATGTTAAGAGAATTTAGGGATTTCTTTCTGGAATAAACAGAATCAATAATCAATGATGCATAGCTAAATTTTGCACTTTTTCTGGGCAATGGAGCCCCTTGGGGATTGCCTGGATTTGTCCTCAAATGTGTACAATGCCATGAAATCTAAATTAGTAGCTGGCTACCCCCTTCTGAAATACTGAACACAACTGAGACGAGGAAGCTGCAAAACTGGTGAATACAAAGTGAGAGCAACATTTTACCACCTAGAGAGCCTTAAGCATTTGCCTTTAGACATTTCAGTATCGTCAGTCTGTGTTTATGTAGCCTTTTTGAATACCACCAGGTTTGACTTACAGGTCATATGGACAACAAGTCTATCAAATCTGGTTTCAAAATGTATATGTTCTGAGTTTCAAAAAGGCTGTGGGATGTTGAAACTCCCAAAACATCACCTGGCTGCATAATAGAGATGAGGATATGTGATGTCCGTGTCAGTCTCTTTGTCTAGAGCAGCAGTGCCTGATGAAAGTCCTGTTTATGAAATCCTCAGTGTACATCAATCAGAAAAACACCAGGTACTTGAATGTATCAGGAAGAAGTATTCTAATGTAGAAAGACTGACAGATACACCCAAGAAGATATCTTACTTCAAGCATTTGAAGGAAAAAAAAGAGAAAAATAAAAAGGAAGGTTTAGCACTTAGTATTCATAAGCAGAGTTGTGCAATTATAGGTATTTTGGTTCAATGGCCTTTCAGAAATGTATATAAGTAAAATTTCTTGAGGTCTACTGAACATACTCAATCCTTGTTTTCTCTTTACAATGCACTTACATATTTCTGTTTGACAAAACAGAAATGAGATATTTTATTTTTCCTCTTCTAATCCCTCTATTTTCTGCCTGAGACTATTAATCAAACAAAATCAACAACAGTTTTATTGCTCCAAAACTATTTCATCAGCAATTTTTTTCTTCAGAATACACTTTGAGCAGCTCTGCTTATGAATATTGTGTGCATAGGCAAACAGTGAATATTTAAAACACTGCACCTATAAGGAAATAATAATAATAAAAAAACACCAATAAAACCTACAGATCCTGAAAAGGTAAACAATATATATTCAAACCATATACATGCTAAAGTGTGCTCCCGTTTTAAGCATTCTCTAGCTTGTATCAAAATCCATAGGCTAGGACATAATCAAGAGCTACTTTCCAATGAATTAATGGTGCTTGACTTTGGAAAGATGTAGGCATAGGCTAACTAGGAATCACAGAGAAGTTAAATATTTCACAATAGTTGTTATATGGACTGTAGGAAAGCAGAGCTAACGGGAAAGAGTAGATTTTGTAAATGTTTACTGCAAAATTAATTTTTTTAGCATGAAATACCCAAGTTATTTAGTAATGATAAAAGATGTGATTTATTTTGGCTGGTAAAAACGTGTAAATTTGTAGAATCTGCAGAATTTTAACATATCTCTTCCTTACTTCAAAAAAAAGTCAGTATTACCTGCCACATCTATCAAAATATTATTAAACAATGACTTGACCAGAAATGCTGGGCCGTAGAAAAAGCAGACTAGCGTAGCTACTCATGTAGTAGATTATACAGAGTCTGTTGTCTGCAACAAGTACACGTTTGAAATTATTAACTGAAAAATTAAACTATGGTGAAATCCATTATGGCAAAAAATATAAAGTACTTGAAGCTAAGATACTTCAGTCTAAAACTGTCTGAAATACTCAATGATCCTAGAGGCCTTTTCCAACCTTAATGATTCTATGTGAGGTCTGGAGAGAAAGGACATGTTTGCAGAAAGTGAACAAAATCATCTGAAAAGCTATTTTGTACAAAGTATATTCATTAACACTGATGACTCACAAACTGGTAGCATTGGTATGGAATATATACAAGACCAAAGAAATTAGAGTTTGGAAGGGACCTTTGGTGCATAGCTGCCCTCTAACGCAACCACCTCCCCAAAGTAGGGCCAATCTCCATGGAGGATGAGGTTGCTCAGGACCCTGTCCAGTTAAGTCTTGGATGGAGCACACAAGTGTCGCGCTGACCGCTTGACCGCCTGGAGGCCAAGCAGGCAACCTGCTTTGAGTGTCCTGGTAGCAGAACAATTGACAGCTAGACGGCCGAGTGCTAGCTCCCTAGAGAGCGATCTGCTCCGAGCCGAGCCTCTTGGAGGAGCTGGCAGCAGTCGGGTGATACAGTAGCAACAGGCAGAGGCAAAGAAGGAGAGAGGGACTCCTTGCAGCAGCAATCCAAGTCTTTATTCCCTGACCCAGGGGCACAGAGATCAAATAGGCAGGAAAGGCGGGCAGCAAAGAACCAAGCATGGCCCTTACAGTGCCTTATAAGGGGCAACTGAAAGGGGAGGAACAAAGGGGATAAACCAATAGGGAAAGGCTACGGGGTAACAGGTACCCAATAACAGGATCACAGGGGAGGGCTCAATTTAAACAAACCAATGGGGATAACAATAAGGGAGAACTTTCCAGAGCTTAATTGAATATACAATAACCATATAAAAAATCATGAAAGCAATGTCCAATGGATAACTGAAAAACAAAGAAGTCTCTGGAACAGGGGAGGAGTCTTCATCTAAGGTGACACCCAGTGGGATGTGGCTTAAACTTCAGTGCCGCCCTCTGGGTCATCCTCTGCCTCAGACCCACTGTCCTGGGCGGGAAAATCCACCCACTGGATGCCCTGGTCGATGCGGGGCGCACAGGTGGGCTGGGCCACTGCAACACACAAGTTTGTGTCATCTTGTCCCAGCTAGGACATGAATCTCACAAAGATGAGAAAATTATGTTACTCAGAATGAAATGAAACAAAATGGAATAGAACAGTGAAATTCCCTTCTTATTCTAAGCATGCCTCAAGTAGCTGAAGGGATTTGGACCTTTTTTTGAGAGGCAAAGGATATCAGTGAATAGTCTGGGATGGCATGTAAGCAAACATGTCCCAGTGGGAATGCTTCTGAGCACTGGGGTGTCTTAGGCTTAATAACATTGCTTGCAGAGCACTAAGAGAACCTCCCTCCAGATATTTCATGGAACAGGAGACACTACCCCAAACTTTTGTTAACAGTATTGCAGCTCATGAGAAGTGCATCAAATACTTTGGATTTGTTAGTCTATAATTCTCTGTCACCACAGTTACGAACATTTGCACAAAATAGATCATTGCTGTAGTTGTAGCTGTAAATTGGACATTGAGATGCTTTTCTGGCTAATTTAATTGTATCTGTGATAGGGTTTTTGTATAAGTAACATTTAGAAAGACTGTATTTAGTGGTTATATTTTATCTCATATATTTATACGAGACTTAGTATATTGCCAGACATACAGATGGACTAGAGCTCTTATTCTCTCCTGATTTGCCTAAATAATTGTCTTTTTTGTCTTTATTTTGTACTTTGTACCAATCCCCTAGCCTGACTTGGTGACTCATGTCTCCTACCTTTCACACTCTCGGTAAGAAGAGTAACTAAAAAAATTTGAAGGAGGAAGAAGAACATACAAAACTCTCAATGGCTAAAAGTCCAGCATTACAATGAGATATTGACATGGCACCTAAACTTATGTACAGCTATGAGAAAACAGGTAGAATCCCAAAATCCCTTAAAAAATGATGGGTGGAGTTAGATGTTATGGAAGGTGAGTCAGAGCTTGTAAGTGAGGTATGAGGGGTTATTTGCTCAGTGTTAGAATGTCTTCCAAAGTGGGTTGTGGGGACACTTTTCCTTAGATGAATGATACATTATCGGTTCCTCCATTAATATACACTGTCACTTCATTAGTATTAGTTTGTTCCTATGCTTTTAACTGTACTAATATTTACTCAGACCTTTTATCTTCCCAATCCTCTTCACTGGATTCCATGCTCTGCATTATCATCCGTGATACCAGGGTAGCTCAAAGAGTAAGTGTACTTCTGACTTTAAACATATTCATTATTTTTGTATGTGATTGTCTTTGCTTTTTATTTAATGGCAATCTGAATCCTGTGCATATCCCCTTTCTGATTAGTACAGAATAAATGGCAAAGATAAGTGACAGCATTTGACTTTGCCTATTGAAACAGTGACACAGGGTAGGACACGGAAATGGATAAACAGCTGTTTGAAATTAGACACTGTGTATGTGAAAATGGAGATGTGTCAGCCAGGGAATAGAGCACAGTCAGGTCTCAGACCTCTGCTACCTTTAATGGGACCAACTTGCTTGTGGGAGGAAACTGGATGAATATTAAGTGGCTCATGGAACAAATAAAAGCTTTTGGATAATTGCTTTGAAAAATGAGTGCTCTCTGGCAAATGGAAGTGTGCCTCAGTTCCATAATACTGCTATGTCCAGCAGGCTCAAAGCAATACAATAAGGGCAGCAGTGGTATTGTACCAGGGACAGAAGATAAATGAAGTATTGATTTCAGAACCAGCGGAATGCCACAAAAGGATCATACAATATTTCTATGGGACCAGATTCCTCATTTGCTATAATTTGGTATTGTTTCATTGAAGTCAAGCTGATTTATGTCAGCTGTAATTCTGGCCAGGTGTATTTATAACAGGGAGGCACAAATAAAAGTCATGCCCAGAGTCCTTGGTAGGAGTTGGTGTCCTGAAACTGAATGATGAATACACAGGCATTACAGTTTATCTGTTCTTTCAACTTACTGCAGTGCTCGTCTTCAGATAACTTCTGATCTGTCTTGAGCCTTTCTGAATACCTCTTTCCCTTGCCTCCTGGAATCTTGTTTCATCCTGATGTTCTCCAACTGAAGAACAGATTTTCCTGCAGAGGCACCAAGACAATTGCTAACCTGTCCTCTGCAAGCTCTCCTGGTTCATGCCATTCTTTTCCTTTAGCCCCACAAAACATTAATTGCATTGGGCTCTTCATTTCGGGGTTTGTTCATACCTGGTAGAAGGCGCTACCAAAAAGAGAGTGGCCAGTGTTGAAACATCAGCTCTGTATCTTGCATAGATGAATGTCTGCCAGCAAAATAGGATGTCAGCCTTGTCTGCATGCTCAGAAAGAGATGGATCTTGGAAGCAAATCTCTGCATTCCAGTGGTTTCAAGAAGGCCCTGCTGTCAATACCAGCAGTGTGTTAACAGAACATCCCACACTGCTGCACCACATGGACAGAGCACTGTGGGATGCTCATCAGAAAGCCATATATTTGTCCCTTAAAAAAAATTTTAAAAAGATGTCTATGCATGGTGTGATCTGTGTGTAGTGTTTCATGCTTGCAGTGTACTGCTTTGCTGAGACAACCTAGACAGCCTGACAGTCTGCTTTGGTCTGAGTGACCTAAACAAGAACAGACACAACATTCTCATTTTTAATATTTTTCTTTTTTTAGTGTAAGAGAGGTTCCAAGCTCTTTTAGTATAAGTATAAACTTATCTAAATATAGGGGAATACATCTCTTTTAAATATTTCTATTAAATTTTCCCCAAGAGAATTTTGGACAATCACTTTGAGGATTCTTCTTTTTGCAGGCTTGGAAGTGACACCTATTCTACATTTACATACATTTCATTCTGACTACACTTGATAATTGATTTTCTCTTGATTTACTAATTGTGAGTTGAAAATTAAACATCAGGTTACTGAAACTTAAAGGGCATTTGTCTCACTGTTCAAAATATTTAGGCATGCTGTATAGAATTTTCCCAGTCACATGTGTGTAATAATCTTAGATAATTGGTGAGTGAAGTTTAAAAAAAATCCCAGTAGACAGGGTTGTTTTAAAATAAATTACTGAAATTCCATGATTTTTTATTTCTTATAACAATTTGTATTTAACTAATTTGTGTTTAACTACATGCCAACTTGAATAACATATGCTTCTTGAGTAATGTTAACATATTTTACTCAATTTCTTGATTGAATACTATTCACAAAAATGTTCAATCAGAGCAGATCAAAGGAAACAAAATTATTAGCCTTTTAATGTATGTATCTGAAAAAAAAATCTGTCCTGTTAGTCGACTTTAATGTACAATATATAGAACCAATAGAGGAATCTGTCTAACCCAGACATAAAGATTCTATTACTGTGTAAAACAGACTCATAAATCCAAAATCCTGTATTGATTAGTTAGCAAATATTTCCCTATAAAAAATGCAAGTCTTTTCTGTTGTTTATAATCCATATTGGTTTATGTTAGCTATGGGGCCCACTAGGGCATACTGAGAAGAAAAGAGAAAAAAAAAAGCTCAGTCTACTATTTTAAGGGAAAAAAAGTCTCTCAACTCCATAGCTGAATTCAGAATAATATTTTATAGTAAACAAGCAGTTACTTGGAATGGGAAACAAACCCTTGTACTAAGCATTTTTTAAAATTTTATTTTCCTCCCTATTTCACATATCCAATGGAGATTTGGCCAGCTAGATTTCCTGATTTTTCTCTGCTTGACCAGATAATTGTTGTGGAGGGCTTCCTTTGTTTTTTTTCAGAGTGCAAAAAATTTACATCCTTATAGGTCATTTCCATTTTGCTTAGAGTGAATCCTTAAAAAAGTTGTGTGATGCAAGAAGATTGAACATGTAAAAGACAGTATTTTCCAGTGTTTCTCTAATTCTCTGAACTATGGAAGAAGGCTCTATATTCATTTGGGCATGATGCATATTTTCCTGGGGAAAATGTATGAGGAAAAGTGGATAAGTATGTATATGGCAGGGGCAGACTGTGAACATGCAAATGAAATCTCACCTTTAAGAAGTGGGCAGGAAAATTAATCTTCTTGTAGCCATTTACTCCAAATGGTACCTATTAATTTACTGAAGGAGGAGAAATCTTTCTTTTAGGGCGAATTGGTTTAACAGTAGAGACTGTGAATTTCCACAGAACAAAGCTGACCATGAGGAAGCAACAAATTTGCTCAGCTGCTTCCTGCCAAAATCTCTATGTCTCTGGGCGTTAGTCTACCACCCACCAAACAAAATCCATTAAAATGAATCCTGAAGTTTGTTGAAAAGTCAGTGGCAATAGATGTTCCTTAAACAATGGAAGTATTAAAAGCAAGCCACAGAGTGCACTCCTTCAGTGAATGGAAGCTTACCTTTCCACCAGTTATTTAAAAAAACCCAAATGTGCTTATGTATGTGGAATAAAGAAAATAATTTGGGGGTAGAGTGTTTGGGTATATTAAATCTTTGTTTCTATTAGAAAAATAGGTCTGTTTTTAAGAAGCACATCTCAGTACCATGAAACCCAGAAAATTTCAGTTTACTGCCTTTAATCATATGGATAACTTTCTCAACTTATTCCAAGTAATATTTTTATTTATTGATTTCCTATACAATTGTGACTAAGCAATGCAGAATGAGGTACTTTAATACATCCTGAAGGAAGCACTTACAGTGATAAAAATTTAAACAGCTTGGTATTTTATTAGCATTTATAACTTATATGGTAGCAAAGGTGTCCATAAAGCTTTACAAACATATGGAAGGATCTGTAGAAGATAACAACTAATTTAAACAGACACAACAGTATAAGTGAACAAGTATACAGGCGGACCTGAGAGAGAAGATGCTTTAATACTAGTTGATGGATGTGACATGAATCCTCAAATCAAAAAGCTTTCATGGCCTATCCACAGCCAATCTGTCATTTCCTAGTCAGTACTGGGAGCTAGCCCCTACCTTTCACTGACTTAGGATATCAGCTATCGACATTGTCTTGTTACATTTTCAGACAAGCATTTTTCTGCTTTCTCCTACTTTACTTGTCATTTGAAAGAACTCCTTATAAATATAGGTAAGGAAATTCTCTTTTAAATGTCTCTTTAAATGTTAGCTGGCAGTGATGTCCTGGAAAACATTGTAAAAAAATGTGTCTGCTTCTGTACTGGGACTGTTGTTTACAATGTTGACAGCAGCTGTCTTGCCTTTTTGCTGTCTATTGTCTTTTTTCTTTAAAATTTGTGAAACTTGCAGAAGAAGATAGGCACTATAATTTTGTTATGTGTTTGCCCAGCAATGTTTTTTTCCATGGGTAGTATTTGATGAAAATAAAAATAAAATAAAAAAAAACCCCACCAAACCAGTGAGTTTTAAGGATGAAGTAGAAGAAGGAAAAAGAGAGAGGGGGAAAAAAGGAAGACAGGAAGATGCAACAGAGATAAATTTGTGGGCTACTCGGAATTTAGTTATCCAGAAGAAGAGACAGAGGATGTAGAGGTAGTAAAGTAAGATAGTCCTTGTAAGAGCAAAAGGAACAACAATGTTGTGATTCAAAGGACTCTGTGTTTATTTCAGTTAAATTGCACTGGGGAAAACATATTTTGGTACCACAGAGTTGCTAGGTATCAAGTTACCCCTGAGACCTTTGTATTACATATGCCCCTTTAAAATTCCACTTTTAAGAAGCAATCTACAGATAATCCTAGTATGTGACTTTCCTTACAAGATGGATCAGAATATAGAAATTCCTCTACTTGTTTTCCTGGGCCCTTGTCAGTGATGTGGGGATCATGGGATGACGAGAACAGGCAGTGATGGAGCTCAAATAATGAGGTATTCAAAAAATGAAAAGTTTGAAGTAAATTTTTACTTGTCTATATATGCATAATGCTGAGTAATAGAAGTGCTTTCTTCTGTTCTAATAGAAAATCTATGAATATCCTTATGAAAAAGACTTACATCTGGGTCACTGAGAGTCTGAGTAGCAACTGTGTCATTGTAAAATGGTTTGAGAAGCTGAGAAGTACATTGGTGAGTCACCAGAACAGAAACTGTGGCTGCAGGAAGAGGACTAAAAGAAAAAAAATGTTAGTATGTTATTTCTTGAATGTGGTCCTGCCTGCAGCTTGCATCTGACCCCCCTAAGGCAGTGCTCCCTGAGAGCAGACTCTCTGCAGAAGTGGCTGTGTTGGTTCTGCCTCTGTCAGAAATTTGCCTTCCTTAGTGACAACTAATGAAAAGCTCATCTATTCTGCTCTGTCACCTCGCTGTGCTGTTGTAGCCTTTGGGAAAGGTTGTCGTACAGTGTGAATCCTGGCCAATACTTAGTGTTGAGGCTAGACTAGGCTAGGCTAGAAAGGCAACAATTCCAGTATTTGTTTCCATTCAGTTGTGTCACTAGTCTGTCACTGACTCTTTCAAAGAGTCCAGAAATATGAGAGGATAGAAACTGCTTCATTGTTTTTGCAATTTACTATAGGAAATCTCATCTTTTCTTGTGTTTATTTAAAATTCAGAAGGCATGTGTATTTCTCTCTATAAGCACAGCTTGGAGTAATATTAAAATTTTTTTCATTTAACTTGCATATTTCTCTCTAATTATTTGTTGTTGATCTGCCAGTACTCTGAGGGTTCTATTGCTCTGGAGTCTACAGCCTTCTGTCATCCTATATATACACAACTTCAGTGCCTCATAAAAAAGCATCTCATTGAGATGAAAGTCTGAAAATCATTTACCTATATCTTTACAGCTTTACTCTCCACCGCACCTTCTTTGTTTGTCATACTGATTTTGTGTTTTCAGTCACCCGTTGGCCTTGAGTAGGATGAGTGACTGTGTATTGTTTACATTGCAGTAATGCCTCATGGCAGTGACAATTCAGTCAGAGAGCTGGACCCTGTACAAATGTCCAGCTGGATGGATAAACCCTGAAAGAACAGTCTGCCAGAAAAACAACAGTCAGAACAGGTAAATAGGATGAACTATCCCTCACAAACAAATTACAGGATAAAGTCCCATTGGCTTTATTATAATAAAGACAAAGTCAGTGCTGGCATAGTGAAGTGGTGAGAGGTTAAGAAGATAATGATTTACATGAATTTTAGGAGAGAAAATAAGCTAGATTTTAACTTTACCTCATTAAAGGAGCACAGAACTATAAGGGATTGGCTATGTCACAGTCTCTTCTTGTCCCTGTCAATGTCTTCCTGCTGCTCCAGTGAAATCAACCTTGGCATTGTAACTCCTTTGAATATGTGAGGTGCCTTTCTTTTAATAAGTAAATATGAAACCACTGGAGAGTACTAAATTTTTTTTGGTTTTTTTGTTCTCAGGAATAAAAATATCTCTGTGGAAGTCCTGCACATGTACTTTGGTGCCTTCTAGGTTGCATCATTGCTGTGTGCCATGACTTTGAAGATGACTCCAAAACCAGATGTGCACCTCACAGCTGCCCATGTCAGCTGGGATTTAGGGCACAAGGAACACATTGCACCAGCTGCTCTGTGGCTTCTCTGCTTTCCTTTTCACTTCACGTTTGTCAGTAAGGAGGAGATATCTGTCTGGTTTAGGTCTTAGTTGTCTGAGAAGACACCTTTTCTTCCCTGTGCAATACTGCAGCCGTTGAGATAGCCTGCCAAGAGAGAAGTCTCTGGATTGAACCGTCTTGGAGCCATTTGATCATGTATCTGACCTTCACCTGAGCAACTGGCTTCCTCTGGTGATCAGGTGTATTCCAAGTCATGCCAGTGTGCCTGAATGCTAAGGGCTGTACTCAGATTCTGATGCCACAAATGGTGTTGCTGTGTGGATAGGATTGATTATGCATGTGCTCACCGATAGAGAAATGTATGTATATATGTATTATAACACTTCACTTCAGGGCTCAGCCAAAGGACACGCTTGCAGTCTCAACTGGGCAGAAGGATGAAACAAACTGTCAAGCTGGTTCATGACAATTTTTGTTGTTACCCTCTACAGATCCCAGTGAACATGAATGACAGCTAATGGAGGGAATCAGGCTGCAGAATTAAATGAATCATAAAATAATTTAGGTTGGAAAAGACCTCTAAGGTCATTGAGTCCACCTGTTACCCCAGTGCTGTCAAGTCCAACACTAAACCGTGTCCCTAAGTGCCATAGCTGCAAGTCTTTTAAATACCTCCAGGGATGGTGACTCAACCAGTTCCCTGGGCAGCCTGTTCCAATGCTTGACAACACTTATGGCAAAATTTTTTCCTAATATCCAATCTAAACCTCCCCTGTCATGACTAGAGGCCGTTTCCTTTCGATTATCACTTATTTCTTGAGGAGTCTTTCCCAGTGACCAGAACTGCAATCAGGAAATTTGCTTGTAGTGGATCAACCACCTTTTTCAGGCCAATTTGTGGATGGAAAGTGTGGCCCTAAAATGCACTCTGGAACTGCACTGAACAAAGACAACCTGCAGTGCTTAACTTTTTAAACTTTTTTTGCTTTCTTCATATGTCAATAATCTTTATCCAGCTGCTCTCCTGTTTGCAGGTGAATCACCTGAGATGTAGCTATGAGGCAGAGCCCTCAGTGAATGTTATGCTGCATTTGTCCATAGATTTTGTTATATTCCAAACTTATAGACTGCCAGCTGGGAAATCTCAATTTGCCATTTATTTCCAATGTGTCCTTCATAGTTAGTTTAGCTGATAAAGCATCCAGGCTTGCCCTGGAGAACACACCTAATGGGAAAAGAACTGCTTAGAGGCTGCTAGTTGGAGAAAAGATATGCTTCTTGAATGTTAGCTGTTGGTAGCATAATATTGATACATGTCTACATATTTGGAAGATGGGAGTTCGTGAGTGAACTTCTGACTCTGTAAGCACAACTACATACACATTTGACACTGTTATTTTCTAATCTAGTTGGGCAAATCTTCTGTCATAAATTGTCACATTTCCTTATTCATTAAATGAGAGTGATTTTTTTCAAATGTGAGAATTTCTGCATCTCACTTTCAGAAATTTACCTGCACAACACATTTTAGTGGAAAATCAGTCATCATATTCACATCACTTTTCTCCAGCTGTCATTCCAAAGACATGTTAATTTCCCTAGCTAGTTGAAGTTAAAAAATTAATCTCATTATTGAAAAATAATGAATGTAGAAAAACATGTACATGGTTCCTGTATGTTCTGAAATTTAAAATGCCTAGAGCTGCCCTGATTTCAAGCTCATGAGTCATCTAAACTCAAGCTGTAGAAATTCCAGGGGGCATGTTGTTAAATAATTCATGAGTGATGTAATTTTACTGGGTATCTCATTAGCAAAATGCTGCAGGAAAGAATTAGGGAAAAGAACCTAAAGCAATCCTGGTCCTATCTCTCTACTCCTTTTTTTTCCCCTAGTATTGTCATATCTAAAGAATAAATTTATTTAGTGATAGGATAACAAGCCTTGTGTTAAATTGCAGCATGAAAATCTTTCTGTCAAGTGATGAGAAAAATTTTCTGCTTCAAGTCCTATACCTGAGTATGTCTTGCACGTTCTTCTTTTGTGGAGTGTAGGTATGTATGAATATGCATATCCACTTAATTTAAAATTATATACGTATAGACGGACTGGGAGAGATCTCTTTTGCAAGAAACTGCATCCTGTGCCTTCCACAAAAAAAAAAGGTAAAAAAATGTGCCACTTGGTCTCAAAGTTATTAAAGGCTTTTTATTAGCTCTAGCACTGTGTAATGTTCGAGTAAGCAATCAGGTTATGCAAATAATAATCTTCTTTTATCTAGAGGTATGCATCTGTAATTAAGAATGTCAGTCACCTTTTCTTGTAAACAGTCTGTTCTCAGTACACAAATATGGGATCTGGTGCAGATGTGTCTGTGTATGCCAGAGCACCAATATATCATTTTTGCTGCATCTAAAGCCTGCAATTTCATGCTTAGCACTTGGCATTGTAACCATGGTTATCTCCAGTTAGATGCAGATTACAGAGGCTTCAGCAGATGGGTTTTTTACTTGGACCTCTGGCAATGAAAAACCAGAAAACCCCCAGAATATATATGCATACCATGTGATAGATGTAATAGTATTATTTACTACCTGATACATGAAGTTTAGACTTTATTGGAGGTACTTTTTCCTCAAATTTCTTTCCACGGCAAGAGGACTGATAAGTAATTTGTAAGAGAAATGGACCTCTTTTTCTGTGAGTGTTCTCCCTATGCAAAGAGCAGAAGCCAAACTGCTGATATTTCTCTGAGTGTGAGGTTAAAGTGACACATTATCTGTAAGCATGTACAAGCTTTTCAAAGGCTTGGTTATTTAATTTTTAATTTTACCTTAGGAGAATCTAGCATGTTTTTTCAAAATTTTTAGAAAGCATTAGAAGTTCATAGCTTTGATAATACCCTAGAATTTTTTACATCTTATAGGCCTCCATGTGACAGTGTTTGTTGAGTAGAAAGAATTTACAGCATAATACACTAAGATGACCATTGCATCTTTACAGGTTGAAATAAATTACTCAGTTTCTGAGGAGTGTGTGTGATTGTGATTTTTTTCCATTTGAAGACTGAGTGCTTATATGCATTGTCTTAAAGTTTTAACTTCTCAAATGCATAGAATTTTCTGTAAACTTAATGCTTTCTCTGAAAAAGTGTGATATTGTCAATCCTTATCCTCAAAGAATTTTCTTTCTAATTTACAGAAAATTTGTACAGACTATCATGGACTGGGTATTTCCATTAGGAGTCACCAGGTCCCATGCTGTACATATTATATGTTTGCCGTGAAGCAGCTAAAGAACATTTCTTGTCAGAAAGGAGAAATAACATCCTTCCAAAGTAAAATTGGATTATGCTCTTAAATAACAGTATCTACTGTAAAGAAGAAAGATGGGGTGAGCATTAGCTCAACCTTTCAAACAAAACCATTTACTCCATATCTGTTATTTTTATTCATTTGTTAGAGCCCTGACCTGAGGTTACTCTGAAAAGAGTACTTAATAACTGCTACTGTTATTCACCACACTCTACACTGAATGAGTGACCTACTGTGACAGCGTATTCAGACTTACTGAGACATGCTAGAAACATGTCCCCTGAGTCAAGAGTGAATTCCAGAAGCATTTGAGACCCTTGGCATCAGTCTGCCACTGAATTTTGTGCAGAAGGCTGGAGAGCATGTGTGCTTGTCAGCATTCAAAACAGCTGGCACTGTAGCATGCATTTAATCTCTGCAGGTCTGAGTAGGCAGCATACACCATGGGGAAGAGCCGTGTGGGAGCTGCAGCACTGGAACAGACATGGAAAGGCATTAGACTAGCTGCAGCTGACCCACTTGCAATCATGCATGAAAAAAATCCATAAGCACTTTACATGAGGCCAAAGACAAAGAGTAGATGTGGTGTCTGTAAGGGAAATGTGGCCTAAAGAAATCAAACAGAGTAATTTTACCACTTCGGGGTTTTTCTTAGGGCTGAATAGTGGGGGGCAGAATTTGAATTTAATGCAGTGCCAGGAACAACAACTGGAAATGCCAGCTGCAGAAGACAGAAAGACAGGTTCTCCCACATCTTAGTCAAGTGTAAAATCCCACAGCAAAAGGGGGAATTCTCTTCAGGTTTGAATACTTTCCTTTTAAGTGTGGCACATCCAGCAGATGCAGCCCCATCTTGTTTCTGTTATTTATATTATAGTACAAAAACTAAAGGTTGCTTTTACATCAGTTCCTTTACGCTGAATGGATAAACTATCAAAAAGCTGGTCCCTTCTTCAAGAGCTTATAGATTTAAGACAAGGTATAACAATAGATCTCACAAAATAAGGAGTTATTTACAGCTAGGAGGGAAAGAGAAGGAGAAAGGGGAAGGTGAAACCAGGGATAGGGAAGATTTCTACACAGAGTATAAAGGAAATCCTCAGAGTTCCACAAGGATGACATTTTCATCATTCATGGAGTAATGGCTTTAAACTGAAAGAGGAGAGATTTAGATTAGATATAAGAAGAAATTCATTACTGTGATGGTGGTGAGTCACTGGAACCGCTTGCTGGGAAAAGTTGTGGATGTCCCATTCCTGGAAGTGTTCAAGGCCAGGTNCTGTGCTGTGATGGTGGTGAGTCACTGGAACCGCTTGCTGGGAAAAGTTGTGGATGTCCCATTCCTGGAAGTGTTCAAGGCCAGGTTTTGGTTCAAGACCCAGTGTGCTGTTTAGTATCTGCTTATCCTTAAAAAGTGCAAATTTTGATCTGTTTCACTTCATGTGAAACTTAAAAAATGTAGGATTTTCATTAGAAAATTCAGTGGGTTTTGAAGTTAGCAAAAAATATAACATATTATGTTTGGAGTCCAATGGTCAATATGTACAGGAGCCAAACCCTCAAATTTTGGTTTAGATTAAGGTAACACTTGGTGAAATTTTATAGTGAACCAGCTCTGGGTTATACTTTTCTGTTCTAATATGAAATTGGTAACATCTACCTCTGTCATGCAGCCTGACTGCAATGGTAAAAGGGTGTTGACACTTTCAGATGAATTTTGCTTTAAATTTTTGAATTTGTCTGAACTTAAATTTCAAAGCAAAACTCAGAGTGTGTGAGATCAAGTAAATCAAAAGCCAAAAGACTGCATGAAATCATGCAACATGAAATAACTGAGTCCTTGCACAGATTTGCTTGCTGTCTAAAAATAGTTTAATCCCATCTCTATTCAGAATCTCCTCTGATAGCAGAAGGAGCGATAAAAAACAAGACACATGAGAAGCTAAGTGAACGGCTTGAAAGGAAAGCAAGGAAAAAGAGATGTGATCTTTGTCCCTCCTTGAAATGGCACTTAAGTGCAGTGAGTGCTGTACTTTCTGTAAATGGATTATCACGCACCCTCCTAAAGCTGTGTGTGTGCACTCTGTGAGTGATTGAGGTGTACGTGCCATCCAAGGTAGCAGACTAGAATTTTCTTCCTTTAGAAAAAAAAAAGAGCAAAAAATATTATGTAAATAAGATGGAACAAAAACAACAAAAAAGTGAAGGAGAAATGTTTACTAATTTTATTTATAATAGCAGTCTTCCATAGACGGTTCAGTACTGAAGTTGTTGCTATTTGAAATAGCTTCATTTCCCTGTGAATCTGAGGCAGCCACATCAAATTATTTATCTTTTTATCTGCTGGGTAATCCTTCAGTTGTTATTTACATAGCAGCCTAAATTACATTTGCTGCTTTGCAAGGTCACCTGCCTGAAGGGGCTGCAGCCTGAATCCACAATGCACCCAGGAAGGAAAAAAAGGAGTGATACAGAAAAAAAGAGACTTTTTTGATAGACAAATCCTGATGCATGAAATGCTTCCCTTTTTTTTAAAGATGATTTCTCTTATCCCTTTTATTAGATCTTTGAATATACTTTATTTGTATACACTGTCCCTCATCCATTTTTTTTGCCATTTTGCTCCAGATTTGGTCAATACTTAGCCACTTGTTGAACTTTCAGCTAGTTGGTTATTGTCATGCTTGAAGCTGGGCTATGTATAACTATTTGGAGGGTGAGGACCTTTTTTCAGTCATTCATCTTTTTCATTCTTCTATTGCAGCCAGTTGCACTGGTTTCTCAACATTTTTTTTAAAAAGTGTTTAATATTTTCTGTTTAGCACTATTGACTAATTCCCACTTCTGTTTTGACTGACTGGTCTCTTTAGTTTACAAAAACCACTTCTTCATTTCTCACGATTTTGCTAGGAGTATACTCTATTGATTAAATTTTTAAAATAATTATTATTAAGTTTGTTCTTCTTTCTGGTGCTTTGTTTGTTTATTTGTTTGAAATTAGAAATAAAATGTCACAATTCATACTCCAAATGAGGTCTAAGCCAGATTTTGATTTTACTTAATTTTTCTGTCTATTGTGTATTTAATCTCTCTCACTTTTGTAACGCAGGGAATTTTTTAGTGTTCTGCTACTCTTGCAATTCATCAGTGGCTTTACTAACCAGCCAGCAAGGACAGGAAAATCTTTGCCAGATAACAAGACACTATATTTTTTGCTCTGGCACACAAGATTCTGTACAGTGCAACTGGACCATACATGCATAAGTACTGGAAACTGCAGGGTGAGAAATTCCACATTTATTATCAGTTTGTACATTCAGATGTGAAACATCTCAGGACTTATGTTTTCACTTGCAGTGCAACTAATAAAATGCCTGATGTTTTCGAAGATTCCAAATAACCATTAAAATGAAGGAAATGTTTATTGAAGACCATATACAACGGTATAAGCCCCTGGCAAACATGCCAAGCAGATTTTCATCCTTAGCTACACAGTCATCTCAGATTCATATACAAAGTGAGGCAGTTTAATGCTTGTCTTGTGTTACAAGCCATGAGAAGTTAAAGCAACAAAGCAATGTGATGGACAAAATCTTCAGACAATTTTTTGTTTTACTCTTTATACTGAAAAGAAGCCAAAGACATTTCCTGTGGAAAAGCAGCCATTATAACTTAGGATTTATGGTATTATGACCAGCTGGAAAATTTAGTCAATGTAGCCAGCAGCTATCTTAGATTTTGATCCTTATTATTATGGTAATCCTTTTAATATAACATTAAATCAATTAATATTTTTCCCCACACAATTATATTTCTATGAGATTAATATGGGTTTTCAAGGTAGTGTTCTGATAACTGCTTTTTTGCTTATATCTAAGGCATTCCTGACTGTCACTAAATACAAAACAGCACCAATGAGACATTAATGGTACACGATGAAATACTGTTCACTGTTACGAGATAGGTGCACAATCACATAAAAGAGTAAAAGTAGATACAGTAGTAGATACAGTACTTATTTCTGTAAGAAAACAGTAAAGTCCTGACTTGACCTGTCAGCAATGGAGTGTAATGGGCTGGAGGATGAAAGCTGAATAGTCAGAGCTGAGCACATTCAATTTTTTTCCCTAATTTAGAATGCTTCAAACATTTTAATTTTGATTTTTGCTTCATTTTTGGAAGCAGCAAAAAGACAAATGGATTCTGGAAATGATGAGACCTGAAAAGGTCTGTTGCTTTTGTATGGAAAATCCAAAGTTTGAAATCCCTTCACAGGTGGGCACTGTGCATTTTACCAAATGTATCAACTAACATAACTAGTTAATGATTACCTTACACTGAAAACTATGTGAAAATAAAAATTTGAAGCAATGTGATATACAGACAAAACCTTCGGATAATTTTAACTACAATCAGCTTGGATTAACTCTCATACCAGCACATGAACCTCTGAACCTGTAAACAGGGCCTAATGAAGGCAAGCAAAAGTTAGGAGAAAAGAGTATTTTTGTCTTATAGGCTGGAGATTAAAACAATCTAAAATGACCATCGCATCCTTCAGACAGAATAGGTAACACCTGTTTCAGGTCTTGAGGACTGAGTTTCTTCCTGGTGACCAGCCTCACCTACGATTAATCCTAGGTGTCAAGGATTTGGATGAGATGCTCCTTGTAGTTCTCTTCCAGCCCAGGATATTTTGATTCTTTGAGTGTGGTAAATGACTGAGCCATGTAACTAATGGGGAAATAGTACTAAGGTTCACCACTAACCCACAAAACTGATCTGATGATTCTCTGAAGGTCATGCAAAATAAATGTAGCAAACTTGGAAACTGATCTCAAATGTCTTGAGCTTCAGTGTGGGTAGATAAGACCATTTTTTCTTTTCTCATACTTTTCTGATGAATTGAAAATTTGATAGTTATCTTTTTTTTTCCCAAAGTCTTTACCAAATTGCACTGCTAATCATTACTTAAGGGCACCTATGCTCTTGATGTAGATACTCCACAAAAACAATGCATGTATTAAGATGAGGTGTGGGACAGCAGTGCCAGCACACCTTGAACAAAACCAGTTGTGCAAACTAAGATACTGAGCAATGTATTTGCCTGTTGACAACAGCATGGGAAAACCTGGAAATACCTATTCATAAATGAAAAGCTTTGATATCTTAGGGAAAAAAACTAACTCAAAAATTAGTATGTACTTTTTTTTTTCTATATTGGACATTAAAAGTTAATATTATATGCAAATCCTATTTATTTAAATCCTCAGAGCCCTTTCTAAATGATATAATCAATGCCACTAGGTACTACGTTCTCAGTAAATCTGCTGCTAAACTCTTATACATCAGAGTGACATACTATTAAATCTAGTTGAATATGTTTGTGTCTATAAACATATTTTGGATAATAGCAACATTTTCCCAGTTCTGCAGTAGTTAATAAGTTCAGATATTGATGTACAATTCATACAAAAAGATTTCACTGCTTAATTACATTCTTGTGGGAATGTAGATACAAAAGGATAAAGGTCTTATCTTAGTGTATCTATTTCCCCACAGGGAAAGGGACTGCACTGTTCTCCAGTACATGCACATTCACAGATGTATTAGAGTTGTGCTCACAGTGAGAAAGGCAGTAGCATCAATATTTCAGTAGAAAAATACATTCCTAACGGAAATAATGCTGGTACAATCACTGTATGTATGCCAGACTCCACTGACAACAGCTTTTTCCTCATTCCCATGATAACAACATCAATAATCATGAAATCCTTTGGAACTAATGTGGCGTATGAGTGTAATTCTGAAGGACAATCACCTCACTGGCTGAGGATAATCTGCAGCAAGGTGATCGGGGCAAATGTCTGCATTAACAGCAATGCAAGTAGATGCTGTGGATAGAAATGGATGCATCATCTCTGGTCCTCATTATTATGTAACTCAGATATATAATAACTTTCTGTATCAATGGACTATTTCAAAGGTTATCAAAACTTCATCATTAATTTAAGTGTTCTTCTGAATTCATAATCTCTTTTAGAAGGCATATTTGTGAAGATTTCCGAGTTTTTACTTGTGCTCTATTTCGTGTTCTGAAACTTCAGATAAATGGCCTAGAGTATATTTACCCTATTTTAATGAAGGGGAAAAGAATTAGAAAGAGAGATACCTTCCAAGATGTTTTTACTATTCTAGATATTTTTATTCATTACTGACACTTTTACTTTCAAAGAAAAAAAAATCCCAGTCTTTTCAATCCTTCTCCAGAGAAGTTACTTATATATTTTTGTGCTAATTACTATCATTCCTCTCTAAGTCCAGTTTTATTTCACAATATTCCATCCTTTTGTACAGTATAATAGCAAGGTATTTCAGATACTACAACTCTGAAATACCTACTGGTACTGTGACTTTGCCTACAATGTTTTCTGTTCTACTCCATTTGCCCAAGAACTCATCTTTTTGAAATGTGATTTCCTATTAAATGGACATCTCTAGTGGGCTAGAAACTGAGTCCATCATTTCCTAAACTGCTCTTGTTCATATAAAGCAGTAAGTGCAAAAGGAATTCAACTTTCCTTTCCAATTGTTGAGAGTGTCTGTATCTCTGGAAATCACTACTCTGAGAAGACTCCTTGAACTTGAAAGGATAGTAGATAGGCTGGTTATGACAATTGCATATCATCTTCCAAGGTACATTAGCCATAGACTGTACTTAAACTTAACAGCAATTTCAGCTAATTACACTTTCTGTAGGCAAAGTGTTCCACTGTGGTCAAAGACCCTGCTGACACACACATCTCCTGACGAAGGTGTCTGGGATAGACTTGAGATTGAATTAATGTAACTTCTGTGTCATCTCAAGGATCCTTTGAATTTACACTGAGAAATAGCAAATGCCTCTCATGTTTTATTGCTCGACTCTTTTGCATGCTGTTCCACGAATTACTTCTACAAGCAGAAATCTAACTTCAAATTTCCATTATGATTTGAATTATGGGTGTTTGGTCATACAGTTTAGAAATGCCATGGAAAACTTCTATTTGTTCTATGCAAGGCTCAGAAGTTTCCCCATGAGTCTCCTTTTTGAGATGTTTGGCTAAAAAATATGACATAGAGGGACATAGGTTAAATGCTATAATCTTGACTAATTCAAAATGAATTGTTGTGCCTGGATTAAGGGAGAGAGAGGGGAAAACTTGACATATGGGGCCTAATTTGAGTTTGGTGGCAACATTAGTGAACACATCTCTATACACCTTAGATGCTTTGGTTGCTACAAAATAAGCCTAAGCAATGATTAAATCAGTTTCTTACCTAAGACACATACTTTCAACAGAAATGGAAACACAAAGAAGGAAATCTAAGAGTTTCTAAGTATATTACTGGAATTTAGGTCTTGAAAGAAAGACAAAAGGAATGGATGATTGTTCACTAACATCTTCATTTGAAATTCCTGAAGTTATGGAATTGTTCTCCAGATGAGATATAATTAAAACATGTCTAATTCCTGAAAAAAGTAACCTGTTTCATAGTTGTTATGCCAGAGCTGGAACTGAAAATTGATTGAAAATGAAAGTATGTTGATATATATCAGGGAACACAGCAATTCAGCTTTCCGAAGTGAGGTCACAGTGCATGTAGGACACATCTTAAAGGACTTTTCCCCATTCCAGTGCTATTACTTACCTGCAACGCTGTCCTTGTTAAACACTGCCAGTTTTTCAAGTGGTAAGATGAGACTAATATGAGCTTTGCCCAGTTGCAGTTCTGACAGAGCAGCACACACGTTGCAGCTGATGAGGTGCAAAGAATCTTACCCGGCCTCACTTGAGAACAGAGAAGACTTAGGTTTTATTTTGCAGTGTACGTATTGGAAGGTAGAGTGGCATAGGTCAGAAAGGAACAAATTAAATCAAACTAACTTGAAAGTATTTGGGGGTTGGAGTTTGGATATAGATTTTAGTGGGGTTAGGAAAGATTGAAGACCTGGGGATGTAGACATTAGTGATGATGGAAAGGCAGCATTCTCTTTCCAATGACAGTTGTTGCATAGAAATACTCTTTTCATGGAGGTCTGATTGCTGGGAATAGGAAGAGAGAGAGTTCCTGAAGAAGTTGGAAATGAGATTGGAAATCTTAAATTTAGTGGTGCAGAGCAACAACCTGACTTAACCAGGCTCTACAGGTGATGGGAAATGGCATTGCAGCAAAACCATGGCAGCCCTTCAAGTGGAAGAATTTAAGGAAGGATTTGTGACAAGGTTTTTTCAAATAATTTATAATCTGAGTGTCCCAGGTTAGGAAAATCTGATTCAACGTCAAGTCTCTCACTGGTATATCTACCCATGTATCTAGGACATTTCTAATGTTTTCCCTTGCTGTCTGCTGTGCGTTTACAGCTGCAGACACAGTTAAGGAAAATTGGAGAATATTAATTCTTTTATGTATTTAGGCCTGTTATAAACCTTTGCTTACAACCATTAGCTTTTCAGTTTGTCTCCTTTTGTATATTTTTCCTTACCCCCTGTATTATAATTTCCCCCAGAAGGATTGCCCATTTTTTACTGCTTTTCTGTGATCTTATAAATCCGATTGTTCTTTATTTTCTATATTTCTGCTCTGACAATTACATATCTTTTCCTGATGTGAGGTGTGCATCAATGTTGGATTATTTTTTCCTCTGGTGTTACTTCTTCTTTGGTAAATGGGTTGTAAAAACTCTATAATTTTCATTTCAGATGCCAGGAGTTAGTTGACAAAGAAGACTTTCTGCATACCCTACTGCTCTGCCTGGAAGCTAAAGAAAAAATAATCTTTTTGTACCCCACATGAAGCAGGTGAAAGTCTTTTGCAATGAAAAGGATATGAAAACTTTGTGAAAATGATGCTGTTTAATATTTTCCCATGGCAAAGGTTAGCTCCTACATCTGTGTGCTGGTTGAATTAAACATTTTCTATTAAAGTGTTATGCTTCAGAATGATTTTGTAGCTGATGATACCCTAAAATGTACAGTTTGTCACTGGCATTATTAGTGACACATGCCACAGTCCTAGGCTGGGTGCTGCGTATCACAAAATACAGAGAGGCAGGCCATAGTTTGTTCGGAGACTGTTTATTTCAAAGATGCAGGCATTTAAAAGAGCGGCAAAGGGCATATTATCATGCAGACTTTCAGGCATATTAAGTCTATTTGGAGAAATATGATACAGATATATTGCTAGCAATCCACAAAGAGGCTACAGGCAAGCCATGTGCTAGGCAATGTGGACTTAACAATATGGAAATAAAAATTGATTCTGTGAGTGCTTAGAAGTAATATATGGAGTCTAGAAGGAAGGCTTACTAAGGTGAATTAAAAAAAATGAAGAAATTGTTGCACCCATTTTGGACTTTGGAAGGCAAAGTCATTACTAAATCTTCCAGATATCTATCTGATAGGAAAATGGAATTTCTCATTTAGTTCAGGGGCAGTTACATATGTTTTCTTCCTAACAAAACTAAAATGAAAGAAGAAACCTTTTATGGGCACCTCATTGTTATTAATTTTTTGCGGGTTTTTGTCAGCATCAGAAAAGATATTGTCAAAAATATCAAGTGAAATGTACTTAATTTCCCCCACCATACTTCTGACTTCATGTGTGTTTTTTATCAATTGGAAGAGAAATCTAAATCCTTTATAAAGCATAAGGAAACTCAGGGGTTTTTTGAGGTTAAAAATATGTTGGATTTTTTTTTTAAAGATTTTCATTGTGAGGCCCTCATTTCCTGAGGGAATGGTCTGAAGTTTTGTCAGGGTAGGTTTAGGTTGGATATTAGAAAAATGTTCTTCACCCAGAGGGTGATTGGGCACGGGAACAGGCTCCCCAGGGAAGTGGTCACAGTACCAAGCCTGACAGAGTTTGAGAAGTGTTTGGACAATGCTCTCAGGTACCTGGTGTGGCTTCTGGGTTGTTCTTGGCAGGGCCAGGAGTTGTACTTTAATGATCTTAGTGGGTCCCTTCCAACTCAGAATATTCTGTGATTTTGTGATATTCAAAATCACAGATGTGGGTAAATTAATTAAATAAGTTCTCAACAGCTATGACTTTAAAAATATTATTAGTAAAAATAATGAGTTGTTTCATATAAAAAAAAAGCTTGTATACTGATTAGTTACTTCCTCACTGACTTGGCTAATTTTACTGAAATAAAACTGAGAGCAGGAGGGTAATACCTACCATGAAACAAATGAAGGTGAGAACTGCTCTTAAATCACAAAAAAACAGAGAGAAAAAGTGAAATTGAGAGCTGAGGAAGAACCAAACGAGCTAGGAAATCAAAAGACAACATAGCTTCACAAGTGCTTTTTGGATTCCACAGTGACTCAGAAGCTGAATGCCTCATTGCCTATAAGCAGAGGAATGTGACAATAAGAATCCCCTCCCTCCTTTATTCTGCTACATAAATGACTTGGATTATACAAAAAAATAATTAATCTGTTTATAAAAATATTTAACCCCACTATTTAAACAAAAGACAATTTAACAAAAAATCTACCTGACAAAAGCAAATACTACCTGCTTAGCAACAAATGGAATAAAAACAAAGGAATCTTGAACTGAGCATGAGAGTCACTGCCACAGACCTGCTTCTTGAGGTGGGGTTTGGATTATGTCTGTTTCTTGGAACAAAACCCATTGTGGACTTGATTTAAAAGTGTCAGCACAGCTCTGGAACGGTTTCTGATGCTTTGAAATAGCTATCACAGCATATCATAAGCAAGGCTTTATTGCACACTGGAAAAATAGGTGCTTTACAGCTTCTGCTGCTCCATAAAGAGAAACATCTGAGTTGGGATGTAATTAAATGTTTGGCATCTCAAACTATGTGCAATGTTAATCTGAGTGGGTTAATCAGCTCAGCATCAATAACAGTGTAGAGGGCATGCAGTACAAGAATATACACAACAAAAAATAAAAACAAGAAAGCACAACCTTTTGCAAGCACAGAATAATAATCATCAAAATGGACTCTACAAGGACAGGTTACTGACGCAAAATGAAAGCAACCGTAAAGCATACACAACCCCCAGAAAACCAACAGAATGCAGATTACAGATATTGCTTCTGCTTTCCTATTCCCAAACTTCCTAGGAATTAGTACTTCATAAAACAATTCTTCAGCTCTTTCCACATGATTAAATTTTGGTTATCTCGGTGCAGCAGGATAATTGTATGTAGATCTGCAAGAATTTAACATTGTTATCTCCTTTTAAATCTTTAATACGCTACACTTATTTTCCTTTAAAAACACAAAAAAGTAATAAAACTGTTTAGTTGGGTCTTCATATTTGAATTGTGTTATTGCTTGCTTTGGCAACAGAAATGAAAATTTTTGCTGGAGAGTTTGTCAGATTACCAAAATGAAGACTCCCATGGATTTTAAAATCTTCTGGAGAGTGAAAAATTCAATTAAAATTTTGTGATATCATTTGTTTATACAATCTATATGACAGTATCAAAGGCTTGGATCTGGTCTTTCTAGTATAAGTTTTAAGTTTACAGAAATGGTTATTTCATATATTTTCTTCATAAATCTGTCTGTTCTGTTGAATGGTTTCTGCATTACCCAAGGGAGGAATAGGAAGTCAGCACATGAACTTCACATTTCAAGGTATCAGTCCAGGGACTATAGTTGCTTCTATGTAGTTCCAAAGAAACTAAAGCTGAGCTTCAGGCATTCCCCTCAGATGGACCCAGATATCCATCCCTTTCCAGATATCCATCCCTTTCCAGATATCTAGCTCCCTCTTCTTTCTACTACATCAAAAAGGAAAGGTAACAAGGAACCCGTCATGAGCTGCAACACCCTGTAAGATGGGATACCACATCTCATTCACTTCTTCCAGTCCAGAAAACATAGATGAGACACCAACTCCTTTGGCATCATGTATTTAAGAACCTTATTCAACTAACAGGGAAAGGCAGGTGCTTCGTTCACTCATATGCAGATATGACCCAGAGAGCATCAGCTCTAGAAACTCAGAAGAAAAAACTCCTCACACAAATTGGGATGCTGAGCTGAAACCATGGATATACTGTATCTTGTGAAGAGAAGTCAAGCCACAAAAATGCTCACATTTACTTGCAGGATCTATTACTTTAAGTACAATTCCATATTGTCACAGCTGGGCAAGCCTTGAGGTGATGTTTCCATGCAGTTTGATATTGGGTACAAAATAAAGAAACTTCAACTTCTCCTTTCTAAAATCTGTACAACTGGCTGCTTATCAGAAATGATCCTTGCCAGATGATGTTCTGGGTTCATCCAGCTTCTCAATCTGCTGATCTCAGTCTTCTGATCTGCTTCTTCTTCCACAGCAACAAAATCTTCAAAAACTTGTTAAATTTTAATGTTTTTAAAAATTGTTTATTGATGTAACATTATTTTCCCATGCTTTGTATTTTTTTAGCAAACATTCTATATTTTAAAGAAAAATTTACTGGGAAAATTGTAATTTCTTTTCAGCTACATTTCTTTTCTTGCCTTGTCTTGCACACTGCTACTGTGCAAGTTCCTACTTCCCTGCGCATAGAATAACAAATTGTTGTGTGGTCTCAATGACAAAGTGTTTGGAAGATAGCAAGTTGTTTATAAAATGAAATGTTAACACTTTGGGAACACAGTTTTCTGGTTTATCAACCTGAAGATTGCTTCTTGAATCATGCTCTACAAAAACATGGCAAACAACCCTCCAAACCTTTACAGAAAGTCAAACACATGCACACAGAGCAAGCATAGATTTCAAATTCACAATTCCCTTAGATTTTTGAACACCATTTTTACCAATAAAATAGCTCTCTTGGCAGAGATTGAAGCTTACTGCCATATCTAAACCATGTTTTATCCTATTTGAAATGTATTCGTTAAGTAAAATTTTTTAAACCTGTCACCTGCTCTTAATCTCACAAGTTTTTTTGAATTACATGAATATAGTAATTAGTTCTCTGTCTGTTTCCAGGTCTTCTGATATTTGTACTGCAGTTGTAGTGTTATCTTCAGCTGTTTTGAGATTTCATGTGGCCACACATCACTGCTTTTGCTGAGCACATTTTCCCTGACATGGTGGATGATGATCCAGGGTAAAAGAGAATTATTTTGCCAGATGTAATTGATCAGACTTAAGTATTCTATGATCTAAACTATTTTCTTGGTCTGAGTTTTTCTTGGTCTGAGTTTTTCTGGAGCAGTACAGCCCTACACAGCAGGAATCTCTTTCATATATGATGAAAAGACGCATTAGAAAAGTGTCAGCTGCTCATGGTTAACACTAGAACCACTCACAGATTTTCTATTATTATGATGCATTTTCTCTTTATGGGAAAGTGATAGACCATATTATTTAAAGTCCATACATATTAAGGGCAAGAATATGGACTGCCAGAATGAGAATCAGCTGTAGATGCTGTATGAAGGTAATCTCTTGGTCTGTGCTCAGGTACTCTACCAAGTGAAGCCAACTCCACCATGTGAGGCACGGAACTACTTCCTGTGTGTTTTTAACTTCCATACATTTATTTTGCCTCACAGCTGAAAATACAGCAGGTCTCAGGTGATGTAAAGGTCACTAACTGTGACCTGTGAAATGAATAATATTTACAATTATAGCCAAAGCAGGAACAAATTTTTGAATATACCTATTGCTTTTCAGATAGGATTCAGTTAATTAGAATGGCAGAAATTATCAATAATTATTTATACTCTGTGATCATAAGTATTCAAATTAAATGACATAATCAGTGCATAATCTAGCAAGCAACTAATCTTCACATTCTTGCAGGCAATACAAACATTTTGCAATATGGCATTCTTGTACTGCACAATAACCAGATGGAGATATTTTTTCCTTACTGTGTATTCCTAGAAATGAGGAAAGCAGGACACTAAAGTAAATAATTTTCTGGCTGGTTTCACTCAAAAGCTCTTGTGGAATCTGCTGTTAGCTTGAAAAGAACTTAATAAAAAGTTGGAAAAGGAGAGATTGAATAGGATAAGTGATATGGACCAAGGTGATGAGAAACCCTGAAAGATCAGTCTAGTGAAGTACACTGAGCTTCAACAGAATCCTCTCTCAAACCACTTCATCTGAATGTGGACCCTGGAGTGCAATTTGCAGTGGTACCAAATTGATAGAAATTGTTTTTCTATGAAGAACCTTGGTGTGTTAGCTTTGATTAATCAGAGGCAATTATCACAGCTAATGGAGCATAGCTACAAACACAGAGAAACCACAGTCACAGCAAAGTTCACAGGCCTCTTGCACCTGGACATATGAAGTTCCACAGGAATGTGCTCCATAGGCAGGCCAATTTGTCCATGCTATTGTAAGTATATTTTCTAACCTCCACAGTTGCCAAGTGTTTGTTTCAATACCAGACAAGCTTGGTCACAAACACCTCTGCACTTCAAAATTTTGAAATAACTTGACTATCAAGAATTGGAACAGGCTGCTCAGGGAAGTAGTTGAGTCACCATCTTTGGAAGCATTTTAAAGATATGTAAATATGACACAGTGGCATAATTTAGTGGTGGACTTGGCAGTGTTGGGTTAACAGTTGGATTTGATGACCTTAGAGGTCTTTTTCAACCTAAACAGATTTGTGATTCTGTGACTGTGTGACTAGTTTTCTACAAACATTCAAGCAACAAGATGTATAGGTTTCATAGTACACTTGGACCATTGCTAAGGTCCTAATCCAACTCGTAGTTTTGAGGTAAATCAGTGCCAACTAAATTAAAAATGAAATCTTCTTTTAGATGGAACAGTTGCTGGTATTCCAGAGGCCAGACTTCAGTAAATCATTTCATCCTTTTGATCATCTTGCTGCTTTAAAATATTTCAGGCTAAATACTATCTGGTATGGAGAAGGTTGGATTCATAGCCTCTACTGAGTTTACTTGCAATGGACTTCAGGTTTTGCTGTCCCCATCTTGGGAGGAGGTAATCTCTTCAACCACCTCAGCTAACTCCATCACGGGACTGGGGTCCATGGAATCAAGGCACTTTCCTTCCCGTGCTAAACTTAGAGATGCTTGCAATTAAACTGAACTCATTGATGGTCTCTATAAATACAGCAAGTTATGGTTGTGGCCAGTCAGGAGATTTATTCAGCCAGCTCTGCAATGGGAGCTGTGATATCTGACAAAAGAATCAGTGGTCAAATGGAGGGAGCAAATTCTTATAGCTCCTTGCTGGTGTGACTGTGAGCCAGACTCTGCTTTAGTTGTTTCAAGGCCAAAAGGGTGACCTAAATTTTTATTGCCTGTGTTGGAGAGAACTATTACATCACCTGAAATGCAAGCTGACAAAGTTCCCCTGAGCTGTGCTTGCAACCACTCTCTGCATGTTCAAAACCAGCCACTGAAAAGCAGGATGTAATGTAATCACTGTTTTTTGAAAGTATTATTTTCTATATTTCATCTTTTCCCAGGTCACATCATAAACATTTAATTTCATGGGCAGCAGCAGTGAAATTCTGTTATAGAATTTTACCATATATTACAGCTAGACCTTCCAAAACAAATAAAGAGTAACTGTTTCCTTGTAAAAGCTATCACAGCAGCTTACCTTGAAGACCCATTTCTTTCTTTTCCTAAGTGTTGTTGGAAATAATCCAAATAGACTGGAAATTATGCTTTCAGTTTTGCAGTAAGACAATGGGGACATGCAATATAGCTCAGAAAACCCTTTCAGAGCTGCAGAACTGATCCCTGGTTTACATGGCTGTCACAACACCATCCAGAATCCTAGGAGGGGAGCCTTTGTATCCTGTGCTTATCATGGAGTGGTCTGAGCTCCTCCAAACGGTGACACAATTACAGCAGTTACTTAGAGGAAATACTTATCCTGGAGAGAGAACCTCTGAGTCAGTTGCTGTCCACCACAGGGAGGAAGTCCTGCTCAACTCTGAGCACCTGCATAAGAGAAGCCAGTGTCACAGTTGATGCCACTCCTCGCATTTTGCATAGTAGAAATAGGGAAAGGGGAGGGGAGGGCATAACTTCACTCCTCCCAGTGCTTCATCTCTAAAATTAGGAGCTGGATTTAGCTTAGGGACTGCAACATTCTTGCCTATGGTGCTGTCCTTCCTTCTGTCCAGAAGCCATAAACCTGTCTGCCCTGTCCTCTATGGAGAAGGTTTCACGAGAAAAGGAAAGCCTCATGCATTCCAGGTCTGCTGGGGCAAACAGTGAGACAGGGATTTTAAGTAAAATGAGTAGGACAATTTTTATTTTGGTTTGTTTTCCATGTGGTGATATTGCTCCAAGGCTAATCTCTATTGTATTATGCATTGTACATACTTGTGGCAGTGATGGCCAAGAGAATGTTGACTGTCACAGTAAACTGCAAAATGAAGTAGCATGAAGCAACTGCTGAGCAGAAAGATGTAGAGGTTTCATTTCTTCTTGCAAGGTATTGCCATCTCTGTAGAAAATTGATTCCTTCAACAGCCAAATCTACAAAATTACATTAGGAATACAGAAAAAAACATTCCTCCTTTAAAAGTAAAAGCAGCAAAATGTCATTATTTTGTCAGGTTTGCAAGTTTCATTTTTCTTAAAAAAAGCAGTTATAAATGAATATATCTTTAAAGTTGCAGAGAAGGCAAAAATGAAAAAAGTTTGGGATCCAAAAAAACCCCTGGAGTCTAGCTCAGCCTGCACATTAGCTATGGCTTAGCAATGTGCATTATGCAAATACAGCAAAGAGCCTTTTAAAACCTGATTAAAGACCTGACCTACAGATTAAGTAGGGCCATCTTAATAATGTGCATGAAAGTAATGTACTGTGTTGGGTACTAAGATATGAGGAATAAGAAAAACTCTCTGGGTTTAATTTTCGAATGCTAATTTCAAAAATAAATAGATTTGCGGGGAAAAATAAAGAAAAATGAAATTCAGAACTGATGACCTGTACAGTCTTTGCTTTAAGAACAGTTGTACCTTATCTGCAGTTCTCTAAGTAGCAGATAAAGATATTGTGCAAAATGTTAATGATACATGACAAACTTTTAATTTTTTTTCTATCTCCCTTCTTCAAACCAAAATTTTACCTGTAAGGAGGCTTTAGTATTTCTTTCTAGATAGGGAGACAAAGCATGTTCTATTTTTTGTACGTATTACCTTTCATTCCATTTACCTGCAACAAGAGAAAGAGGGAAGTACATGATGAGATAAGAAAATGCAGACAATATGAAAATATAGGAGCTCAATATTATAAGAATATTTTTACAGGTAGCTTCTTCCACTTTAGAAAATTTCTTGCTGCTATTTGTGATGCAGGATGAGAATTGGTTGGAATGGAGTGCTGCTTGCAGGTCTGGCCATTGGGGCAGATGCCTTCATTTAATTTGATTGTATAAGTTTTCAGATCTGAAACTAGGCTGCTGACATAATTGATCAAAGTAAAATGCCTTCTTGAACAATAAGGAAAAAAAATAGCTTTATCTACTTATTATTTTTAAAACATCCTTGAGTGCTAAAAGAAAAAATAAAACAGAAAAAAGACAGGAAATATAGGAAAGGTGAAGGTGCTCTTGAAAAGGGAATTTTCTTATCATAAAAATGTTGTCAGCTAATAAAAGAAGAGGTCAGTTGAACCAGCTCTTTAAAAATCCATGTGACACTGGTTACAGAGTGAAAGTGGATAAGCAATTTACACAGTGTAATTTACTCTTTGAACATTAGTTTTACATTGAGGCAATATCCATGATCGGACTACAAATACTTTGGTTAGAGTTACTGCATTCGGGGATAGATCTTTTATAAGCTGATCACAAATAATCCTGCCACAGGTGTATGTGTCTTCTAGCTTTGAAATAGGACCTTTAATATTTGTTTTGCATCACAGCTTTAGAATATCTTGACTAAGTTTAACCTAGGGAAAAAAAAAGGCTGCAAGCCAAAAGGATCTACATTCTCTGTTAAATCTGTTTAGAAATGGTGCTGCACACATAGGATTAAAAATTTCTGCTAAGTCTATATCCCTTTTCTTTTTCTACTCCCCCTTAACTTTGTCCTCTGCAATACCACTGGCAAAACTGTAACCCCAAAAGATTTCAGTGTGATTTACTTCTAAAGTTTTAGGAAAGTATCTCTAGCAGTTATTGTACTCACAGCACATGAAACGCACACACCTCACGTTAAAGTGCAGAGCCTCATTCTAAATTTGTTGTAGGAAATTCTGAGAAAATGAGCCCAAGAAAAATCTTGCAGTTCTTCAGGTTTCTGTGCTATGTTTTAAAGGCTTCCAAGGTTAAGAAAAATTTACAGAGTGAGTTTCCTATGACAAGAGATTGGAAAGTGACTAAGGCAAATTTGAGTATTGATAACAAAATAACCCACTGAATATCCACTGTCAGGCACTGACAGCTGATGCATGTTCAATACGTGGTGAGTACTGCCAGTTCCATCACACTGTCTCCATTATGTCATTGCTCATAATACTACACGCTGTCATTTTGGTCTGAGGCATGAACAATGGCTTTGTTCTGTGAAAAACAAATATTCCCTGTGCTTTGTGTCTTCAGAACAATAGGAGACCCAGGTCAAAATAAGAATGATCTAAGAGAAAGCTGAAATAAATTGTCTAGCATTTTGTTTTGCTAAGCCACAAGATAAATAATGATTAGCCAATCCGCGTGTGGTCACCCTCTTGTTCCTGCTGCTAATAATCATACTTGTGGCACTAAACAATTTATATAGCCAATAATATATCAGCCCAGCAAACAAATATGAATCAGTGAACCAGCTGAATATTCTGTCTGAAATGCCCTTCCTCCACAAATTCAGCAGAGCATAACACATCAAAATAAAGGTCAGCGCAACCCCAATTTGAACATCGCTAGTCATCTTTGATTGGGTTTGACTCTGAGTCCCATTTATCAGTGTTAGCCACTGAAATGATCTCTGCATTTCCAAATTGTTTCTAATTTGTTCCACTGCAGTCCTCTAAAAAGAAGACAGTAATTTCTCCCTCTTCACTTTGCTCACCATCTTTTGCTTCCTCCAAATGCAGTGTCCAAATGTGCTTTTCAGCTTTCCAGAAGCAGAGAGAACTTAACTAGCTTTACTAACACTACTACTATGACTAATTGTTATTATTATTACTAATACCACTATTTCTGAATTTTTAAGTTACTCTCAGCTACACCACAACAGGGATGTGGAAAATAACAGAGAATCTGCAAGACCACTGCTCCCAAATATTATTTTTTTTCTTAACTGAAATCATTAGGAAAGGCTAAATCTGGGAGTTTTATAAAGTCTTTTTCCCCATTTTTCTGGCAGACAACTGAGGAAAATGGGACTGAACATCTACAGTGTGTGCTTTTAGCTTAAAGGTCAGTAAAACTGGCAAAAAGGGCAAGAGTAGGAAATGGCATGAGCTGAAGTGAAAAGAAAAGACAATAAAGATAAATAGTTTTGGTAGGAAGCCAGTCTCCTTTTGCTAGTTCACAGAAAATGGTAGCTATCTTTAGGTAAAGATCTTTCTTGAGTGGATCACAGGGCACATAGGTGTTCACTGTTGTCCAATTTGTTTGATTAAATATTCATGGCACAGCTAAGGACAAGATATTCCTCTGGTTTAATCAATGGGAACATTGCCATTGTCTCAATAGGAGTGCTTATGGCATGGTTTACCTAAATGAATGCAATGTATATTCCTCTATGCAACATGAATATTCACACACTTCAAGTCCATTTGCAGCTCTGTTTTTCATCCATTTGACGATTCAATTGCCGCCACATCGTCATCTAGTGACATTTAAAATTTTGTATGGTATCTGAGACAACCAAACAAAGCTAGTATATATGTCACAGGACTTAATTGGAGCAGTGCTTCCTGAACTGGCAACATCTGGCCAGGTTGTTTGCCATAGGGCAGCTCAAATGACACTGGTTAACTAAATTTAGGCAAATGTGTCACCTCAGATTTTCTGACCATAGACTTCCAGTCTTCCTCTGTTAAGGTGACTTGCTGCTTGCGTCGCAAAAATTAATGAGGAGTTCATTTTGTTTCACAAGGAAACGTGCAAGGCAGAATACTACCCAAAGCACTTGGTGAGGATGATACTTCTCATTTTATCATTGTTATTAGCTCTTCCAAAGTGAACAGATTCTAAAGTTCATGAGTCTGTCTGTTCTAGTGTTAAGTGACAAAGCATTTGAACCACCTTATGATACAAGACCAGAAGGGAAACTCTTGCCCTCTTGACGGTCATTCTCTAATATAAATTACCTTTCCTTTCTCTTGCTGGGCCCGCACACTGGTCATTCTGTTATGGCATTTTGGCAATAGTGTGAGAGCTCTTCCTTTGATGTCTGTCAGTAGGAACAAGGACACATCCTTTGCTGGTGTAACTTGACATATGTCCAATGAAATCACCTAGTACATTAGCTCATCACTTTTACCCTTGAAATGAAAGAAACAGAAAAAGAAGGAATCTTTGCTTTTAGTGGGTAGCTGAAGCAGATAATATCCTTGGAAAGGAAAAATAAACCTCTGGCTTTGTGCTTCTTGGAATTCTGTGTTTTTCTTAGGAGCTTAGCTTAAAGGAGAGGGAAGGTTGTTAAGCATCACTTGCCTATTTTAGTAAGGTCAGCAGCAATTAAAACATGAAATCATTGATTACTACAGAGTTGGTGTGAGTCTTTCTTCTCACCTGAATTATAATGTGGTTTGACAGTTAAAGACAGGTTTGTTGTTAAGTCTGAAATTCATGGTTGAATAAAGATTGAATATAAAGATGGAACATGTTTTCAAGCATGTATAAAAGCAAACCTCTGAATCCCTACTCTATGCTCTCAGATTCCTAACAAAGGTCAGGAGCTGGAAAGAATATAGAAGGGTAGAGTGATTGACTTAAAAGGATTTGTTCAAGGGGCTGAATATTGATAACTTGACCTGACAACTTAGCAGGATAAGGTAACAGTTTTTAAGTACTTGAACAGGATAACCATGAAAATATGCAAAGAATTATTAAGGCTGACAAAAAGGACATCAAAATCACCATGCCAAATAGTAGGCAACAGCTCTGCTTCCAGAGCATTTTTTACACAAACAGCTTTTTAAAACTTAAACAGTCACAGGCAATTGCAGAGTTATTTAAGGTCATTCAACACATCTTTTGGTATTTTTTTTTTTAGAGAATCATACCTGAAACAATGGAAAGAAAACAGTCAAAAGAATTCCAGAAAATATTTTCCAAATATAAGAGATATTATTTTGAGCAATAATCGTTAGAGAGAAAGAGGACAAATCCCAGCATTGAAAGATATATTACACAAAGCAATGTTGTGACATTGGCATTGACTACATGATTTACTGTAGGGCTTATTCCCCCACCCCTGTCTCAAAGGTCTATTATTTTAAATTAAACAAGAACTACCTTTCTGGATTCATTAAATTTACCTTATAAAAAGAGAAACTTTGAGCAAGACTATAAATATACCTCAGTTTTTATGACATCAAGCTGTCTAGATTTACTGCAGTGTCTCCGCAAACCTGTGAAGCAGTGCTTGCAATTCAAGGCTGCTCATTGTAATGCATAACGAACATTTTACTTTTCTGTCTTTACTTGTGTGAAATGGTTAATTAATAAGAACCTAAAATGAATCCTGGATTTTTTATATATATATATTTTTTTAAGCTTGCCTTTGATACCATGGGATTCAATTTCAGGGTTCCTTTGAGAATTTTCCCAAGGGCTGGTTTATCTGCATGACTACTAAAGCTTAATGCTCTTGCTTTTCCAGTTTAAATGTAGTTGCCTGGACCGGCCAGATAATCTGACAATTTTTAAGAAACAAACATTTTGTAGTTTCTTTTGTTAATGAATCTGTGACAGTTTTGTTGTGGTTTGGATAATTTACTGCAATATAAACCCACATTTTAGACTGTAAAATTTGCCATAGATTATTTCCTTCTTTATAGGAAAATATGACCAATTAATGCAAGGTATTATTGATCACAATATTAGTTATTTGACTCTATTAGAGCATTTGAAAATTTGAGACTGAAAATCTTACCTAATGCTGCTCTCCAATATAACTCTGATGATCTCAGTATGGCAATCTCAGTAGGGTGATATGTATTTTGATTTACATCATTCCATAATTCTCACTTGATTTACATCTGTAAAAATGAACTTACCTCGGGGTGGCTGTACTGGAATAACTGAAGAAGAAAGATATGGCTAGTATTTCTCATAAAAAAGAAATAAATGGCTAATGGCTCATGAAAGTGTTAACTGGACACTTTAATTTTCTCTGCTGTATTGTTTAGCATTTATATGAAGATTGTGGAAGTCATTCTAACCCTAGTTGACATTAGTTTTTGCTTTTTTAATAATACATGTAATTTCAATATCTCAGTTTCAGGCATGTGACTAATCTTTACTTATTTGGAGAAACCATTTCATGACATACTTTTAGGTCTGCCATTTGATGGTATAACAGTTTTAATTTCTAAACTAAGAATCTGTGTGACTTTAAATATCTGACATGGCACAGCTATAAGGAAATCTCCTTTGACTGAGGCATGAGTCAATCCCTTAAGACTGCAAAGTTTAGTCTGATAAGAGACTAAGAATTCTTATATCAATATCTGTGACTACTGTTTTACATAATGGTTTGTTACCTGGGAAACTCCATTCCAGCTGCAGATATTTTTATTCATAGGATCAAAGGACCATGGAACAGTTCAAATTGAATGAACCTTTAAAGATCATCTCATCTAACCCCTCTGCTGTGGGCAGGAACATCTTTCACTTGATAAGGTTGCTCAAAACTCCATCCAAACTGACCTTGAACACTTCCAGGGATGAGGCATCCACAAGGTTTTGTGAAGCTTGTTCCTGTGTCTCACCATCCTAATAACAAAAAATTTCCTCCTTATATCTAACCTAAACCTACCCTCTTTCAGTTTAAGATTGTTACCCCTTGTCCTGTTGCTGCAGTCTATGGTAAAACATCTCTTTTCATCTTTCTTATAAACGCCCATATTGCGTTTGTGTGACAAGGTTTTGATAATGGGTGGGCTGCAGGTGTGAAAAGCTGCTAGAAGCTTCCTCCATGTCAGATAGAGCCAGTTCCAGATATCTCTAAGTGGGTCCTGTCACTGTCCAAGGCCAAGCCCATCAGCAACACTGGTAGCACCTCTGGGATACATATTTAAGGAGAGGAGAAAGTCTTCTGACCAAAAGCAGGTGGATGAGAAGTGTGAGAATGTGTGAGAGAAGCAGCTCTGCAGACACCAAGGTCCGTGACGACGAAGGGGGAGGAGGTGCTCCAGGCACTGGAGCAGAAATTCCCCTGCAGTCTCTTGCAAAAACAGTGCTGAGGTGGGTTATGCCCCTGTAGATGGAGCAGGTATCCACCTGCAGCTTGTGGAGAACTTCATATCAAAGCAGGTGGGTGTGCCTTGAAAGAAATTGTAACCCCATGGAGAGTCTGTGCTGCACCAGGCTCCTGGCAGGACCTGTGGACCCATGGAGAGAGGAGCCCACATTGGAGCAGGTTTGTCCAGTGGGATCTTTGGCTCTGCAGGGAACACACTAGGAACAGTCTGTTCCTGAAGGACTGCACCCCATGCAAAGGACACACACTGGAGCAGTTCTTTGAATCACAGAACTGTGAAAAGCCCCATCACTGGAAACATTCAAGGTCAGGTTGGACAGAGTTCTAGGCAATCATTTGTAGTTGAAGATGTCCCTGTTCATTGCTAGGGGGTTGGACTAAATGCCCTTTAAAAGGTCCCTTCCAACTAAAAGTATTTTATGATTCTGTGATTCTATGACCTGCAGCTTGTGGGAAGGACTCACGTTGGAGAAATTGATGGAGAACTGTCTCCTGGTGGTGGTACACCACACTGCAGCAGAGAAAGGGCATGAGGAGGAAGAAGCAGCAGAGACAACATGTGATGAACTGACTGCAACCCCCATTTTCCATCCCCCTGTCTTGCCTGGGGGGTGGAGGTAGAAAAATCTGGAGTGAAGCTGAGCCCAGAAAGAAGGGAGAGGTGAGGGGAAGGTGTTTTAAGATTTCTTAATATTTCTTATTATCCTACTCTGATTTGATTGACAATAAATTAATTTTCCCAAGTCGAGTCTGTTTTTTGACCATGATAGTAATTGCTGAGTGCTCTCTCTATTCTGAACTTGTCAAGCTTTTTGTCATATTTTCTTCCCATGTCTGGTTGAGGAGGGAAGTGATAGAGTGTCTTGATGGGGCACTTGTTGGCTGGTCAAGGTCAAACCACCACAGTCTCCTTTAAGTATAGAAAGGCCACAGTAAGGTCTCCCTAAAGCCCTCCCCACATCTCTCAGTGTTTTTGGTCAGAGATTGTTCCATCCCTCTGATCATTTTTTGTGGCTTTCCCCTGCTCTAACAAGTCAATGTCTGTCTTGTGTTAGGCGCCCCAGAGCTGCATGCAACTCTCCAGCTGAGATCTCACTGGGGCAGAGTAGAAGGGCAGAATCACCTCCCTTGGCCAGCTGGCCACACTGCTTTTGATGCAACTCAGGGTACGTTTGGCTTTCAGGGCTGCAAGTGCATATTGCTTGTTCAGATCTAACATTTCGTCCCAGTATCTGGGACACCAGGACTGAGGATCTTTCGAGGCAGCCCTGCAAGGAGCCCAGCAGGGTGTTAATTCCTCGGAGGTCCTTAGTGAGGATTCACACCTGCCATTGCTCCCCTGTGCTTCTCTGGGTTTGTTGAGAAGGCTGGTTCCTGGGTTGATGGCTCCTGTGGTGGGCCCGGAAGCACCTGAGGCAGGGTATGGTTTGGGCTCTCCCCACCTTTCCCACTGTCGTTTTGTGCTCCTTTGTGAGTGTACAGATGAGCTTTTATCACCTAAGCATCTCATGGTATACCATGAGTATACCCATAGAGGTGTTTTTGTTTAGCCACCTGGATGGATAACAGAAAGAAGAAGGAATATAAGTAAGAGGCATTGTCTGGACAAGCAGAAACCTAAGGTCTAATTCTGCTTTCCTCTGTGATCTTGGAATATTAAATCAGTCTCCAGTAATCAGTGTTCTCAGTTTCTAAAAGGAGTATGAGAAGACTTACTGGAATTCTAGGATGCTTCTGGAAGATAACATAAAAATCTGGATGACAATCAAATATCAGAATAATGAAGTCAAGGTAAGTTTAAAGTACTGGTCAAGTCCAGATCAAGTGCCAACACCAAATACTCTGAAGATTGTTATTTATATTGTTATAGTGATAGCTTGCAGAATTTCGTATTTTTTTACTTGTTAGGGTTTTTTTTTAGTATTTTTAGGTAACGAGTTTTAGCTATGTCTCAGAAAACTATTCATAGCAATAGAAAAACACACCCAATAATAACAAAAATATTGTCTTTTCCTCTAGCGTGCCTTGTAATTATAAATGTTTCCTCTTTTTTACAAAGTGCAAAGTTCTGCAAGCTAAAACCATGCAACACAAAGAGCCAAGGGACCTGTAAGATGCTATTAATTGAGGTGTATAACCTTGCTCTTCCTTTGTCCATTTATTTTCTTAAATAACAGGCTTGCCTTACAAGGAAATGAAAAAAGATGCTACAGCTAACCCCAAAACCACATCTTGTTCTGTATCTAAATTACTCAACATCAATCATTTAACATCCTACTGTGGAATGCAGTCTAGGTATAATTGTGGTTTTTCACTTGCTTTCAGATAAACGGAATTCCATTGTTTGGTTAATGTACTTGAGAAAAACATTGTGACCACTCTAAATAAAAAAAACCCCAAACACCCCTTATCCATTCAAATCTTTTATAAAACAACATAGTCTCTGGACATAAAAAAACTATCCATAATGATTTACACTTGAAGATGCATTTCTCAGTACATGCACTAATGCTTTTAAGATGTAGCTTACCTAGGAATTGTACAGGAGTATTTCATTTCAAGAGATCCTTTGCTCTTGCTTGCCCCAGAGAAGGGACTGATGTTAGTTTCAAACATGCTTTTTCCTCATACAAAACTTTCAAACATTTCTATAATTTATTAGTACTTTCAATTTTTTTTTTAATTTCAGCTTAATTAGAATGTTGGTATCAAGTTTACAGTTTTAAGGAAATGAGAATATTCTCTTTGCTATTATCAAAGGCAACCTCCAGTCAAACTTCCTCTATCACTTTTTCAGCAGTGAACCTCTGAAGATGCATTGTTAAAAAGAGAAGGGGAAGGAAAAAAGAGAAAAATATTTCTTCTTTGTAGCTTACAGCTTTTTAAGCTCTGTGTTTAGGCTGCTGGCAAGTAGGACAGTGTTATAAGCTCTGGAGGATATATTTGCCATCCATGTGCACATTTGTTCATTAAAGATGAAACTGAGGTATGCAGGTCAGTTATGAGACACCAAATAGCATAACATGAGATGTACTAATTTGAATGAGTAAACCAGTTGAGCAAACTTTGAGGAGACTTTCACTGTATACATTCTCAATTCTAAGGTCTCTGCTTCACCTCACCCTGGCAAGTACATATGATAAACATAAATTATAACAGTACTGTTAAAGTTCCACGGTGAAGAGGTACCTGTTATCCCCAAAGTGACTATCAGCAGTAGTTAGCTTTAAGCACAAACAGGAGAGGCTTTTACCTACTGTTTGTGCAAACATACCACCTAGCTGTAACAATGGGACAAAGACCCTCTTTCCTGTGTGCCCACCTCATTGTATTGGATACGCACCTCGGAAAATTAAACTGTCTTAGAATTATACCTAAGTTGAGGCAGGGTAGGTTTTTATTAGATGTGAGGAAGAAATTCTTTACTGTGAGAGTGGTGAGGCACTGGAAAAGGGTGCCAGAGAAGTTGTGGATGTCCCATCCCTATAATGTTCAAGGCCAAGTTGGATGGCATTTTGAGCAACCTGGTGTAGTGGAAGGTGTCTGTGCCCATGGAAGGGGGTTTGGAACCAGATGATCTTTAAGGCCCCTTCCAATCCGAGCCATTCTGTATTTCTACGATAATAAAAGTTCAAGGAGAACTTGTATCAGATACCCAAAGAAGAATTTTTTATCTCTTAAATGGGCACTGCCTTTCAGAAGGCATCTTTAGGTGCTACTTTTCTGTGTTATAGAGGAGGGAATAGAGGAGATCAGGAACAGGTAAATCTATAATCCTGTAGCTTGGTATCAGCTCACATTAATTACAAGGCTGCTTTTATAAGCCATTCTACTGAGACATTTTATTATTTTGAAGCCAAATGAAACATTCCACAAATTTTTTTGAGCCAGCTAAGATAAAAGCAATATATTCTAAATCTATCACTATCCAGCTCAGGACACTTCCATCTCAGTTAAACTTTGAATGTTATCACTGAAAAGCTTATTCTTCTTTGGGTTACATCTTTCTAATTGATTTTCCTGTATCTCACATCTATGTATTTTTCAGCTCTTTTCAAACTTCCTCATTTTCTTTTCCTATTATCCCTTCATTCATCAAGTCTCTTTGTATTCCCACATATAGTTCAGAGTTGTAAAGGCACTTTTCTCCAGGTCTTTGCACTTCCATTAGTGTATAGTCTAATGGTACTGAGAGCTCCTCTTATTACTATTTTGTACTGCTCATTGCCATGAGACTAATTTCTTCTCTCATGGAACTTCAAACAGTCCATCAACAATCCCGTTTCTATATTTAGATCAAATGTGGAGGATTTGTTATAAACAAGAATTAAAATCTCAAAGTGTTTATTGCAAATATTGTTTTGTGAAAGTTGCACTCAGACTTTAACCTCAAATGACAGAACAGGCCCCATTCAAAGCTGATTTTATTTTGGGTACAAATCTGCTGGGCTAAATTGAGCTGAACCTGTTTATTCAGGAACTCAATCTAATCTGAAGTTGAAATGTGAACATGAAAATGCATCAGATAAAGCACTGCTGTCCTGTTAACGAAGTTTGATGGCAACTGTTCATTTAATGTTCTAGATACACACCACAGACATTGCCAAAGGCAAATCTAATTAGCTGTGTGAAGAATTCCTATAGATCTGTTCTCACTTACAGAAATGTAATAAATGAGAGTAGATCTATGTCAATTTGCTATATTAACTTTTAAGCTGGCTTCAGAATGATGCATTCAGAAGTAAAAAAATCCAACAGCTGTGGATGTCTGTAGCATAATAAATCCCTCACTTTCTGTATCAGGTCATTACTGAGATCTTTATTAACTATGCTGTATATTTAAGTTATCATCTGTGTATTAGATGAATATTTAAGTCTGAAAAATACAAAAAAGAAAAAAGACATATATAAGCTTTGTAGACACCACACAGTCATTTGACCATATCTGATTACCCTATGCCATTAATTAAAACTAAATATTGGTTCATATTCATCACTTATCAGAAGTTTATTTGAATAACAACGGGGATAAAATGCAAAACTGCATCATGAAAGAGAATGGACATTCAGTCTGGAAAATACCAGTGTTCATTAGGGCCATATTAGGTCATGACTGCTTGAACGGTATTTAAAATGCATAAGACTTTGAATGAATAATAAAATATTTTTGGAAGCTGATGTTACCAATGAAGATAACTGTTCTAAATACAAAAAACGACAAGTTCCACAGACCTTAGTGTAAAACTTGAACTTCAGCCAATTAGAATTTTTTTCTGCAGATAACATTTTTTAATGAATGAACATTTTCCAAATAGTTTTGAAGAAGCAAGCAGTGGCAGACCTCCAATAAGGTATGAAATATGTGTGTGTATGTGCTGACTTAAAAAATGAATGGGCTCACAACACTGCTTGGCGCATACCTTGGGCAGATTCAGATTTTGAGAAGGTCAAAATACGAAGTATTCTGGCCAAACAAATCAACCACTCTGTAAAAATAGCTAGTGACTAAGTGTATATTGCAAAGATGTTTAAAAAAAGAGAAAAGAACTTATATCTTTGAAGGACTTGTACACCATTTTATCCTCTTCCTGCCTGAAAAAATGATACCTTTCTGGTTGTAAATGTTGGTAATTTTGTGGAAACAGAGAAATTGCAACTGCACTGTGTTGAGCTTCTGAATGTTTCCCTAAAGACATAGTACTTTTTTTATTTTAAAGAATCATAGAATGGCATGGGTTGAAAGGGACCTTTAACATCACTTAGTTCCAATTCCCCTGCCATGGGCAGGAAGGCCATGATCAGGTTGTTCAGGGTCCCATCCAACCTGTCCTTGAAGGCTTTCAGGGATGGGGCATCCGCTGTTTCTCTGGACAATCTGCACCATTGCCCCTCCACCCTCTGAGTAAAGAATTTCTTCCTAATATCTTATCTAATCTAACCAAAATTACAGAATAATATCTTATTTAATCTAATCAAAATCACAGAAATGTTGACTATTGCCCCTTGTCCTGTCACTGCCTGCCCATACAAAAAGTCCCTCTCCCTCCTTTTCATAAGCCCCCTTCAGGTACTAAAAAGCCACCATGAACTCTCCCCAATAGGTATAAAGATAAGTGGTACAAATATATTGTTAAAACCAGGCAATTTTGGCATCTCTCTGTCTAGATAGACACGTATGCATGTACACATCTGTGTGTGTATATCTATCTATCTATCTATCTATCTTATTTCATTACAGGTACTTCAGGAAGAGTTATGTCCAGTTACTTCCTTGCTCAAAATAAAGTAGAAGATTTATCTTTCCTTGTGTAATTTTCAGAAGCAGGAAATGATCTGTTTTTGCAAACTCTGTCCACAGTTGTCCACTGATTGAAGTTCCCTCTTTATATTTGACTGGTATGAGTCTTTAGCTAAAATGGAATCTTTTCTCCTCTGAAATGGTCTCAACTGATTCCCCCACTCTTTCTAGCAGACAGAGCAAAGAGTACTCTTTCTTTCACCTCAGCTGGAATCACTGAACTATTTTTTACTTATTTAGTGTACAGAGATGCCTCTTGTTCATAGGGTTCCATAGCTCTGCAAAACTGTAGGTGTGTAGGTACTTACTGTTCCTTTTCTTTAAAGATTCTTGAACAAAATTACTAGTTTTAATGATATATTTCTTCTTGCCTTGAACTGCCTTGCATTCCAGGTCTCCTGCTTCCCCAGTACCTTTGTTTTATCACAGTAGAACGTTTTATATTTATCTCTGAACTGTGTGTTTGTTTACATTAATTTTCTCAGCATTTTTAACTAATTTTCTGAGAAGCAATGGTATTTTGAATTGTATGCATTTAAAAGCAGGGATTTATAATCATCTCATTATACATAGGCATTCATTCCTCGTTGTATACTCAAACAACCCAACAGTGAAATTGTGAAGGGAGGCATTTGTAACACTACTCTGCCTTCTGTTAGAGATAAAAAAGCAGTTTTCTTATGAGACGTAGCACACTATTGCAATTATTTGATTTATTAGCTGCTTTGTCTTAAACCTTTCTACCATGATAACAAAAGTAAATGAGTTTATGTTTATTTGAATACATTAATCTGCCTTAATTACTTGAAAAAATAATAGTAGTGATTTGCACCAAATAATACTGCAGACACTAGCTGCCAATCTAATTTTGGTTAAGAAATTATGGGAGAAATTATATTTGAGAATTTAGTTTTTTCATGTAGTTGTTTCACGAACTCATGATCCTCTTAGACATCAATGAATTTAAATTAAATATTTTCCTTATTGGTATACTGCTGAATTTTAGTCTGGGTTAATCCCAAATGAAATGTCAAAATCTAACTAAGTCTCTATAGATTGATCTAATGCCAAATAATCAAAATATAAAGATTAAAATATAAAATTGTAATTTTATTTAAATCTTAACATTTAAAGGCATTTAAAAAAGTACTGAAAGGGCCTTCACATGCTGCTACAGACATTGTGATATCTAGCGTTTCTATATAACGTCAGTAGATGACCATTTTTTGTAATTCAGAAAGATTCTGATTTGTAAATTAAAATAATATGGTTTATCTAATTTTTTTCCTTTAAATTATAAATCACATATTATGAGGAATTGACTAAATTGGTATATTGAAGTAGGTGAGTAATTTTATAGAGGAAATTAAGAGCACATATTATTTTTTGAGGAGATGTATTATGTATATTATTATACATTTCAGCCTTGTTAAAGGTTAAAACATCTTACTTATGAGCAAATGACAATTAAAGCGCTAAATAAACCTAGTGAAGGTTTTCTGGTCTGTGCTGAATGATAAAGATTGGAAAAAAATAAGCCCATTAGGTACATTTTATGGTTCTAGAAAAATCTCAAGTGAAGTGGTTTTTGAAATAATAAATAACAGTCAAGAAGTAATTGGAAACTGAGTTGTACATATTTTTAAATAGTTAACAAAGCTAAGGAAGAAGTTCTGTCTTCAATATGCCTTATTTAATATCGAAGCATGGGATAGCAAATCTCCCCTTGATTTTTGAGAGAATGTTCCTTTTAAAAACCAACTCAGGAACCAGACTTTCATCAGGATGCTCAGGTTTCTCCACGCTTTCTGCCTTGAGGAAAATGTCTACAGACTTGCTGTTTGAAAATCCTTTCCACATAGGATTTTAAATAAGCCCTTGGAAACACTTGCCAGTGATTTCTGAATCTCCCACAGAGTGACTGGAGCAGTTGCAGAAATGTCCTTATATTCCAGATGTTTCACTGTTGAGAATGTGCTAGTCCTATTGTGTGGAGAGAACCTGGGAGTGGCGCAGCTAATCTAATGCATTTAGGATATACTGAACTTTCTGAGTGTGAGGACACCTGGGGGTATTGATCGAATGCTTCCACAGTGCCTTGATCTTTTATTTTTGTCTCAGAGGGTGTTTCCTTTCTTAGAATAATACTTTCATGAATATGATTTTTTTTCAACATCTTGAAACATTATACTTAGGGAAGTCCTTTCATGATAGTTGTTGATTAATTGATTCCCACTTATATTGAGGAGTAAAAAAGAAAGGATAATAATGTTGCATGGAACAAAACCAAAACACACAGATATATCCTGTAAAGTACTCCTTGTATCCATGGTGGTCTTAAGTGCTAGAAAAGAATATCAATTCAAAATTTTTAATAAAAACTTCTGATCATTCTATTTAATATAGAAGTTATTCTAATGAGGATTATTTTAAAATAATTTTCCACATAATCTTTAACATATAAACCAAGTTTGTACTAAAACTCCATGTAAAATAATTTTTAACTAATGACTCCAAAACCCTTGCATTTGATGAACCTTCCTCCTGCAGCTGTGAGGTAGGTAGGCATCGCTTAGTCAGTTCTAGTCTAGAAAACTACGGCATCATCAGTTGAGGAAAATGACAATGATTAGCTGCAAATCTGTTGTAACTTTGGAAATGAAGAACAAAACTATGTCTATACTGGCAAACAAGGCCAGACATGAACCTGAGTACTGGGCTGACGTACTTTTGCTTTCCGCAATGTTAGTGGGATCTCTTGCTTAACTTTTTGAAGTCCTTGGTAGGTAAATCATTCAACTGTTGCATTATAACTTTTAGTTATTGTTATTGTTGTTATTATTATTCCTAATGTTTGCTTTCACTAAAATCGTATCTATGTAGTACCTGTAGAAAATTAAGCTAAAACCAGGCTTATATACATTTCAAGTCTCGATACCCGTAAGATGCAACTCTCCCATCCTTCACAGAAAGTGGTCGTGAAGTTTAAGGAATCAAAATTTCAAAAAATTGTGTTCAGAAGACAAAGATTAGAAACTTTCTCAATATTCATCACGGCTTGTAAGTTATTCTCCTGAGAGCTGATGTGTTATTCCAAGTGCTGACTTAACTAAAAATGTGATTATATATCACACATTTATTTTAGTGATTGTGCTGAGAAGTAGTGAGGCTAGTTAAAATTCCACTACACCTCACAGAGAAGAAATAGCTTTAGTGTACTCAGGACTCCCACTTCCTGCAATAAATGGATTAAAAGCATTGAGAAGCTGTAAATTAGTCACACAGTCACTTGATAATGCTAAAGTATATTATTAATTTCAGAAAAACAATTTTCAAAATGAAACACTGCAATCTCTTGTTTATCCTGATTTTGCATCAATAGAAAAAGGAAGCTAGTAGATAATTTAGTGATATCCACCGGTTAATTTCCAAAGAAGGTTCAACACTTGTGCCAAAGAGCTATCCTTGTGCAAAAAGATAAGTAAAAATGGAGAGTTATACATTTTGAACACTTTCTTTGAGAAGATATGATTTTTTTGCAGTAAAAAATCAAATGTTACCTTTCTGAGGTTTTTATAAATATGCAGTAGTTTGCAGCAATTTGCTCTGCCTACTTTGAAGCTCACTTCCTGCACCATTCTGACAAACCCTAAAGTTGGCAGTCTTGCCAGTTTGGACTTAGCACAGTGGAAAAATACATTTTTGTGATCATTGTGTTCTGAAATACCAGAACTACATCCTTACAACCGGTTATAGAGTCAACCTGTTTGATTTTCTTCCAGGTCCATGATATTACATTTTTGGTCAGTGTTTTGGACAGTATGGGGTTAGTATTCCTGTTCAGTCTGCTCTATAGCCTCTGTGTTCTGTTTCATATTTAAAGGATATTTAATGAAATTTATTGTATAGAAGATGAATTACGGAGATCCTTTGATTTTGGAATGAAAATATTGGAGTAATGTTTTTGTGCTGTAATGCAGCCTACAGCATGCTGAGAGCACACTCAACAGATAGCATTTGGCCTTTTTGCAGGGTTGAGCCTTATCTCCTTTCTGTGTATGAATTGCTACAGATTTTATTTAGGGATTATTTATAAATCACTCAATGAATATCACTTTTTAGGGATCTTTCAGATCTAGTGAAATTTGGAGACTCTACTCTTTGGTAGCAGCAGTGAGGGAAGAAAGGCTGTAGGTGACTGAGTAGCATAAGGCTGCTCCTTATGCTTGAACCTACAAGTTATGTAGAATTTTCTTTTTAGACATCAATAGACTTTGTGCATCTTGCTCTAAGTGGCATTCCCAAGGTTGTGAAGAATGTGTGATGAGGAGGGCAGCTAATTGCATCTCCTCAGACCAGGTCCTTGATGTTTCCAGGTTAATGCAGCAGTAACTGACTAAGGGGTGCTGTTTGCATTGATGCAAATATCTTTAAGACCCTTTCCCCCTGTTTCTCATATCAGTCAAAAAGACTGAGAATGACTGAACCAGTTCAACTAAACTATTTTGAGCTGGAAAGATCAATGTTTGCTGACTACTGGATGCTTGCTCTTAGCAAGAGCTCCATCCTCTAAAATCTCAGTATCAAAAATATATGGCTTCTACAGGCAGTGCACTTGGTCTTGGTAGGCTTCCATTAATAAACCCTAAATGCCTTCTCTTTCCAACACTTTAACTCTTCTCCCTCTTACTCCTACTTTTCTTGTCCCCCTCACTGATGCACATTCCTAACAACATCCCAGCATTTTAACTGAGGCAGTTTTAAATTTATCTGGACCTGAATAGTGTCAGAAATTTCAAATAAGACAAACAGAGAGGAGAGTATACATCAAGAAATACACTTTTAAATCACATAAGGTTTTCAACAGTTGGGAAAATGGACAGAAAAATGAAGCATGAAATTTGATGTTATTGAGTGGAAGGAAACCTTTTGGCTTTAGTGTCAGTTCCTCATGCTACTTAGCAGAAGAGGAAGAGGTCTAAAAATAAACTGATGTATTAGAGCTATAGAAAATGTGTAAGAAAGAATGACTTGCATCAAGCTTGTTCTAGAAAAATAAATAATTAAATAAGGCCATTAAAGAAGATGGGTGCAGTCATCAGAAAACCTCTGACATTAACTTTTATGAAGCAGTTAAAATTCTCACTGCAGCTCCAGATTTGCATGTGAACTATGACCAATCATTCACTCTGAAAACAATATGAGATAAATTTACAATTTAGCTTGTGTTCTGTATGGCTCAACACAAATGAATCAAACAATATGCAATAAATTTCATGGACTGTTAAGTTTTAGCTCTGGTGATGTAAATCACAGGTGGAATTGTATCACAGAGAGTGTGCTATTGGGCTGATGAAGCAGTAGAGAGCCAGACTTTGTTTTCAGTAGCCAGGATCAGTATAATAAAAAGCACAATATAGACATAAAGAATTGTGGGGAAAAAAAACCCCTATTGTCTTATAGAAACTTGCATAAATAACAGCCATGAAACCACCTGTTTAACCCAACTGGAGAGAGACTGCAGAGCTTCATCAGTGTGCTCCATTCAGTGACCAAAAATGCTTAAGAGACAATTTCTACAGTAACACTCCACAAATATAGCTATTATGATTTCTTTCAAGCTCAACTAGTTCTGTCAGCTGAAAATAGAAGTATTTTATTCTCTGGTCTTGAAACAGTTATGAATTTTGATTTCATGGCAATATTTGCTCTGTATTTTATTCATGATCAGAAGATCAGACTTATCATGAAGCAAAATAGATTTCCATTATATGAAACTAAGCTCTTGTGATGAGCCTCCTGTTTGCTTATCTTGACACAAGATTCTGAAATAATGAACATTCCACAGTAAATTTGTAGTTCCCAATCAGCTACTGATTCTGTGGATATCATTTGTGTGAATTTCATTGTGATGTTTCTTCTTAACATAATCTTTTCTATACATGTGTGCAGAAAGTATCCATCTTAATTTCTTGGTTTGGATTTACTCAGTTTTCTTTCCAGTTTAGATTTGTCTTCCAGAAAGTATCTGTTTGTGGAAGAGTCTAACCTTGACATAGATATCTTTTTAGATGAAGTAAATATCATTATCACAAACACCATATACAAAGCCTTAGCATGTAGCATCTTCTAAATGTCCACTTCAGACAAAGTATGCAAGGGATTTGATAATTTTTTTTTTTTGGGAGGTGATGGTGATATAGGGTTTAGGGTTTATTCTCCTATTTGAAGTCACCAGATTTGCATAATTCAGTACTGATCTAGAAAACTAGGAAAAACATTCCCTCTGGAGTTTTTCAATAGTTTTGATTCGTGAAAATGTTCGATTCAGCATTCCTGATTCCAGGTTGGAATAAAATGAAAGACTAGCAAAATTTTACACTTTGCATGAGTAATTTCAATCTGTAATGAAGACTATTTCTGTTCCAAGATCTTGGTGTGGGGCACATTCATTTATAATCTCCTTATGCTGAACTATAAGATTGATTTACAGAATTGAAAGATTACTGTTCTATAAGATTAAGCTTTTGAGAGAGAGAGAGCACAAATGATTCCTTTAGATCTAATTAGTGACACAAGACCTGTGGAGACTAGTCATGAAAGACTGTTGGTAGTCTTCAAATGCAGGAAATTCACAATCTCCCAGCCCTTGCAAGGAAACGGTGGCTCAGAGAAGATGAAGTTGCTTGTGAAACCCTTTGACACAAAGGTTAAATTTTGGTCTTTTCGTGCTTATCTCAGAGGACAGTAACTTCCATTCACCTGGAGGACTAATAGCCCCATAAACACAGCAAAAACAAAGTGCAGCATTGGAAAGAAATTATTCAAAATGATGACTAAGTTTTAGAATGTTATCAAGCTCACTTCTGATTACACTGGACCAGTAGTTGTTAAGAAGTAAGTTCAAACATATCAGAAAGAGTGAATAAAATTAATTTTAGAGAACAAAACCCTAGAAAAATCATAATAAGAACAATGAAAGGAAAGAGGAGGGGAAAAGGTGTAAAAAGAAACTAAAAAGAGAGGAGGTGAAGAATTTATTCAAATATTTATACCCAAAGTCCTACAAAAATCTCTTTTTTTTGTCACCCAGCAATAAATCCACTGACCACTATCTTTGTACAAAAAACCCCCCATCAGCTATGCCTCTCTGCCTGTCATTAGAGAACTTTCTCTGACGTTCTCTGAAGCAACTCATTTAGCCTGCTTTGAACAAATGCCTTATTAATAATCTTCTTTGTTTTTGTGGGTTGATTCATTAAGTTCATGCATGCATAAAGTTGCTATTGCTGCAGATAATGTGCAAAGCATTTATAAATTTAGGCTTTTCAAACTGTTAAAACATTTATTAATTCAGGAAAATATTACACATTTCTAAAATCTTACTTCAACCAAGGCACTTAATTAGTTTTTTGGTTTTTTGTCTTTCGTAACATGCATATAGACTTTTCAAAATTTCTGTTTGAAATCAGCTTTCTGCTGTGAGACATCTTTTCTAGTAAACCTCTTTCTCTGTCCTTTCCCTGCCTATTTTCATTTGCACTGTAAGTCCTCACGGATGGAGGCTAGGGTACCAGGGTTCTTGACATGGCTGTGCAAGTCTCTTTTTGCTTTGTTTGAAATGCATACAGAAAATAAAACTGCTGTAAGCATATATCCAAAATTTTAAAATGCTTTTTTTTTTTTCTGCATTGCAAAATTGAATCAAAATGATTTCTTTGCTTTGAAATGTTCCATCTGACACAAAATAAAACACTAGTTTTCTAAGATGTGGGGACATCCTGGGAAAGTGCTTTCGGTTCCTCCTACAGAGTCTGTCACACATCAGATAAATCGTTAGATATTTGCTAGTGCATCAACTGGAATCCATCAACAAGGCAAATGGCCTAACTGCCAGGCTAGAATAATTTTTGCAGTCTGGCATAATGACTATTTAAGTATTTTTATACAAAGAGGAAACATACAAGCAGAGACTGTGAAAGCTCTGCATCAGAATATCTAAATAGCTAGTGATTAGGACATTCATGCAAGAAGTGTGAAAGTTCAAATTTTGATCCTGTATCAAGCAGAGGCTTTGAACTTATTTTCTGCCGTGTGAATTTTTATTCAACAAACTATCCTATTTTCTGCCATGTGAATTTCTATTCAACAAACTATCCCATTTCTAGAACTGGACTAACTATATTTTCCTTTCACACCATCCCAATCTCTACAAAGTTGAAGTGTAGACTTGTATATGCCCACAGTGAGGGTGGAATTTTGTACAAGTCTAAACAACCAGCCCATTGCTGAGGCACTGCATACAAGCAGTTGCCACCTCATTTTTCTATGGTTCTTCTTTAAATTTAGCTTTCAAAATATTTCTCTTGATAAAATTATTGTACAAATTCTACCTGAATTACAGAAACAGTTTTCTGGTACGGAATATTAATTTTGGGGCAATTTTAGTGTTCAAAACCAAACAAAAATCTCAGGTGTAGTGGTAAGAGGTGTTCAGAAAAAGGTAAGAAGTATGTTGTTATGAGGCAAGACAGAAAAGATATGAGGTAAAGAGAAGAGGGAGACCAAATTTAAAAAAAACCCCTTTCTTATTACAGTTATAGCTATACTATATGGTATTTATGAATTTAACCTGATTGTGTATGCATTTGAAGAGAAGACAGTTATTATCAACTCACACTCTTAGCTAGATATGCTCTGTCAATGTTAGCTGAACAAGAGATGTTTAATTTATTTCTGCCAGGAGAAATTGTTACTTCACTGTGTTCCTGGCAGATATGTCTGAGTTCTTCCTCAGCAACATATGAGAGGAACAGGGGCAACAGCCTATCACTCTCACACTGCCCACAGAAAGAGCATCAGCACTGTGATAGTCCATTTTATTCAACATTTTGATTATTCTATTATTATAATATTATTTGATTTGATTCATAGTATAGTATTCCTTTACTCAATTTTTATCATATTCAACTTTCCACTGTATTTAAAAGTCCAAATATGCAGGGCCACAGAGAAATCCCTATAGTTTACTGGAACTCACTTAATATAGTATTTGAAATATATGTAAATATACAGAGCAGAGATAACATTCAAACTTCACATAACTTATCTGTCTTAGCAATCTATCCCTTGTCCCTTCCAAATGGGAATTTCACAATTTCAAATTTGTCTGAGTTATGCGAAGATTTAAGTTGCGGTGTTACTGATTTTAAATGCAGTTGCAGCCCCTAAATAATTTAAGTGATTTTGATAAAGAAGCTACCTTTTTCCTCCATATATTTGTGAGTTGTATTTTACTACAAAGGGAGAAAGAAAATTAATGAGGCTTGTAGTTTAAAATAAAAAAATAAAGTCCTTCAGTACCTGAGAATGTGTATGGCAGTGCTGGGTCTCATTATTTCAGCCATTCTTGCTATTTTCACTTTTCAATCCTCATGTTCATTTAATGCAGTAGGAGTACGAGAAAAAAAGGTTGTGTTCTGATTTTCTAATTTACCAGTTCACCAGTGCAGACTTCATAGACTCACTGCTTTCAAAGTAGTGGAGTGGAATTCAATATATGTTGTATCTTCTTTTAAAAGGGAATATAAATAGCATGAAAACTGTATTTTGCTGGTTTCTGATGCTTGGATTTCAAAATCCTGCACACTGGGAGAGATGGCATCAGTCCGCACAAGTAACATAGCTCCTTATGTGCTGCTTCAGAAGAAATATATACTATGGCAAGACTCCTGTATTTAAACCTAGATGAAGTGATCTTTACAAAGGGTATGAATTAATGTAAGACTATTGATAAAAAACCACAGAGAAGCATCTTGCAACAATGCCTGGGGTAACCAAGCTGTCTCTGCATGACTGTGTGGCCAGCTCAGCTGAGCTGCCTGTGTCTTTGTGCAGGTCTTTTTTTTCTTAGTGGTTGGACTAAATGATCTTAAAGGTCTTTTTTTACCTAAATAATTCTATGATTCTGTGATAATGGAGGTATGTGCCATCTCCACTTCACTCTGTCTCAGGGGAAAAAAGAGTCAGGTGTGGTTGACCTCTGTCTTGCAACATTTCATTTTATTCCAGTGTTTCTGGAAACTAGAAGTGCTTATTCTGAGATAAGGTTGCATTTCTGAGAGATCTAAAGATTTCAGTCTTGCTCAGATTGCTTCACTGTTTTCTAGGGTTCTAGTACTGGGAAGTTAATTTTTTTCTCTTCCTGTACCTTTACGTCTTAGAAAACAATGGAACTTCATTAAAAAAATCTTCTGTTTTCAGGATGGAATGAAGGATTCTTACCAGATTGAAGCATTTACTTTGAAGAAAGAAGCAATCAAAATGAAAACATTACATGGTAAATTTTCCCTTCTTTTCCAGAAATTTGGATGAGCATTTTCTGCATCTGATTCACAAAATCACAATGAATGTTGCTAGAAGTGATGTTTTTCAAGTGACTGTTGTCTTCTGGAAAAGTTTTTGGGTTTCTGAAATAGTAAGGTGTAGGCACCTGTAGTAAGTTTGTGATCAGAATACCCCAAATGAAGACACATCTGTGTACTGTGCTATGAAGATCTTCAGCAAGAATGTTGTTAAATGTACATCTGAGGTTCTTAATCATCTGCAGTGACCTTGGTAATAATCACAATTCATTGTAAAGCTTTAGTTCAGTTTTACTTTAATTCAAACATAGATGCAATAAAAAGAGTGTTATAATTAGAATAAATATTTTCAGGGTGACAGCAGAGTGAGATTAAGGGTATTTCCTAGAAGAGTAATACCATAAGAAACAAATGGAAACTCATCATTAGTAATGGAGAGGAGTGAGGTCTAATATGTTGTGACATGATTTACTTAAAGGAATCTCCATTGCTTCAGTGGTTTCAAATCAGACTTACCAGAAGAAGCAATAGTATAATATAGCACAAAGTTAGCAAATGCCAGATAATATCGCAAAGATTTTTATATCTCCACTGCCTTTTCTAATGAGTAAGCAAAGAAACAATGCCATTATTTTCAAAACACCACTTAAAAAAGGAAAATATGTTCATTCTCCTTTTTGTACCCATTAAGAATCACAGTGGCATCATCAGAAAAGGTAAAGCAAGCACTGTGTAGATTATTTGCTTAGAAACTTGCTCTGACTTGAGGAAATTATTCCAATCATTCAAGCACCTACTAATTCCAGTAGCAGTGGCTTGTTTTAGCAGATCAGGATGATTTAGTACTGCTTATTGAAATCTCCCCTAAGACTTCAATGCTCAGTCTCTTAAGCCTCAAAAATGTTTGCTTTAAAACTCTTCAGGTACAAGCTTTTTTTACTCAATAGCATCGGTTTCAATGGTGGTTGCAGTAGCAGAGGGTTAATAATAATAGCGTGTTCCTCTGAAGTTCGTTGGTTTGGCCTTCCTTCTACTGGTTTATCTACCCTAAGACCCAATTATTACCCCGTAATAAAATGAAAGGCCACATTATTGCTTAATGTAAGTGCACTTAAAATTATTATTAGTAGTGTACTTGGTAAGGTTAAAACATGAGGTCTTTGATGCTAACTTCAAAAATTACATCTCTGATTTAACTAGAATAAATGAGATGGTTGCTTCTCTCTAATTAAAGGCAAAAATGTATCTATAGTACTTGGCAATTATCTGTCACTTAACACTGTATTACAGCAACATTTATCACATTCATTATATTATAATTACAGTTACCTTACATTTACTGAGGACCCAATCCTCAGAAACCTCAGCAGCCTGAATAAATGAATCATTGTTTTTTTAAACCTAAAGGGAGCCTATATACCAAGCTGAAGGTGAAGTTCATGTGTCTCTTAGATATTTCATTGACAGAACCCTTTAGTCCTTTCACTGTGCAGAGAATTGGAGCATTACTGTCAGCAACTATAGCCATCCTCTAGGGCCCTGTTTGCAGGGACAGAGCTACAGGGGCTTTCCAAAAAGTGAAGTGATTCCCTTTGGTTGATTCCTGAATTTTGGGTTGTTAGTGTAGTGAAGAGACTGTATTTCCATGTCTTTTTTTCAGGCAGTGGCAAGCAGTAACTGGTGACTGGTGAAGAGAAAGGGAACCCCGGCTGGTTTTACCCTTTCACGGAGCAAAAGCAGCACAGCATGGATGGGGCACCAGCTGAGCTGATGGTTTAAGAGAAAGGAGAAGGGTTACCTTGGAGTGAACGGTGAGTGCTATTCTGACTAAACAGAACAATTTCTAAAATTATCTCCTTTTTAAATTTTGTGTGAGACTTGTCTTTTCTGACTTGTCTGTATTCATGTTCTTTCTATTTGTCCCTAAATATTAGCACAATCATGCTTTGCTCACATGAATACTGTCTGGGAAACAGATCTAAAATTTAAAAGCCTGAGTAATAATTATAAGATTTTAATTTTTTTTTTAATGGGGACTTTGATTGCACAATGTAGAGTTCATACTGTGTTACTTTTTTAACTCAGTGGAGAGAAAAAATTTAATGCAATTTAACAATCACTGTGTAAGTTGTGAATATTCACAATCTATAAAACAAGAGCTTTAGTTTTTTAGTTCAAGAAATCTGTGAAAATTTAAAAGTCCCTATTCCCCAGCACATTCAGAACAAAAGATAATGACTCTGAATTATTCTGTTCTTCTTTTCTGTGAGGAGGCAATGCTTATAAAAGATGAAGTGACTGGTTCTGTTTGTAGTTCAAAAACAAACAGAAGAAGTGAATACAAACTGCCGAGTGAGTAATATAATTACATTTAGAGAAAATAATTCAGAAAAGAATTTTTCTACTATTCAAACGAAACAATACGTCAATTCATCTGTGTAAGGTCACTATATTTTGTGAGTAGTACCTTCAAAACATTCAGAGCACAGCACAGTAGATATTTGTCGTCTCACAAATGTGTGCCTACTAGTTATTGTTGTAATTTACCAGGAAGATCCTGCTGCTTTGCTAAGACCTCTGCCTATGCCATTGAAATCAAAGGAAGCTTTGATTATATTGGGCACAGGATCAAGGTTTGGCCACTTGACATGTCCTTAAGCAAAAACAAAACTTACAAGGAGGTTAATGTTGAGAGCGTTGCTTTGAGTGCATAATGATGCCAACAGACAAGATAGGAAAAGTCTTTGGGCTGCACTGAAATTGAAAGTGTGTCTATTTTAAACTACTAATGCTTCACCTAACCTACTGTGCTGAACAGTCACAAAATGAACCTATGCAGTGACTGAATTGCTGTTCATAAAGCAAAGGTAGCAATTTCTATAACATAGTTATTTCTATGTTATTGCAGCAATAGTGAAAACTAGTAGCTTAACACTGAGATGCTGCATTTTGGGAATCATTTACGGATATGTTGTTCTGAAACAGCATTTTCTGTGAAACAGGGAAATGCAGTCTTTACAGAATGAAATTATTCAGCAAAGTGATCAAAAGTTTGTTCCCTGAGTACATTTATCCACCAGTAGAGTAGCTAATATGAAGTAAAGCTTCAATCTTCAAAAAGATTAACGTACTGGGAGTTAATCTTTAAATTAAAATTCTGTAGAAGCATATTTACCTCATCCTCAGTAGCTGTCTGTGGCTTGAGATGTCATAGCATTTTTTAGGATCTGTTTTCAGTAGGTGAATTTTCCTGGAGGGGTACAATCCTAATAGAAAACCTACAGGGGCATATCCCCTTAAACTTCAGGAAAAATACTAATATTATACAAAAAAGTTTTAAAAATATGAGGCCCCCCTAAACAATTTGAGGGTGTTCACAAAATACATTTTCTTTTTCTTAATTCTGTTGTCGAGAAAACATCAATCTAATTTAAAAATAAGTTTGGGTTAAGCAATTCCAGTAACATATACCAATTTTAGGACTGACCTTGGAATATGTGGCTTTTATTTACTCTCACCTTGTGCCATAACTGAGGATGAGGAGAGACTATCCTCACAGAACAGTGAACGTGATTCTCTGCACTGCCACATTGCAAGGAATTAAAGAAAAAACCTGAATCTAGCTTTGGATACAGGACTAAATTTTTAAAACTCATTTTATCAATACTGTGAACCAAGTGCTCCATTATGGTGAGTCAGTCTATATATTTGTTGGTCAGCTGGAAGTTATACTAAATATATTTATAAGCACTGTTGCAAGGGTATGCATACCACAGGTTTCACTTTACTTGTTAAATTTTTCTTATGTTATATGACAATCTCACTGGAATTATTTTCCAATATTTTGTTAACTATTATTATTTATATTTTTAAATTTTATTCTACAGTTTCAAAGTTGCTTCCATAATCTTGCTGAAATACTTCATCCATTAATAGTAAATTTTTCTTACTGAGAAAGATAATAAGAATAGATAGGAAGATATAAAAATTTAATAGTCTTTTCAAGACTTAATGATGCAAATCAGCCAGTGCATCTGTGCATATTAATTCCAAGCAATCCTACAGTTATGAAAACAAAAACCTGTTTTTCTAAAACAATGGTAAATGCAATTAATGGAATGTTTTAAGGGAAATTGCACACTTACTTATTTTATTAAACAATTCATAAAACAATGCTAAGGATTTCAATGGTGTAAACATCTGGTGTTTATGCTTTTTCTGCAGTACCACAGGTGACTAATTATTTTCCAGGTGTCATGGAGAAAAAAATTGGTTAATCACCCAGTCAATTTAGCTCGATGTTCAGCGACTCAGAGCTGTTGCTGCAAGTTTTGTGTTTGCATGCATATACACGAGAGCCTGCACACGTGCATGTAACCATACTGTGGACCTTATTCTACTTCTTTTTACAAGATGAAGAGGCCCACGCTTTGGCAATGAAGTTGCACTGATACAAATCCAGATCAAAGACTTTGTGGCACAGAGAAAAACTTAGAACCACAGAATCATTTGGGTTGGAAAAGACTATAAGACTCCAACCATTACTCTGGCAGTGCCAAGTCCACCACTAAACCATTTCCCTAAGCATCACATCTACCTGTCTTTTAAGTTTCTCCATGGTTGGCAACTCAACCACTTTCCTGACTAACCTGTCGCAATTCTTGATAACCCCTTTGGTGAAGAATTTTTTCCTAACGACCAATCTAAATCTCCCCTCACTCATGTCCATTTTCTCCTGTCCCTAACTTGAGGATATAGGGGATAAAGTAGCAGATTAAAGCAAATATATGTTCTTTACTGACATAGATCAGAGAGACAAAAAAAGTTTGGACCACGTTGAATACCTTCTGTAATTCATAATTGCCTAAGATATGCTGAAATGAAGACCTAGGATGAGAATAAAGTTTTGGTTAACTGGATGATCTGGTCTAATACTGCTTACCTCAAGCAAGACCATTCCTGCAACTTTCCTTTATAATTAATAAGTCCTCACTGCTGTATGTGGGGAGGGTGGTTGTATGCTAAAAGCCGTAATTAACACTTCTCTGTGTCTTTTTCTTAATATTTGATTTTTTGCTCCCACAGACACCTATCATTCTGCTCTGCATTAACAGGGCAGGTAGATTCATGGGGGTCTTAGAAACTGGGTTTTCTCAGGCTGATCTCTAAAGAAGAGTTATTCTTCTGAAATGAAGTTTTCTTTTCCTCATCTAATGCCATGACCCAGAATTCATGACCCCACATGCCATTTACACAGATGTATATTGCATATGCTTATTTTGTGAAGAATTTTTGAAACTATTTCTGATGTTCCCCAGCCCCACAAAAACCCCTCCAACTACAGCGTAACATTTTAAAAACTGTATTAGAAAAATTTAACTTTCCTAGAGTTCCAGGTTAATAAAGGATATGGAAAAAAAATGAAAAAGTGGTCATAAGCCAGTGAGCAGAAGAGGGTGGAGCAGGCTGATATGGATTAGAAAGATGACTGCAGTGTGTAAACTGGCTTGACACTGAGCTTCATCCCCAAGAAATGAAAATTTCCCTTCCTCCTCAGCTGCTCTCTATTGTTTCCTCCTGTCTTGTCTTGTCTCCTCATTTTTGCAACCTGACACCTGAGCCTCTCTTATGCAGATGTTGTGCATCCATGCTGTGTTCATGTAATGGCTCTTTAACTTCAGGGCATGTCTGTAACATGTACACACGTGTGAACACAGCAGCTTCAGACACAGAAACCAAGTGAAAATTTTCTCTGCAGGATGACAAGTGCAATGACACTGCAGAATTTCTCCCATTCAAACTTTTTGTATTAATATCTGGAATTGGTGTCTTCCTTTTTTCATATTTCAGTAGGAAAAACTTTCAGTACTGAAGTTCAGGGTGACAACTGCAACTGTGATGCGGATGTCCACGAATTTTCCTTTCTTTTAAAAAATTTTTTATATTATGTAATCTCCATGTGTTATTGAAGCATAGTTTTTGTTCTCATTATAGGGTAAAACATGTCTTGCCATAATTTTTTTGTTTTCATAGTATGTGCATTTGCTTTATTGATTTTTCTTCATCAATTACCCTTCTCTTTTCTTTTTATTTTTTTCTGTCTTCTAAATAATCCTGAAAAAATATTTCTTGGCATGTGCTTTGCTTGCACAGGAAATTCACAGTCATCTGGATTCCTCAAAGATAATCACAGTCTGGATTCTTTGCAGATAATTAATGGATCAAATTATATTGACAGGTGTGTGTGGTGCGGGAGGCAGGTAACCACAGCAGAAGGAGGAGTGGTAACACACCATCTAGGGACAGCTTGTCTCAGCTTGGGTGACATTTCTGAAGGCTCTCAAGAAGGTCATCTCTGTGACTTGATGTTATGTTTACTGCAGTGATCCAAATGCAGTCAGTGTGCTGATCATTAAAAGTACGCATTCAGGGGATCTGGATTAGATCAGGGGATAGAGTGCCTCCTCAACGAGTTTGCTGGTGGTACAAAACTGGGAGGGGTGGCTGATACCCCAGAGGGCTGGGAAGCCCTTCAGAAGAACCTTGACAGGTTGGAGAGATGGATAGAAAACTGTCTGAATATGAATAGGGAAAATTCAGGGTCCTGCAACTGGGGAGCAATAACTCAAGGCACCAGTATAGGTTGGGGTTTGACCTGCTGGAAAACAGCTCCATGGAGAAGTACCTGAGGGTCCTGGTGGACAACAAGCTGTCCATGAGACAGCAGTGTGTCCTTGTGGCCAAGAAGGCCAATGGTATCCTGGGGTGCATTAGGAAGAACACTGGCAGCTGGTCGAAGGATGTGATCCTGCTTCTCTGCTTATCTCTGGTTATGCCACATCTGGAGTGCTGTGTCCAGGTCTGGGCTCCTCAGCACAAGGGAGTCATGGAACTCCTAAAGCAGATCCAGTGGAGGGCTACAAAGTTGATCAAGGGACCAGAACATCTCTCTTACAAGGAAAGGCTGAGGGAACTGGGCCTATTCAGCCTCGAGGAAAGGTGACTAAGAGGGAACCTCATCAGTCTCTAAGTATCTTAAGGGAGGGTGTCAGGAGGCTGGAGCCAGGCTCTTCTCGGTGTTGTCAGCATTAGGACAAGAGGCAACAGGCAGAAACTGATGTACAGGAAATTTCACCTGAATATGTGGAAGAACTTCGCTGTGCAGGTGACTGAGCACTGGAACACGTTGCCCAGAGAGGTTGTGGATTCTCCTTCACTGGAGATATTCAAGGTATACAGGGCATCCAGCTATTCATGATCAGCAGCCTATAATGTAAGGCAGGCAGATCTTGGTGTCCTGGACAGTCAGAGGCAGGCAACCACAGTCCTTAAACTACTAAGTCCTCTAGAGGTAAGCATGTAATTTAGACATGGTTAAAACATCCCTTCAGTAACAAAATGACATCTGTCTGCCCAGGATAGTAGAAATTCTGAATACAGACCCCCGTTTAAATAGGACAAGGCAGAACTCAAGTTTGCAATACCTTTAAGTGAAAATACTCTTAGCAAACCTGGATCTAATGATTCTTTTTCATAGTCTGATATTGTCTTAGCATGTTGAAATTGAAGACATATTATGATATTACCCTTTTACTTTGGCTCCCTAAAAATTGCTTTAATGGCCTTTGAAACCAGCATAATCAAACCATGATTCTATTGTCAACACTCTAGAATAAAACTTGCTCTTTGGCATTTAGTTATTAGGTAACATAGTCACGTTTCTTTCAACTGTGCTGTGAACAGAGAATAAATGGCTTGTGATGTTTAGCACTCTTGGTTAAAATCCCATTTTTACGGTTCAAGAAAAGTGCTATGACCCATGCACTGCAATACTGATTTATCTGCACAGCAGCTTGGGTACCAAAGCAGTTTTAAAATACTTCTGAAAACATCAACTGTGTTATGACTTAAAAACAAACAACAACAAAATAACATTGTTGAGTTTCTGGCAAGTGTAAAAATTCTGAGAATATTCTTGGAAGAACTGAATGCAAACAAAACAGTGTATGTAGTCTTAAAGGAACCCTGATTGAGAGAGAGTTTGTAAACAGTACGAAAGAACTATCATACAGTAATGTAAGGGGGCAAGTTCAGGCACTCAGATATATGAAAATGTCAGAGATAATTAAATATTTAAATGATTTTTTTCCCCTAAAACTTTCTGAAAGTCTTGCCTCATGAGTTCACACTATGGAAAAGGGCTAGTAACAGATTTACACTCTTGGCTACATCACTACAACCAGTCCAACCAACATCACTCTGACTGCAAACGCTGGCCTGCACTCCTTCAAAATGGACAGGTTCCCAGTTCCAGCCTGGTTTTGGATGCCCCTGCAACACTTGTTCTGAAATTTTTTCGAAATTACAGAGCATAAAAAGCTAAGCTGTTGCATCTGGAGAGCTGCTGCTCTGAAAATTTCTTATGTGTGGCTCAATGAGGCCTCAACTTTTCATCTTGGACTCCTAAAATTTTCTGCTGTATAAACTTTATTCAGGTGTGCTTGAACATTTTTCAGGAATAAATAAATATTAAATTAAAGCTGATGTGCTTTAAAGAGTCTATCACCAGGCCCAGCACAGGACTAAACCCTTCTGTGGTATAGCCAGATTCATAGACTTTCCTTTGCTCCATCACAATCTGTGTCTTTATGCAGTGGGAAATACATTGCTAAAGAAATATATCTTATTACAGAAAGATAACTTGGGAAGTGAAAATTGTCTACTGTTAGATATGTAGAAAACTGATTTAGAGCTGTCTTGGGTATCTTTAACAGGAGAGAATTTTACAAAAACTGCAGCAAATTTTACCTAGATTATTTAATTAGGTTTCTAGAATCTAAATCCAAGTATATGAGTTAGAAGAACTTTTCTCTAAAGCTGTATTTTCCAACAAAGACCAAACAACAGCTTTCTATTGCTGGGGTAGTAATTCCTTTCTCTTTTCCATACCTCCCCAGATGAGCTGCAGGGTTCATCTTTCTCAACAGGGATTCACTCTTCAAAGAGGAGGGTGTGGTCAGCTGTGCTTAAACCTGTGGCAAGTCCCTGACTGCACCGTGAGAATACTGAGGAGCTGCTCTGTCTCTGCTCCTGTACCCAAGAGGCTTCAAAGGAGACAACGCTTTGAGCTTTCCCATATGCTGACCAGAAGACCTGGCTGCTTGAGCTGGCATTCCTCCAGGAACAGAGGGATTCTGCACTGCTCAGATTCAAAGCCATGTCCGGTAAGTTAAAATTATCCTCCAGTGTTATAGACACATGATGAAAGCTCACTTACAGTGAATATTGCAAAATTTTCTTTGAAACAACATGGAGTTGCTGAATCAAAAGCATTTAGTCCTACTGTGTTGATTTGAAGAGGAATTTTGATAGCCCAAATACTGCTGAAACAAGGTGAGAAACATGAGCAATAAGATTGGAAGACTTTATTTACAGATAGAAATTCTCTGTTTAACCACCAGCTTTGTTAAAATGTTAACAATTATCTATTACAAGAATTTGTACAGTGTATTTATATAATCCTAGGATCATTGAAACAAATGGTTTGGAAGGTACTTCCAGAGGTCATCTACTTCAATTCTAGGTAGGACAAATTGCTCAAGACCCTGTACAGTGAAGTATTTTGTGTCTCTGAACAACTAGTCCAGTGTTTTACAATGCTCATAGCGAACGCTTAGTTCCCGTATCCAGTCAGTTCCCCATGTTCCAGGCTCTGCCTGTTGTCTCGCACCTACAGTACGTTTCTGACCTCTGTTTCCCCATCATTTAAAAGCAATAATATATTCCCTGACTCTTTTATATTTAAGACTGGACTGAACAGCCCCTGCTGTTTCTTGTTTGCATGCCACGAGTTCCAGCCCTCTAACCACCTTAATTCCCCTCTGCTATATTTTCTCCACCTATCCACTCCCCTCTTGTACCATGGAGCCTAAGAATGGACAGAGTACTTGGCGAGGTCTCAGGAGAGATAAGTAGAGAGGAATAAACTGTTACCTTGGCCTGATGTCTACACTCTTGTTAATACACAGTGGGGCTTCTTTGCTGCAGGGATACATTGCTGACTAATGTTGAAAATATAAATTGGGCCTATGCTTCCAAACTGAACTATCTCTATAATTCCAGAAGGACATTTAAAATATTTCTACAGAATTTTCAGGTGGGTTTTTTTTCTGCTTCATAAGGAAAGAACAACAAATTTTTTTTTTAATTTCTCGGGAATGAAAATGAGATTTCCCATAAAATTTATTAAATAGACTTTTTAAAGATACCAATCTGTGATAATTAAAGTACTATTAATAGGAAAATAGGGCAGATACAGCTGCAGAGACCTGTTTAAGTTTTGATGTCCCAGTACATATGTCTTTTTTTAACCTGAATGCTTAAAGAGATATAATTTTTTCTAAACAAAATAATATTTTCCCAGAGCTTCTAATTGTAGAGTAAGACAAGGATAAGTAAATAAATAAGTTAAAGGATTTTTGTACAACAGAAATATAAATATTGTGCTGTGACATATTAATGAAAATACTTTCTTTATACTATACTTTTACAGTTCTGTTAGCTCAATCAATACTTCTAATCATCCAGAATGATGTGCAGCATATTTTACTAAATCAGCTACTGGGGCTGCACTGTATAGGAAACAGGAGTTTATAAACATTCGTTAGAGTAGACAATTCTGTAGTGTTTACTCTCCTCATTCACTTTTTTGTTATGACAGTGTCTGTCCATAAGAGTGAATATTAATGATGTTGGACTGTTTGTAAATTTCAGAAAAGTATTTCTCTGTGTATGCCATTGCGAGAGTTGTGTCCAAAGAGGAAAAGCTAGTAGCAGCAGGAAACAAAGCAGGCATCTGCTGAAAACAAAGTTTTATTTGAATACAAAACAGTAATACTAAAGGGTTTTTTTGCTAAGCAGTTTTGCTAAGCAGACTTTCTTTCTGGTCAGCAACCCTGGTGAGGCAACTGGCTTATAGAACCTGTGATTTGAAATGAATCAGATCTAAAGGAACAAAGATATATACATCCCATCCCCTTCTGCATCTTCCTGATTCTTCAAGGAACCTGGCAAACTTTATCACTAAAGAGTTTGCACATCCAAGGAGAGAACAGATTCATCGTCAGGTGATCTTTGGGTCCTTTGGTATGACACCTGAGCAGTCTCTTCCTGACAAAGAGGTTGAACAGAACTTATGAGATGGTGAACTTGTGACTCAGATTTCCATCCTGACAAGGAGGTTTTGATGAACCTTCTCTCTCAGAAGCACAGTAGTTCTCAAAGTACTGAAAGCCCTTTCCCCTAGGCACAGCAGTCTTACCTTGGGTCAGCACCAGCCGTTGTCAGCCCATTCATCTCCTATTCCTTTCCTAATTACTTCATCCATACTTGGCATATTTGACAGGTATCTCAGGAGGAAGTCTAAATGGGTCAGACCATCAGGCTCTTCTAAACTGTGGCCTGAGGTAGGGCTGAGACACCTCATTATATCATGCTTGTTTCCTTTCCGAACAGTGAAAGGTCACCTGTACTTTAAGTTCTCAGTGAACTAAAAATCAGGTAGGAAAAATCCCCATAGCACAACATTGCTGTATGTTCCCCAGTGTTGCTGATAAAAAAAAAAAAGTCTTACATTTTCATTGGATTTGTTTAGCTCATGGGTATAAAACAGATTTTTTGAAAAGAACTAGTGGAGTAATTGAAAATAAGTCTATAAAAGTAGATTTGTCACCCCTGAGGTTCGAAAAAAATATTTTAATATTCACATATTTTTCTTTGCTAGCACAATTCATTGAAAAGAAGATCATTTTATAAGAAGAAAATTTTAGCGACCCTCATATCATCTCAGATGTCATGACATTCTCTCTTTTATTCATTTGAATTGGTCAGACCAACACAGTTACCTTATTAACTGCATATGCTCCCTGTAGAGCACCCACACTGTGACTTGACAAAAGAATGTTAATGAAGGACCCCAAAGGTACTCAAAAGATTTTCAGATATCTACTTCTTTCTTGACAAACAAAAATCTTACCAAGTAGGTTGTTTGGGGGTTTTTTTGGCCTTGACTTCACAAACATCAGACAACAAACCCTGGGGAAGTGCACTACTGGAACCTTTAGTTGTCCAGGCGCCTCTTTAGTCAGGTAATGAACACTTACAGTGGATGCTGAACGTCACTGTGCATATAATCCTTTGTGAATCTTGTCACAGGTTGTCTTCTTGTCACAGATCCTGTCTTCTGGTGAAGATTTTCAAACTATCAAAGCAGTATTCCTCTGGTTTTAACAGGAATTCTGCTCCTTTCATCTCCAGTGATTTGAATCTCAGTCTTCCATCTGTTAAGTGTTGTGAAATCATGGTTTTCTCACGCAGAAGAGTTTATAAAGTCAGTGATTCATAATTCTAAGGCGTTTTCAGATTCTTGTGGTAATGGGAGCTATACATGTAAATAAGATGATAAATTGGTTATATTGAAAAAAGCAACATCTACCAGGAAGACCACCATAGATTCTTAAAAATCAGAATAAAATGCTTGTTTAGGAGTTTGTATGCATTACAGGATACACTTCAAATCGTGTGCTCTCTTACACTAGGAAAAAGTAAATGTGTCATGATGTAGAAAATCAAGTGTACATTGAAAATATCACACGGAAATCTTACTGAATCACACATGTGGCATTGTGCCTTTAGGGCATAGCAGCAGTAAAACTCATCTTCATTTTCCAAGAACACACATATCCTTCACTAGTTCCATTAAATCTCATTAAAATGTAAATATATATGAGCCAGTCTAATTAATTATATGAAAAAAAGAGCTGTAATTGAAAGATTAGTAAAGGGAATTTGGGGTTCCATTACTTTTGCCTTTGTCTCTTCCTCTCTTGTCCATATTGTGAACTGTGTATTCTTACTTCATGTCTGACAGTAACTCACAAGGTACCATCTACATTTCTACTTGGTGTTTTCCTTTTCTTGATTTGTTTCACCCTAACACAAAAAATAGTGCCTTCCTCTTCCCTACCCACAACACTTTTCAGTACTGTTTATGCTTTTTACCTACTTCAAGTCTTCTAGATATCACCCAAGTAGGATATAAATGTCAGTAGGCCAGTAAGTAACAGTCCAGTTGAGTCTCTTCATTAGCTGTTAAGTGACTTTAAGGATGTTTCCTCTAAAGTAAGTAACAGTCCAGTTGAGTCTCTTCATTAGCTGTTAAGTGACTTTAAGGATGTTTCCTCTAAAGTAAGTAACAGTCCAGTTGAGTCTCTTCATTAGCTGTTAAGTGACTTTAAGGATGTTTCCTCTAATCCCAAGTGGAATATGTTGGCTACACATCTTTCTTTGGTCCTCCCAACAATTAAATCAAGGCAAGAAACAAATTTGACTTGGTTCCATCAGTAGCAAAGGGGTCTGGTATAGCATACCCCTGGTTTTGCCTCCAGTTTTGGAAGTAACTTTCTTTAGAGCCTGTTTTCTCAAAGACCAGATTACTCTAATCTACTGGTTTACATATTCTTCTCCAGATAGGAACCTGAAATGCAAGTTGTACTCTGAGCACAATGACCTTGCTGCTACAATTACCCTGTCCAAAATCAATTCCACACCAAAGTATTTTGGAATGATGTATCTCAGAAGAATTTCTTTTGCACTATTCTTGTAGAAGCTGTCAGACAGAGTCCAATCTGTCTTTGAGTTTATCAGCAACCACAGGGTATCCATTAGTTTTTGATACACAAACAGTTGCCAGGTGTTTGTTATTTTGCTGCCTGCTCTGCAGGGGTACTTACCATGAGGTGAAATAGGCATTTATCTTCAAGGAAGGTAGCATTTCGTTACATATTCTTTCCTGCAGCCTAACTCCTAAACAGCTCTCACAGCCTTTGTGTACCAAGCCAGTGATATAGGATACTGTCTGCATTTGTTTTACGGGTGATCAATTTATGACAGAAATCAAGCAGATATTAGAATTCCAAATATTGAATCTGTGGCAATTGCTTTCAAAAATACATACGGTAAAAATGTTATAAGCCAAGCCAGGTGTTACTCAAGGGCAGGGACATTTACACTAAGACACATTTTGTGACTGCAACACAGAAAACAAAATGTATTTTGTTATATTATAAACTGGGTGTGGGAGAAAACATCCTTAAAGCAGTGTGATATATGCTGCCTTCTTATATTTTAAACTGGGCATTTGCTTTTTCTCTTTCTTTGCATTTAAACTTCTACATCAGCTTTGATTTTCTTGAAAGAGTCATTAAACTCTTTGATGGAAGTTAAAACTTGCATTTCTTCAGAGAACAGATCATCTCATAACATCAAGAGGCAACCAAGATTTGTACATAAAGGCTTAGTTCACTGAATAGAGAAATATTTCAGTCTGATCACTGATTTAAACTTCACTGTACTAATCGTCATGTGAAGTTATGATCCATGTGATTAATTATAGAAGAAAATCTTTATTTCCTTTTACTCAGAAAAGTTGCTAACAAAAAACCTAATTTCTTATCAGAAAGGTAGTAAAAAAACCTTCTTCCCCCCCCCCCCGCCCTTTGTGTTAATTTCTCTTCTCTTTCCAAAGCAAGAATGAAATTAGCATGGGTTCTTTAAATGAGAATTGACTTGTGTTGCGATTTTTGTTCTTGTTGCTTAGCAGCAGCAATGCAGGAACATGGGTGGGTCTGCTTCCAGGGAACTTCTACTGGTATTTGAGCTCTTCAGGGCATTTTCCACATTAATAAGATAATGCTGAATCAGATGTTCTTTAAAAAAAAACCCCTAAACCCAAACCAAGACCCTGAAGTTGAGCCTTTGTTACTTAACTGTAAAGTGATTAAAGGGAAGGTCAGATAAATACCTGTGAGGTGATGCCAGTCCTGCAAGAAAAATTCATATCCTTTGGTGGCAATGCAGTTTTTAATTCAATAATTGAATAGCACTTTCTTCTGTGCCTTGTTTAATGCAAACAATAAAAAAATCTATAAACTGAAATAATTTGAGTATCTGACAAGATTAGGAATTAAATATGTCATTTTTTTCCTGAATATCTACCATTAAGTGGTTGAAGTTGTAAGCGATTAACAGTTCTATTTGCTGTGAAAGTCTAAACCCCTGGAAGAGTGGAGAATTCAGACCAGCTATCTGGTCTTTGCATGTCTGCTATAAGGGTGTGCTTGTAAAGATGACGTGAAATCAATATCCTTTATGATTTCTGGACTTTGAGACATTGATATGTAGCATCTGGCTACTGTAGATCACAGAAGATTTGCTTACACCCTTTTGCTACAGCTCAGTTGCTTTAGTGGGTTTAGCAGAGGAAGAAACTTCAGATTTGCTATATATGTGTATTGCATTTACTATTGCGTGTCCATTGAAAAAGAGGAATATTCAGGAAAAGATACTTAGGTAACTGAGTTTGATGCAGTAGTAATGGTTGTAGGCAGACCTGTGACCAGCAGTATATTAATGTTGGATATGAAGTAAAACTATTTTGGTACCTATAGGAACATAAATATTTAAATTATTTTAGTATTTAAATTTATTCTAATCATTAAGGTAAATAGACTGTCTCTGTCCATTTAAAAATTAATTAAAATATTATAAATTTTTAACTTTTTCCCAAAATTTAAAAAAATCGCTTATTTTAATGATTAAAAAAAAAGTGGTTGTCATAGGTTGAGATCCTTTTCCCATAATATCAGTTGTGATCATTCAGGAGGCCATGTTTGGCTACATTTAGAAGATAGGAAGTAGCTACAGAATGGGCTACTCAATTCTGCAATTCTTAACAAGTTTATCTTTCTCAGACCTAAACCACTTCTGTTTTTTCCCAAGATAAATGCATGAGTTTAAATTCCAATGACTGAGCTAGTCTGAAGATTTTTATGGACAAAAAATCCCTTATTGCCAGCCCTATGTATTCAAAACTAAAGTGCATTACTAAACATCTGTCAAAATAAACTAATTTTGTTTGTGTAAATATTTAGGTCACTAGGAAACATATTTCAGACTCTTGTAAAAGAAAAAAGGTTGTACACTGGAGAGTGATATGATGGTTGTTACTTTGGAAAAAAATCAACACAAACAGCATGAACCTGTAGGAAGTAGAATAAGAAATACACTTAAGGCAGGTTTATTTACTTGTCAGTCCTGTATATTCATATGGATTCTTTGGTATGCTAAGGATTTTATGGGGCAGCTCGTTCAGGTCCACACTAATGGATGACCTGTGGCAGGGGGAACAAGCAAATGTACTTTATTTACCCTTAGTGCCCTTATAAATATTTTAGAAGGCTGAATATTTCTTGCTTCTTTTGGAGTAAGTTTCCTAACTTTATTTCAGCCTTATTCTAACTCCTGCAAAATGACTTCCTTACCTAACTCTGGTAAACAAATATTATTTCTGTGAGCAAAAGTTTTGTTATTTGAAACTTTTCTACATAAAAATCAAACCCGTTATCCATACCTGACTTTTGCAAAGATGCTCTATAAGTGAAAGTCAATTACATCCTAAGACAAAAAGCACAGACCCATGTCAAATTTTTCTGCGCATTAATTATTTTTTTCTTGATTGTTAGATCAATATGTTATGTATTGTTTCTGCATTTCTGTTTCTAAGACAAATTAGAACTAGAGTTGTTGTTAGCTGTTTTCCAAAGTTATGAACTTTCCCAACTGGTAACTTTCTTAGCTGAGCTTGCTTAGAATAATGTATAAGTATTCAATTCTAATTGACCTTCTGCACAAAGAAAGCTACCTTCCTTTCCATATCAAAAGATGACATGCTGATCACTGCAGTATTTGGTTAGATCAAGGAAAAGGCCTTTTGTAGTCACTTTTAATCAGAATATGTAATGAAGGCTTCCTTCAGCTCCAGTTCAAATACAAACGGAATGCTTCCCAGGGTCAAGGCTCCTGCATTGCAGAAGTCACTCCTGGGTGTGAGCTGAGGAATCTGAGAAATTCACAAGTCTGGCAATTAGTCTGCAAGAGGAATCACTAACATCAGTCATACAATGTGTCTACTTTCATGACTCGTACTTTTAACCTCCAATCTACCAGGTGCCATACTGAGTCCTGCTATCACATAATTATTTTTTTGTAAAGAAGAAAAAGTGAGGTACGGAGTTTGTATCAGAAAAAACCCACTATTTTGAGCTAAAATTAAATTCCCTATTCCTAGTTGACGTTCTTATTAAACATTAATTGACTAAAAACTACTTATAAGTAAATCATTGTTCTGGGTTCTCAAAGGAGTATTTTATAATGTCAATCCATTTGTTAGATGGTCATATAAAGACTGCAGACTGGATAATTTTTTTAAAGCACTATATTATTGAATTTCAGTTTGTGCCATAAGCCTTCTTGTTTCTCACCAATCTTTAGGGGAATTCCACCTCAAGGGAGACTTCCCCTCCATACATGCCCACCAAAATAAGATCTATATGCAGAATTCACATATGATTTTTACACTTTCCCACACATGTGATTATTTCCCAGAAGCCTGGTTTTATTTTATTTGTTTTTCTCTAATTCATGGCATGGGAGATTCTCCACAGCCATGTTCAAGACATATTCTTTTAAATGGGATGTTATAAAGATGCAAGACAATTCTTATTCCATTTTAATCAAAATATCTGGGAAAATATCTTTAGGTATGGAACATATACTGAAGTATGGAAACATACGGTTTCTATGAGAAACTCTTGTGTTTTGGGTTTTTTTAAGATGTCATAGCAGTATATTCATGCCAACAAGAGTAATATCAGTTTAATTGAGATAGACTGAGTAATACCAATGCATTTTTATTTGATGACCACATTTGAAACCTCTTTTGACAGTGACAGTTACTGATCTTGAAAATTTCTGTCTTACAAACATATCCAAAAAGAGCATTTTATTTATAACAGAGTAGTTAATATTGTCCTACTGTTTATGATTGAGAAATTACGGTAATGATTTCAATTTCAGGCCCTATGTCTTCTTCATTTTTTCAAGTATTTTATCTCTGTAGGTTTTATAAAATGTGTTATAGTCTGTAACAGGCCTTTATGGTCAAGGGTTGCTGAATCATTCAATATTTTCAGTTACACAGTGTCTACTTATCTCCTTTGACAACTCTTCATTGTGATAAAATGTATTGGAATAAACATATACAGTGAATGCCTATCGTAATTTGTCAGCCTTAAATGAATCCTGTTCACTATCAGTTTTTTTGTAATTAAAGTGGGCACACTGTTATTGGAAGTAATGGCTTAGTTGGTAATTTTTATTGATTACCAACATACATAAGAAAGAGATAAATGACCAATCTAATTGTTTGTGGATTATTGTTTCCTGTGCACTCATTACACTGGGTCGCACTGAAATAAAGGATACATTTCTCAAGGAGAACAAATATTGCTTTTTAGTAACTGAGCCAATGTTTCTGAATGCTGATAGAAAAACATACAGATGAAGGTCTTCATGTATGCACAGAGAAAGTCTCAAGGGCAGGAGTGAAGTTGTAGTCCCAAGAATACTGAGACATATCAGGAGAACACATTCCCCAGTAAAAAGATGAGTAACACAACCACAGAATTTGGTTGAAAGGGATTCCTGGTATCAGCTGGTCCAACCCTTGCCTCAAAGCAGAGGAGCTTCAGTGTTTGTCAGGTTGCTCAGGTTGCTACTTTTCAACTTCTTCAATAATGAAGGTTCTGACATCTCTTTAGGCAATATGCTGTAGGATTTGACTGCCCTGATGTTGACTTTTGTTTCTTAATACTTAGTAGGAATATCTTTTAAGATACCTCTCCAAATGGAGCTTGACCTTTTCTCCATAACTATCCAATATGCAATTGAAGATATCAGTAAAATTACTGACCTTCTTTTCTTCCAGCTAAACAACTCAACTACCTTGGTGTCCTCTCTTACATCCTGTGCTGCAGCACACTGCCCAGCCTGGTGGCCCTCCACAGGGCAATCTCCTGTTTGACTGCTTTGTATTGGAAAGGCTCCGAACTGGACAGGGTACTCCAGATGCAGACTGCTAAATGCAAAAAGAAGGAAATAACGGCTTTGTTTTATTTCTGTTCATATTGCTATTAATGCTTGTCCTCTTTTTCACTTTACATTTACTTATTTTGCAAGTAAAAGGGCTATTTTGCCTCTTTTCGACAATGATAGTGACGAACCCAGGCCCTCTGTCTGTTCTGGTTTTGACTGGGATAATTTTCTTCACAATAGTCGTTATGGGGCTATGTTTTGCATTTGTGCTGCAAACTGTTGATAACAAAGAGGTGTTTTAATTATTGCTGATCAGTGATTACAGAGAGTTAAAGACCTTTCTGCTCCTCACCCCACCCCACCAGCAAGAAGGCTGGGGATGCACAAGGAGTTGGGAGGTGACACGGCTGGGAGAGCTGACCCCAGCTGTCCAAAGCGATATCCCATATCATGTGGTGTCATGTCTGGCATATTAAGCTAAGGAAAGAAGAAAGGGGGGATGTTAGGTACAATGTCACTTGTTTTCTCAAGTTACCATTACGTGTGATGGAGCCCTTCTTTCCTAGGGGTGGCTGAACACCTGCCTGCCCACGGGAAGCAGTGAACAAATTCCTTGTTTTGTTGTGCTTGCACACCCAGCTTTTACTATACCTATTAAATTGTCTTTACCTCAACCTACGAGTTTTCTGATTTTTACTCTCTTATTCTCTCCCCATCCCACTGTGAGGGGAGTGAGCAAGAGGCTGGGTGATACTTAGTTGCCAGCTGGGATTAAATTATGACACTATGCATAGTAATTCAGCTTCTATCTCTATTTTCAAACTAAAATTAGTCCTCATAATAGTGTTGTCTAATTCTTTTATCAAAAGTACGTCTGTACATCCCTAGATATCAACATTATATTAGATAATGGGTCACTCATTTACTACAATGAAATTCATTTTGCAAAGTTTAGGAGTAGTTCCCAAAACTCTCTATTCTCTTTGTTTCTGCAAAAGAATTATATTTACATTTCAGTTTTGTACTGTGAGATATGACGAGAACTTTGGATTGTTGGAATCAAAAATTCAAAATATTCAGGTCAGATTGCATCTGAGCAGGAACTTAAATAGAGTGGTCACTATTGTTTTGAAGAAACTTCCTTTCAAGTACCCTCTAATAGGATCTTTAGGACACAATTTACGTGAGAGCAGATATTTGCTACCTTGAAGAGGATAGGAGTTATGCCCAGGTGCTGTGCACATGCCAGAAATGATGAACTGTGAATCCCCCAATGATCAGCTGAAGAGGAAAAGGAAGTAGTACCAACAATTAAGAAATTTGACACCTCACCCTGATAACTTTGGAGAAACACATACTTCTGAAAATTTATGGAAAAGAAGGAGAGAGATTGCCACTAGATTAAAAAAAAAAAAGGAAGAAGAAAAAGTGCTGGTTGAAATACTAATCTCTGATATAGATAAGAGAATTTTAAGTAAGAGAAGGTTAAAGTCTCTCTTTGCTAATTTGAAAAGAGGATTAACAAGCTACCTGAATGTCCTAGTCAGCAAGTTTGGCATGGACTGGTTTCTCTTTTTCTAACGTTGAACCTACCTAAATTTTGCAGATATAATTAAAAATTTACTTTGCCAGAGGAGAGATGGAAGAACCCTGACCGCATAGTGTACTGGTTCTGGCTCAGAGTTAAGAGATGCAGCATAAGGTCACAACTTTAGTTTGAAGTCTCAGTCTTTGAACTGTGTTAGGATGACTTTCATTTTTCCTTTGAAATGTACCACTGTAAATCTGAGAGATATTGTTCATAAAAATTTCTTCAAGCTAAGTTGTGTTTGCCAACAATTTTAGTTCTGACAAGTCACTGTTTTCTAACTGAAAAATATTTTTAGAAAAACCATCCATATTCATTTTAACTACAAAATTTACTTCTGAAACGGTCCTTCCTTTGATACCTGTGTTGTGGTCATTTCCGGGGAGTAAAGGTGCACGTACCTTGGATTTGCATGAGCACAGAGGAAAAATCTGAGCAAGAGGCATAAGGAATGGGTATAGCAGTATTTTATAGCTCAGAGAAGCTCTACATCAGAGGAGCGGAGATATTCATACTCCTGAACTCTTCAGTTGAGTAGAGCAGGAGTTGGGGATTGTGGCAAAACACTTTAACATCGTTCTTTTCTCAGAGTTTCTGAGTTTGAGAATATACATTTCTGAGGGAATCAATCATGCTGCAGATTTTGCTGTATCAGAAGTATCAGACTTTTTTCATTGCTTCATATGACCACAAGTGAAGCAAGAGAAGATTCACTTCTGCTCTTAGGCTTGCATGTACCCTCTAGCATAAGAACTGCAGGACTACTTTATAATATTAATTTTAATTTAACATATACATTACCATATTTCATATTCTATGCAAATACATATAATATTTTCTTTGGGTTAAGTGTCTTAAAATTCAAGCCTATTTTAAATTTTGGTTTGTTAAATAGAAGTAATTAAAAATATTGAAATATATCCATGTCATCTGCAAATTTACCTGCAAATTCTCTTTATTTTTTGTCTGCAATGACAAGAAAATTAACTTTTTTCAGGTTTCATTATGTCTAGGAAGTATTAATCTATTTAATCTCTTAACCTTTGGGTTTTGAAATGTTTATTTTTTTAAATTGAAACTAATACAAAAGAATTTAGTTTGTGTTACTTAAATGATTATTAAAGCCATGATTTTTTACTGATAATACTAAAGATTGGTTTATGCAGTCCACTTTATTACCAAAAAAAGCGCAAGTAACATCTTGCAGTATATCTGATCACTTCTGCTCCAGCTTTCTATTAGTTTCATTATGCTTTATAATTCTTCTCTTTTATACCAGAGAAGTAAAGTTAAAACAAAAAATAAATCAAAATTCAGACATTCTGAACAACACAGCCACTTCTTTTTTTCACCTAGTTTACTATGTCAGGAATGTGCAATATGTTACATTGCACCTAAGACCTAACTCTCCTGTCTTCTCCGTTATTCAGTTGTTCAGCCAAGTAAAGCCAAGGATAACAAAATGGCACATTCTGAATCAGTACTTCACAGAGTCATCAAAGTGTGAATTGGAAGGGACATACGTAGGTCACATATTCCTGCCTCCTATTCCATGCAGGGCTGTTAGTCACTCTGGCTCAGTTTAGCAGTGGTTTTATCTAGCCATATCTCAAGCTCCAAACAGTTTTCCTAATATCTATATAGAAGCTCCCAAGCTGGAGTTTGTGACTGCTGCCCTTACTATACTTCCTGATACCATCAAGATGGACACAACATTCCAGGTTCAGCCTCACCAGTGCTAAGCAGAGTAGACTAAAAATGCCCTTCAGACTTCTGTCCACACTTTGGTCATACTATGACCCAATATCTGACAAATATCTTGCCATAAGCGAGCACTGCTAACTCAAACACAGCTTGGCTCTGTCAGCTGGCATGCCAACCACCCCTTTAAATTTAGTATCATGCACAGATTTTCTGAGAGTGCACTACATCTCATTTCTAGATCATCAGTGGAAGTACAGAAAAAGAGTGCACATACAGCATAACCTGTGCTCACAGAAGTAACATCATTTCTGTCTCTTTCAACTAATTGTAATCATTATAATTTTCACTTATGATCCATAAAGTAGCAACCTAGTCAGCTCCAGAGTAATTAACATGCTCACTTCTGGTTCCCAAAACAGTACCTTTTTTTCATGTGTTTTGCAGCTAACTTTGTCTGAGATCTAAAATGTATGAGGATCCTGAACATCTCAGCTTCCTGCAAGTCCACTAGTCCTTGGTGGGAATGAATAGGGTTTACACTATAAAAATATCTCAAGGTATTTTCACATTCAATGGGTAATTAAGAGATTTCCTGAACTGACCAGCAGTGTGAAAAGCAGAGATATTTCCCAGACCAAGGCCACTGTTGTCACAGTTCATAGACTCATACAACAGTTTGGGTTGGAAGGGACCTTTAAAGATCACCTAGTACAACACCCTAGCAAATGAGAAGGGACATCTTCAACTAGATCAGGTTGCCCAAAACCCCATGCAGCGTGACCTTGAATGTTTCCAGCGATGGGCAATCTACTTCCTCTCTGGTCAACCTGTGTCAGTGTTTCAGCACCATTGTTGTAAAAAGCGTTCTTTATATTTAGTCTGAATCTACCCTCTTTTACCTTAAAACCATTACCCTTTTGTCTATTGCTACAGGCCCTACTAAAGAGACTGTCTCCACGATTCTTGTAAGGTACTGAAATGTTCAGTACTGAAATGCTGCTATACCACCCCAGATGTTTCTCCTTCAGGCTGAAAATACCCAACTCTCTGCCTTTTCTCATAGGAGAGGTGCTTCATCCCTCTGATATTTTTTTTGGGTCTCCTTTAGACCTGCACCAACAGGTCCATGTCTTTCCCGCACTGAAGACTCCAGAACTGGATGCAGTGCTCTAGATGGGGTCGCACAAGAGTGGAGTAGAGGGGGAGGATCACCCCTGTCGACCTGATGGACACATTTCCTTTGCTGAATCCCAGGATGCAGTTGTCCCTCTAGACTGTGAGCTCAGAAAACAGGCCATTGCTGCAGGCTCCCACTATTGATTTACAAAATTAGGAAGAGACTCTATATCCATTCTAGACCTTTTGCTGTATTAGCTTTACACTTCTACCAAAGAGAATAAATATATGGAAAAGAAGTAACTTTATGCCTTGAATCTAGGATAGGTGTAAGTGCAGCAACTAAAGATAAATGAAGGGTTTTATGGCAAAAAACTGGGAAGGATTTAAGAATATCTTCTTTAGTTTACATGCATATCCATTGTATAAACGTGTTGCATATTCTGATACCATAAACAGTTCTTAGAAGTCTGCCTCTGCAAAGTGGAACATTGCTGCTCACAATACTTTTATGGATCCAACTTCTAGAAAAGTGCCACTGTAATCAATGAATGCACTTGTCTAGAAATCCTTACAATTGGATCAAAAGAAAAAAACCTGAAACATCCTACTCTTTTAACCTTTACTATTTTTATAAAATCTATATTTATCATGTAAAGTCATATCTGTTCCTGATCTGATTATGTTTCCCCAGGCATGTAGTAAGAAACCAGTTCTTCTGGTGTTTTCTCTGAGGCCAGATTGTTCTCTTTACAACAAGGTAGGAGTGAATACCAACTATGCACTGTAGTACAACAGCATATGCTTATCTGTGGAGCTCAGGATTACATATGTTGTTTTATCCTATATTATGTCCTTCTAACTTCTTACATCTTGCATTTCAGTTTAAACTCAAAATCAAACATATAAATCAAATTGCTGCTATTCCCTGTTGATATTTTATTCCTACTATCCCAAATCAACTGCTATCTAATTATACATTTCTCTACATTTTCCTTAAATGACTGCACTCAAATACTGTTTTTATTAACAAGTATCTAATGCATTTTTTTTTCTTAGCTCTATAGCCTAATTTGAAACATGAATAAAATTTTGCAGCACATTCAATCTAAGATGGAGGGTGACAAACTATTCGGGAATCCCCTGATTCATAATTTGTCATCAATTAGGTAAGGCATGCCTGGTCTAAGAATGGAAATCAGTAGGACTTGCTGTACTGGGTGGAGGGTGTGTTTGACACACTGTGGTGTGAAAGAGCCACTGAGGTAGAATGGCACCTCTGGGGATCATCTAGTCTGACCTCTGTGCAGAGCAGAGTCAGCTAGAGCAGGTTGGCCAGCTGGTATTCGAGTATCTCCAAGGATGGATGACCTGCTAATGAGCTGAGAAGTGTTTGACCACCATCACAGTGAAAACCCACTTATTTTAAAGTGGAATTTTCCATAGTTCAGTTTGTGTCTGTTGCCACTTGCTCTTCACTGAGTACCGCTGAGAAGAGTCTGTCTCTGTCTTGACATCTTGGAATCTCTTTTTTTTTAATAGACATTGATAATATCTCCCTTGTGTCTTCTCTATTTTTGTACACTGTGAAAATTGAGAGGGTGTGTTATTGGATGGAGAGAGGCACAAGAAAAATAATGTTCCATACTGCAAATACAATATTTAATTTACAAGTATCTTGCACATATTCAGTTACACAAACAACACCTTGGAAGTGCTGATAGCTAAAGTAGAGGATATTTCTATTTTGAAACTGAAATCCCCAGACTTGTTTAGATGGGCGTCATGGCTCTGCCTTTTCCTGTATGACCTACCTCATTTACCTTCTACCTCTATCCCTGACTTTACCATCACTGGCACTCATGCCTTTCCTGTACCTACACAGGCATGTGGCACCACTTGTTTCAGAAAATGGTGCAAGACCTGGAGTGACCCTGACTCTCCTTTGTTCAGCTTCTTAGTATCACACTACTAAGACATGGCATTGTTCTCATCTTTCTTCACTCTACATTTATTTAATTAATGGCAACACTGCAGGCCCAGAACAGCAGCTGAGAAGTCCCTGTGTGTTCTAGTCAATACCATCCCATAAAAGACACCTTAGCTTGTTATGTGGTGTGATTATAATGATAATAATAACATGGTTCGAAAGTTTCAATACCTGAAAAGATAAGGCTGTGTCAGTGAAAGGTTGCTCCCAAGCTAATTGCCTCCTCTTTTCAGTAGCAGTTAATTAGCTCTGGCAGAGCACTGTGTTTAGGAGACTCCAATAATTCTAGTGTTGGAGGTAGCTGAGGAATCTGTGAATGATATAGATATACTCTATATACATATATTCTCTGTATAACTTTTGTAACAGGGCATCTTTTCCCACAAGAGCTTATCTGTTCCTTGTTATCTGGTGAAGTAACCCAGGGCATCTTGCTCCTCACAAGAGCTTGCTAATTGGTGAAATAACTCAATCAGGACAACTTGTCTTGTAGGGCGTTATTTGCCACTGACAATAGACATCTTGCTGTGGAAGTGAGATCTGGAAAGATAAACTGTAATTTCTGACTGACAGACAATTCACTTTACAAACTATAAAAGCTACACCAAGCTTTTAAAAAGCAGAGATCTTCTGCATGTTCCCTGGAAATGTGTGAAGCTTTCTCTACAAATTTGGGACTCTTACTTTGTGGTTACTCTAGAGGTTGAGTGAAAGGACGCTGTACACTATCATCACTTTGGTGGTAAATTACATTGGCTCCTAATCTAAACTATTTCTTTGCTAGCTTTAATATAGGTACCTTATATGATGCACTGTTTTATGTAATCTATGAGTAGTTCTTTTTGTTTTATACTGTGTAGTAAGTAACTCTGTTTAAGGCCTTTTGTCTGTTATCTCCTGTCTATTCAATAAATAACTCTTTTTATAATAGACCTGATCTGCCATGCTTAGAACTTGTGATTTTAGGTGTGGGCCATCTAAATTTAAGCTGCTGCCAAAAATCTGAGCCTAAGGCAGGACTGGCCTGAAACTCCTACTCAATCCGTAACAACTTTCCAGCCCTCCCTTAAAAAAGTTAGCTTTCATTTGCAGAATAGATTTATGCTACATACCTAGTATGCAAGAATACTGGAAGTGGTCCCGAGGTGTGGATGATGACAAGTGCGTACCCTGTATGGGTTGTTTTGTGTCTCTAGACAGGTTCTGCTCTTATGTGCAGATAGCTAGTAGTAGATCCAGGATGCCTTTGCTTTCCTTCCTCTGGCCCTTTTATTGCAACCGGTGATGCTCATTTGCTGGTGTTACACACAAATCCTATATTACACATAAGATATTAAGGGGATGCTTGTACGTATAACTGTGAACAATTCTCAGAGATGGTTTTTGTATATACATAAACATCCCTTGTCCATTTACTGGAGATAAATGGAAGAAATACTGTCAGTTTCAGGGCTCTGTTTCTAGAAATATTTTAAACCTCATAAATGTTTTGAAGGAGATTTTTTTTAAAGTAAAGAATGATTGAAAATAAAACAACAAAATATTGCAGGGCAACCATACACTAGGCATTTTTCAAATTTATTAGGAAATGAGAGTCTTGTCCTACAGGATTATTCTCTCTGATGCTGATCTGGCAGAAAGAGCCATCTCTCTCAGCCCTGAATGTGAAATGTTGATACTTCAGCTTTCTGCCACCGTCAATTCAAGTGGAGCTCAATACAGATACACACATCTGTGTAAACTGTTCTTTGTTTTGCTTTCTAGGATAATTAAGTAAAAGCCTACTAGATGAGCACAATTACTCAAAATTAATCACTTTCAAGCTAGTTAAATCATGACAGATTAATTGCTTGTATCTATTCCTACATTAGGATTTGTTTTATCAGCAGAAATGCCCAAGTAGCTCTCCTGTTCTAGTAAATCTTTGCTCTTTTTACTAGAAAATTATAAATATTTTAAAATTATAATCAATTATACTTTTGATTAACCTTTAAAAATAAGGTAGCTTTAATTACATTTTGTATGGATGATATTTCTCTGCTTATTTGTCTATTTATCCCAAGCAAAATATTAAACCTTGGAAGGGTTCGAGGCCAGGTTGGATGGGTGTTTGAGCACCCTGGTCTAGTGGAAGGTGTCCCTGCCCATGATCTCTAAGGTCCCTTCCAACCCAAACCATTCTATGATTTTGTGATTATTCTGATGTCACTTAGCTTATTTCTGGAGATTTGGGGTACGTAATGCCACTCTTGGCAATTAATTAGTCTGACATTAATACTGAATGTTCCTTATGACAGAGGATAGGACTCAACTTTTGAGGCAGTTCTGGAATTTAAATCCACTATGATGTCCTATGATATAAGGAAGACATTTTTTTTTCCAGGTTGGTGCAAAACTGCAACAAGATTCCCAGAGAGATGGTGAATACCCTATCCCTGGAAACATTCAAGGTCAGGTTGGGCTCTGAGCAATCTTACCTAGTTAAAACTGCTATTGCTTATTGCATGGGAGTTTGAACTAGATCACCTTTATAGGCCCCCTCCCACCCAAACTAGTTTATGATTCTATGATTCTATGATTCTATTTCAAACCTCTGGTGACAAGATTTCAGATTTGGACAGTCAAGAAAGCAGTTTCTGGGTATTACCAAGATGTGAAAATTCTGTTACTTATTTGCTTTTAGCCATGAAAGGTTTGCTCTATGTGGAAAGCACTTACAGTTCCCCAAGGTTTGAAGTCACCTTAATTTTAGCCATTGAAACGTTAGGCTTATAAATTATTCTGGTTATCTCATTCTGTAATCACTGGAAAGGAAATGAGAGAGGCATTGTCAAAGGATGATTGATTCCTCCCAGAAATCCATATTGTGATTGCATTAATTAATTTTTCTTAATGGTTAAAGTTATGTGAGATGAATCCAATAACTTGTTGCTGGTACCAAAGGCTGCAAAACAGAAGAACTACTGTCTGAACTGCTGAGCAGATCTTGTAAAGTTGGATAAGAAATCTGGTATTTTATCAAGCTGGCATTATATGGTAGTTTATTCTGTCTTTTCAACTTAGTAGGGGAGGCCCTCTCCTCTATAGGCAGATCCCTCCCTATTGACCCTAAACAGACCAAGGACTTTTTAGTTTTGATGTCTTGCTTTAACATAGTTTATGTTAATTAAATGCCATTCACAAGGTGTAGAAAGCCTGATATCTATTTAGATATCATTGTGCTTTTGGGCTCAGGGCAATGACTTATTGATAGAAAACACTTAAGATCTAGAGTATTTGTCTAAGCCTGTATTTTTCAAGGCATGACCCTACAGTTCATTATTTATATTTACGATTTTCCGGATTATAATATTAAAAGTCTTCACAACTCTCTAATACATGGAATGATAATAAGTATTAGAAAAGCTATTTCAAATGGATGCCAGACGCTCTGGATTTTACCGTTATTGTTCCAAAAATGTACAGTTACTGCAGTGTTGGAAATGGATTTGTTAAAAGAAAGGAACCAAAACCTTGACAACCTTGGATTTTATTTTGGGGTAAGCTTAGTTCCTGTGTTAGGGTATAAGTGGGAAAAGTTCAATGCCAAAGAATGAGAAAAGAATACCTTAAATATAGATTAAAAATTCTCAGTTGAAGGTAACAGGGTGCTGACCTAGAACAGATTGAGATTAATGACAAGTGGTTCTGCTATTGTATTGATCAGTGCCTGTGGCTATTTAGCAGATGATAAAACCCACAATATTGATTAAAGCTACTGGCAAAATATTTTAGGTGTCACAACTGCAGTACTTTTCTTAAAGCTCAAAATAAAGCTTTTAATTAGATATATAAAATGGAATATATGCATAAACATACATATACATAAATAGTTATGTCTATATAATAAAATGCCTAAGAACTCCTGGCAAAGGCATTGGTTTAGTAGTACAAAGCCATTTAGGTTTAATACATGTCCTTTACCACTATTCCAGCAAGCTGTCATGTAATTAGTAGATTATTCAGTGAATAAAATTAGCAAAATATTATATACATGGAAGACCAAACATTTAAACTCTTATTGTATAAAGACTTATCAAAAGAAAGGATATTGAAATGTCTGTTACCTGAGAGATCTGTTTCACAGTTAGAATCTTCCTGTGGGGAAAATTATAGATCTGAACTCATTAGTGACACAGTAGAAATTGCTGAAATGTTGAAAAGATTTAAGAGAAAATGAATGAAATAGGAAGAAAGCATAAAAAATAAACACTTTTACCATGCAAAGAACTAATGATAGCAACATTGGTTACTTTGGCAATTTGTCATTGGGGTTGTAAGACATAATTGAACTTCCAGAAATCACAGCAATTACCTCAGAAATGAATGTCGGCTTTGTAGAATCTACCAGGAAGAAAAAATAGTGCTGGTACAAACACAGAAATATGTTGTGAATTTCCTAGGATTTGTTTTCATCTAGTTTCTGGAGTTCCAGAAATGTCTGTTCTATTTCTTCTTGTAGCAAATAGACTCTTGATGTGGTCTTAGTCAGAGCAATAACCTAACACACACCGAGTTCATTCACAGACTGTATCAAAGTATGCAAGTAGATAAAAAGCTCAGAGGGAGGGGGTATATTCCACATGCAGAAGCTGTTCCCCAGTGTAAAATGGGGAACTGCAACCTCCTTAATTGGGTCACTTATGTTCAGGCATCTTTTACCATTCACAGAGATTCTGCAAGCAGGACATACAGCTTGAATGTTCAAAGCAATTATTTCTTGTCTCACATACACAGCTGATAGCAAAGTCATACTACTACGCTTAGCATTAATTTGCTCACTAGCCTTGTGAGACACCAGACGAGTCTTTGCTGGCCAGGCAGTCATCAGTCAGCTGTACAACTGCAGTCTCTACTTCTTGGAAGGGCTGATCCTCAATCTTGCTAAATGCGCTTCTACTGATTCTCTGTGTTTTTTTCTTAGAACTTTACTGCTCAAGAAAACTTGTTAGTTGTTTTTTCTGGTTTTGTGGCTTTTTGTTTGTTTTGTGGTTTTATTTTAAATTTTTTTTGGTTGATTTTTTAGGGTTTTTTCCTTTAATTTTTGAATTGGTAACTATTATTATCCCAAGAATTTTACTTCTCTGTGTGTTTTTGTTTTTCTTATCTTGCTTGCCTACAACTTTTGTACTTTGTCACACATCAGCAGCAGTTTTCTCTGACAGAAAGCCACCCAGCTGTGCTACACAAAATTGGGCTTTTGATCACAAAGCTATGGATTATAGGGTCTTATAAATTTGAGCTTCCCTATCTGGTAACTTGATCAAGGTCATGTGCAAAGCTCCATCTGGGCTGAAGATACATATATATTCCTGACATTATCTTGATGGCTTTCCAGCTTCCTGATCCCTAACTACACTGTCTAACAGTCAGCCTGGAAAAATACTAGACAAACATCTACAATACTATTTTGTAATAAAATCATATCTGTCAACTATCTAGCATCTAAACCATAGACGGCTGAATAAAAACGTGATAAAAGATGTGTTTCTTTGTGTAATTTTTTTTCCCATGAAGAGCATAGAAATGATAGATGCCAAAATGAAAATGTCAGCATCTGCTCTTCTTATATCATTTCACTTCTTCTGTCTACTCATTCAATGAATCTTTCTGCATAAGCGTTAGGAACTTTTTAGGTTAATCAGTTCTCTCCACTGAAGTGTATAGAAGGGAATATATTGTTTTGCTGTGGAATGGTCACTGGGCTGTTTGACCAGTTCCCAAAATTTGAATGCCAATAAGAGGGAAGAAATAATGAAAAAATAAAACCTGATACTTTTTGTTAAAAAAAGATAGGGGTAAGGACCAGGGAAAAAAAGAATGGGTAATGCATGTATTCATGTTATAAAATCTACATCTGAACTGTCGCCCTAAACTCCCTATATATTCTGTGTGAGAAATTATTTAATATAGGAGAGATTACTTCTGTCCTATGGCAGACATCTAAATTAAATCAGATGGATTACACCCTAAATCAGCAGATGTAATTACTATGTTACCCTACATCATATTTCAGAAGTCATGGTAGTCAGGTGAATCCCTTGGTGACTGGAAAAAGGGAAACATCACACCCATTTTAAAAAAAGGTGAAAATGAGGGCCCTGGGAACTACCAAACAGTCAGCTTCACCTCTGTGCTTGGTAAGATCACAGGCTCACTACTCCTGGAAGCTATTTCAAGGTATGTGGAAGACAGGGAGGTGATTAGAGACAGTGACCATGGCTTGACCAAGGGAAAATCATGCCTGACTAATCCAGTGGCCTCCTGCAATGGAGTGACCGTGTTGGTGGATAAGGGCGGAGCAACTGATGACATCTACTTTGATTTATCTAAGGCCTTTGATGTGGTCCCATACAGCACTATTACTTGTAAATTGGGGAGATATGGACTTGATGGATAGACTGCTTGATGGACAAGAAATTGACTGGATGACCACATTTAAAGAGTTACAGTCAATAACTCAATGTCCATGTGGAAACCAGTAAAAAGGGGTATCCCTCAGAGGTCCATACTGGGAATTAACACAGTTAATGACGTAGAGAGTGGGACTGACTGTACCCACAGCAAGTCTGTGGATGACATCAAGCTGAGTGGTGCAGTTGATACACTTGAGAGAAGGAATGCTATCTAGAGGGCCTGGAAGAAGTAGAGTGACTCTGGAAGTTCAACAAGTTCTGCACTTGGGTCGGAATATCAGTATAGACTGTGGGATGAATGGGTAGAGAGCAGGCTTGAAGAGAAGGACTTGGGGATACAGGTGAATGAAAAATTGGACTTGAGCTGGCAATGTGCACTTGCAACCCAGGAAGACAGCTCAATCTGGGGCTGCATACAAAGCAGCATAACCAGTATGTCAAAGGAGGTGATTTTTCCCTTCTACTGCCCTCTCGTCAGAATCCACCTGGAGATCTGCACCCAGCTCTGGGGCTGGCAGCACAAGAAAGACCTGGAACTGTCAGAGTGGGTCCACGGGAGGGCCATGACAATGGTCAGAGGCATGGAATACCACTTTATAGGCAAAGGGTGAGAGAGTTCAGCCTGGAGAAGAGAAGGCTCCAGGGAAACCTTATTGTGGTCTTTTAGTACTTTAAGTGGGCTTATAAGAAAAATGAAGAGAGCCTTTTTTCCAGGACATGTAGTGACAGAACAATGAACAATGGTTTTAAATGGGAAGAGGAGAGGTTTTTATTGGATACGTGGAAGAAATATTTTAATGATGAAGGTGGTGAGACAAGGAAATACGTTGCCCAGAGAAGCTGGGCAACAACAACTTTGCCATCTTTTGAAGTGTTCAAGGCCCAGTTATGGGACTTTGAGCAACCTGATCTAGTGGGAGATGTTTCTGTGCATTACAGTGGGGACTGAACTAGGTGATCTTTAAAGGACTCTTCCAATCCAAACAATTCTGTGATTTTAAATATCCTGCTTTTTATTTGTTTAATTTAATTGAACTAAGTACTTCATGTGGAGACCTTTAATATAGATGTCTAAAGTCAGGTGAATTGAATCCTATCCATGGTGTTTTTAATGACTAAATGAATAGGTTTGATGTTGAAAAAAGAGATTAACAAGGGAATAGAAGTAAGAAATAACTATGGAATTCCTTTCAGTACTTGAAAGTGCTGTTTGGGGAAGTGGAGACTTGGCATGTGTAATTGTTTTATTATTTCAATTTTGTTTCAAAGGAACTTTTGGGAAAAGTGTTCTTTTTATATATAAAAACATTGCTGAAGCAATATGCCAAGACCATAAAATATTTTTATTATAAAAAATCGAAACATGAGAGTCTGAGTAGCACTTTGTTAGCATTTAAAAATATGATGATAAATATTAAACAGATTTTTAGTGTGTTTTTCTCCCTGCAGGGTAAAATACTACATAATATTTTAAAATGGAATGGCGTAAATAGTGCTTTCTTCCACTTGAAGAATGTAGAAAGTGTTTTCACTAAAAGAAGAAACTTTCAAAACACAAGAAATAATGACACCAAAAATAATTAATTGAGAAGTCTAGGAATATTACACCATATTTGAAGCCTGCAATTGTAGAAATATATATTGTTCCTGTTTGTCAGACTTAAGAAGGTGTATTTGAGAGACTATATGATGTGCAGATGAGATTAGCTGGTATTGTCAAATGTAATGTTTGTAAATCTGAGCCTTATCCTCAACTAAAAACATTATTTAGAAACAGTAATAATAAAAAAATACAGGAAAACATACCCTTCAATGATTTATTTTAAATTATTAAACCCCTAATAAAGGAAAGTGAAATCACAGAAATAATGGTCCTTATTTATGTCAGGATGTAGATATAAGCTGCTTGTTAAAAGTAAGTAGCATATTGAACTAGAGATAACCTTTAAGGCAATTCACAGAATTTCCTATCTTTACTAAAATATAATAAAATTTTGCACCTGCCTTTTTGCCTGTCTTACATTTTGTGCATACATTGGAATAAAAAAATCTCAATTTTTAGCTTTCATTAAAAAGAGCTTTACGTAATATGAGAGCCATTTGTCAGAACCTAGACCTCAGTGTCTTAAACTATTTGAAGACCTCAGTTTTCTGAAGGAAAATGTCATGGGTTCCTCTGCATTTCAGTGAGACACCTTTCAGAGTTTATCCAGTTGAGGATGCCATTGATTACTTATGATGCTGCTGATGGCCAATTTCCAGAAAATCTGCCTTTGGTGACTGATCTTATTTATTTTGCAACTGTTATGCTGAGTCTGCCAAGCAGCTCTATAGTTTCCTCCAGTAAAGAGAGAACATACCATATCTCTGCCATATCATAGAATCATAGAATCATAGAGTGGTTTGGGTTGAATGGGACCTTAAAGTTCATCTCATTTCAATTCCCCTGCCATGGGCAGGAACACCTTCCATTTGACCAGGTTGCTGTGAGCCCCATCCATTTTGGTGTTGAACACTTCCAGGGGTGGGACATTCACAACTTCTCTGGACAGCCTGTTCCAGTGTCTCACCACCCTCACAGTAAATAATTTCTTCCTAATAACTAATCTAAACCTACTCCCTCTCAATTTAGAGCCATTAACCCTTGTCCTAAGAGAACATGCCCATATGTTTATGGCTAGGCATAAAGTCAAATGCAGGGGCCATGCTAATGTAGGACAACAACTATTAGGGAATCCTGAAGCCAGTAGTCAGTTTAGAGCTGCCACATTCTCCATACTGGGGTAACTGTGTGATGAAGTTCACTTTTTTCCTGTTCTATAGGTTAGTCTCTTTATCCCACCTCCCAAATTGAGAAACTGAGTAAAATGCCAATTTCAGCCTTGAAATCATTATTTATCAATTAAGAAAAAGTAAACAAAAATTGGATTGCTTTCTTGGAATCACAATATTTTCTAAATCCATTAGCAATCCTGGGTATTAGAAAAGTGCTTGTGGTATGATACCAAGTAGATCTACAGTTTAATTCAGCTGTCCTGCCAAATATACAAGTTACTGATATTCTTCTACATCACCAATACCGTTTAACCACAACTTGCAAGAAAATACTAAGAAAAGAATATTGAAATATTGATTTTTCATTATTTTTTTCCTTTTAAGTCTTATTCTATACACTCTTAAAAAGTCTTATTCTATACACTCTTAAAGTTCTTTAACTACATCATGAGAATTATGGTATCATGAGTGCATAACGTAGGTACTGATCTCCTGTGTTCAGTTTGTATTTCAATACAATTACTCTAAACATAATTCCAGACAGTGAGTTTTTCTTGGTATTTTTTCAATGGGATTTCTTTTAGAGAAAACAAAGCAAAAAAATGCAAATAAAAATATTGCCATATGGAGCAAGAAACAGATAGTATTTAAACATGCAAGTTACTAGAAACATAAATTGCTGAACTAGAACTGAAAAAAACGTGGCCTGTTAAAATGTGACACCAATGAAGAAGTAAACAGGATGTCTAAGCATATGAGAGCCTTTCAGATAATGGTAATCAAAACATTCTCAGACATTTCTGAAGCTTACTGATGGTTTAGTTGTATATTTGTCAAAGTGTTCTATATTGTTTAAGATAACATAAGAGATTTTGTGCAGATAAACATCAAGTTGATGAAACTGTATTGCTCTTGGTTTTGTCTAGCTTTAAATTTCCTGGGCTGAGAACTGAAGCAGAAAAATCAAATACTACAAAACTCATCCCTGATGAAATTATTTTTTGTGTTTGTCTTTTGAGGCCCTTAGTGTATCTGGAAATGTAGCAACTGTCCTACTCTTTCTGGATTTGACTGCTCAGGGGTGAGTGAAACTATTTTCTCTCCTGCTCACATTGCCATGCCTTGTCTTTATTTTCTGTCCTGGGTAGTTTAATGTGCATAGACTTTATGGTATTATCTTCGCTGTCAAGTCATCTTGGAACGCAGACTCGGCATTTAAGCTCAAACTTCCTGAATTTCCACATTGCCTACTTGGTATCTCAACCTCTGTTGCTGGCATGGGGTGATCTGGGGTTCTCTCATTTGGGTCGATGTCTGTGATTTCACAGTCGGCAGCCAGAGCATGGACATGGGCACAGGAGCTGTGGGGTTCCCTCTGGAACAGGCAGAGTAGCAGAAGAGACGTGACATTGGGACTGGGCTGGGAGTGGAAATTGCACACAAAAATGGCAAGAGGTGCTCCATTTCCATAGCTATAGAAGAGCAAGGGATCCAGTATGTCTCAAAGAGAAGGATTTTGAAAACAGTTTTTACTAATTAGAAACAATATATTTTTCCAGAATTTGTACTCGTCTCCTCACACTGTTCCCCAGTTAGATCCAGAGCAGTAATTTGACATCAGATTTAGTGTTTACCTTTTGAACGATTACAATAAAACATTTTTTATGTAAAGAGGAGAATTCAGATAGGAGATTTTTTGTTGTCTGCGAAATTTCCTACATATGGAAACCATATTGGACCACACTGAATCATCCATAATTAAAAAAAACAAAAAGGATCATTATAAATTCTCCTACTTTTATGATTTCAAGTTGGATACTTTTTTCTCATATAATTAATTTTTTAATTCTCATAGCACATCTATCCAATGTATTTACCTAATGTGATATTAGAATGCTATATGGTAGAAAAATGAAAGATTTAAGTTTGGATTTCAGATTTTGAACATCTCTAAGTATAGTTTCCATACATTTCTTAAATTTTTACATAGATTTAATATAGTAACTGAGTTATCTATGAACATTCTTTGTTAAA
>WBMZ01000567.1:0-16887 GCA_013400975.1 Atrichornis clamosus | reverse complement strand
TGCACCCCCCACCCACCGCCCCCACCATGGACCCAGCCACGATGCTTCAGCAAACGGGGAGAGGGAGCAGGGACCGCCCCCCTCCTCCTCCCGGACCCTGCGCTGATGGGAGGGACCCGGAGCTGGGGGCAGCTCCCAGCGTCACCCGTGGGTGCTGCGGGACCATGGCGGTGCGAGGCGGGGGGCACCACCCCCGTGCTCAGCCAGCGTGCCCTTGGCAGAGCCTTCGGTTTTGGGGGCTCCCGGTGCACTCCAGGGTTGGGGGCAGATGTGGGGCTCCCCACAGCACTGCGGGTGCTCCAGCATCGCCCCAGGAGACCTCCCCTCAATGGGCTGTGCCGCTGGGCTGGGGGCAAGGAAGCACTTTATGGGGGAGGCTCTGGGGGCCACGGGGTGGGCAGTGCTGGGGAGTCTGGCATGGAGACGCCCCTTGGTGTGGGGAGGGGGTGATGCCCCCCAAATCCTGTCTGCTGACATGGATTTCCCTCCCCCAGCAGCTCCCTGGCAGGAAGAAGACTCCCCCTGCCCCGAAGATTTGGGGGAGTAAATGCAGGGCTGGGAGGTTCAGCACGGGCACTGCTGTGGGTGCTGCCAGTGGGGCACGGGGGCACCAGAACTGCTGGGGGTGAGGTGGCCTCCTCGAGGGGGCTGGTGTGGGATGCACTCCCTGGAGCAGCCAGTGGGACCCCTCGGAGTAGCTGTGACCCCCCCCCCCATCAGCAGCGGGCTGGGTGTTCCCACTGGAGGTGGCACGGGTGCCCCAGCACGTCCCCGAGACCTCCCAAAGGGTCCCTGAGGGGGGCTGGGGTGCTGGTGGGCCCCTCGTGCCCAGCCACCCACAACACCGGTGCTGCCACGCTGGCAGCCCATCCATGTCTCCCTGTCCCCTCCTGTATCCCCCCAGTTCCCCCGAGGTGGGTTCCCCACTTTTTTTTTGTTTTTGTTTTTTAACCATTCTGTAATTTATTGCCCATGTTTGCAAATGCCACTAATCCAAATAAAACTTAATTTATTGACTCTGCTGCTGGCCCCCAGCCCTCGCTGCACCTCATCCCCCCACAAGGGGGGCTGCGTGGCCCCCACCCCTCAACCCTCTGAAACCCACCAGAGCCCCCTTACGGATTATCTTGGGTGCCCCCCACTCAAAGACCCCAAGCAACTGCAGGAAGCTGGGGGGACACCCCATAGGAAGCCCCTGAAGTGGGGTGAGGAGAGGGCTGCCCCACACAGCCCCCCTGTCCTCTTGGGGCCCTTTGGGGGGGATGATGAGGAAGATCGTGGGGGCACTGGGATGGTGACAGGGAGCACACCAGGGTGTTGGAGGAGTGGTACCCAAGGTGGGCAAGAAGGGGACAAGGGACATGGTCCCACCTTGCTGGGACCACTACCACCAGCCTGGGAGGTCCCCACCGTGCTGGGACCAGTACAGCCAGCTTGGGGGTCTCAGATCATGGTGGGACTCAGTTCCTCACCCTGGTTCCCCATCCTGCCCCACTCCCCAGACCCTTCTGGACACCCCCCACCCTCGTATGCTGAGAAACCACACCCATTGCATGAAACATGACAAAAATCACTCCAGATTTACCAAAAACCTCCAAACACAGGGCATGGCAAGATGGGGTTTAGTGGGGGGAAGTTCACACCGAACACCCCAGTAACAAACAGAGGGGGGTGCTGGGGGGCTGCCGGGGGCGCCCGGCCCATCCTTCATCTCAGCCGGAGTGGGGGGTGGGGGGCCTGGGGGACCATCACCCCCATTCTCCTGGGGACAGGGAGAGCCTGGGGGGGGCTCATCCCAGTGGGGAAGGCACGGCGGGGGAACCCCCTGTTCTGGGGACGCCCACCCTGGGGACCCCCTGGAAGGACACTTGGCTGAGGGGCTGAGCACCCACGCGGGGACCCGGCTGCCAGCCCCGCTGTCCCCAGGGGCAGCACAGACCCCCGGGGGAGGACGGACCCAGCAAGTACCTAAGGGGCAAACTGGGAGCGGGGGAACGCCCCGGAGGCACTGGTGGTGTGGGGCGGGCTCTGGGGGAAGGCACTGATCTGTGGCAGGATTCCCGGGGTGGGGATGGGACTGCTGAGGATGGGGACAGCCACTCCCGGGGGGGGAATAGGACCCCCAGGATGGGGACAGGGACCCCCGGGGTGGGGATGGAACCCCCAGGGTGCCCCTGGGGATGGGACCCCTGAGGATGGGACCTCTGGGAGGGCTGGACCCTCGGGGTGGGGGTGGGACCCCTGGGGATGGGGACAGAACCCCCGGGGTGGGGAAAGGACCCCCAAGGTGGGGTAAGACCCCCAGGGATGGGGTCAGGCACCCACAGGGCAGGGACATGGACTCCCATGGTGGAGATGGAGCCCCCAGGGATGGGGACAGGGACCCCTGAGGTGAGGGCAGGAATCTCCAGGGATGGGGACGGCACATCCAGGGCAGGGATGGGGGTGCCCAGAGTGGGGGCAGAACCCCCAGTGTGCCGATGGGTTGCCCAGGATGGGGACAGGGACCTCCAGGATGGGGATGGGACCCCTAGGGACGGGGACAGGCACCATCTGGGTGGGGATGGGGATCTCCCAGGGTGGGGACAGGGACCCCCAGGGAAGGGACGGGATCCTCAGGGTGGGGACAGGGATTCCTGGCATGAGGATGGGATACCCCTAGAGTGGGGACATGGATCCCTGGGGTGGGGACAGGGATCTCCAGGGTAGTAGTGGGACATCCATGGTGGGGACAGGGACCCTCAGGGTGGGGATGGGTGCTCTGGGGTGGGGACAGGAACCCTTGGACTGAGGATGGCACCTTCAGGGTGAGGACAGGATCTTTGGGGTGGGGATGGGGACCCTGAGCTCTGCCTGGTGTTGTCTGTGGGAGCTGGCTGAGCCCTCCCATTCCATTTCATTCCATTCCATTCCATTCCATTCCATTCCATTCCATTCCATTCCATCCCATTCCATTCCATCCCACTCTACCCCATCCCATCCCAGCACTAATCATGAAGGCACTTGGGTTGAGACACGACTTTGCTCAGAGCCTCCTCCTCCTCCTACTCTTCCTAGCTGTGAGGGGTCATGGGGGGAGCCAGGGTCCCAAGGGTTCCCCCCAAACACCCCTTCCCCAATCCCTTCTCCCAATAAATAAAAAATAACTTAAAAGCGAGGGTGCCCCATAGGGACCCCCATGTGAAATTTTCTGACCAGGACCCACCTCCCCCCATTCCCCCACTCCCCCTTCCCACCCCATTACCCAGCATCCAGGGTTGGGGGTGGGCCATGGGGGTCCTGGGGCTCCCACTGGCTGCTGGTGATGGTGGGATGCACGGATGTGGGATGTGCGATCGTGGGATGAAGGCTCCTCAGCTGCAGGATGTGCAGCTGCAGGATCTGGGATGCACATCCACGGGACCCAGGATATGTGGCCGCAGGACGCCAGGCTCCGGACGTGTGGCCACGGGATCCAGGATGCATGGCCGCAGGATCTGGGATGCTCATCTGCAGGATGCAGGGCCACAGGGTCCGGGATACACGGCAGAAGGATGCAGAATGCACAGCCATAGGATCCAGGATGTGCATCTGTGGGATGCAGGATGCTGTGCCGCAAGATCTGGGATGCGCGGCTGCAGGATCTGGGGTGCTGGGCCGCAGGATGCAGGATATGCAGCCACCGGATCTGGGATGCTGGGCCGTGGGATGCACGGAATGCTGGATGTGCACTGCTGGCTACTTGCGGAGCTGGAGGCTCTCCAGGAGGACGCGCTTGTGGCCAGGCTCCAGCACTCCAGCCTCCTCCAGGTCCTCCTCCGTGATGTCACTGGGAACGGGGAGCAAACATGGGGCTCTCTGCCCTTGCGGGGTACCCCGGCCTCTGTGGGGGGACCCTGGCCTGCGCGGGGTCCCCATCAGGGGGTGCAAGACCCCCATTTGGGTTGCTGGGTGCCCACCCAACCTCCTTCCTGTACCTGCTGCAGGGCTTTGTGGCCCTCGGGGGGCAGTGGGGATCTCCAGAGGCAAAGGGGACCCCGGGAACAGTAGGGACACCTTGGGGCACTGAGACACCCAGGGGCAGCAGGGAACCTTTGGGGGCAGTGGGGACCTCCAGGGGAAGCAAGGACCCCCCAGGGGAAGAAGAAACCGCCAAGGGGCAGTGAGGACCCCCCCAGAGGCAGTGGGGACCACCAAGGGCAGCACCCCCAAGTACCTCCCCAGAACAGGGACCCCCCCGTCGCTGTGACTCCCTGGGGAGGACAGGGATCCCCCGGGGTTGTCAAGGCTGGCCACAGGGGTGGGTGGGGTCCCCTGTGCCATTCTGGGGGGCTGCTCACCTGAGGAACTCCAGGTCGTCCCAGCCATTGCGCACCAGCCCCTCCTCGTACCGCTCCAGCCCCAGCGCCCGCAGCCACTCGCCCACACCGGGCACGGCGCCCACGCCACGGCCCAGCGCCTGCACCCCGACAGCCTCAGCACCGTGGGACCCCCCAAAGGGAGCCCCAGCGGAGGTGCTGGTGTGCCCCAGCACCCTGACCCCCACCCACCCTGCATCACCCACCTCCTCAGCCAGGTCCTCCTGGATGCTCTCCTGGATGGAGTGGGGAGGGAAGGCAAGGGGGCGACCGTAGTCGGGGTGCAGGCAGCGAGGGGGCAGCCCCGCCTTGGCCAGCAGTGGTGGGGGGGGGACCACCCTCCCCTTCCCACCCCCGTAGTCCACCTCACTCAGCGTCTTGGCCATCTGCAGCACTGAGCAGGAGCGGTCATCCAGCAACCCTCCCGGCAGCCCCCCAGCACCGGGCAGCCCCCCGGGAGTGGACAGCCCCCCCACTGCAGGCAGCCCCCCGGTAATGGGGGTCCCACCAGCCCCTTCCATCCCAAATCCAGCCCCTGGGGCTGGGGGTGGCCGGGTGTGCAGCTTGGGCAGGGGAGCCTCTCCGAAGGCAGCAGGGTGGGATTTGGGGTCCTCACACCCGGAGGACACCGGCAGCTCCTTGGGGGTGCCGAAGAAGGTGTTTGGGGGGAGCTCCAGCTCCCGTGGCAGTGGCGGCGGGGGGAAATCCGGGGGTGGCAGGTTGAGGGTGCCGACGTCCTCTTCCTCGTCACTCTCGCCACCGCGGCACGCGGAGGGGCACCGGCGGCGCTCCGGCACTGCCAGCTGCACCTTGGCCTTGGGGGGCTTGCCGGGGTCTCCCGGCACCAGCAGCTGGTGGGGAACCCCCTCCAGCACGTAGTACGCTGGGTTGTTGAAGCTGTTCTTCAGGGGACCCCCTGCCAGCTCCGGCATTGCCTCCGCCTTGGACCTGTGGGCACAGGGGTGAGCGTGGCACCCCCCGGAGCACGCCCCCTCCCCTGCCTGCCCACGCTCCCTCACCTGCTCGGGGTGGCCTCGTCCCTGGGGGTGCCACGGTGAGGGGCGGGGGCCCGTGGTGCTGCTGTGGTGCTGCTCTTCTCGGGCTCCTCCAGCAGCTTCCCCAGGAGGGCGGTGGGGGGCTCAGCACCGGTGGGCTTCCGCCCCGCAGACCTGGGCAACAGGAGGTGTTGGGTGTGCCGTGGGGCTCGAACCCCTGCAACCGGGCTCAGAACCCCAAGACGGGGCTCAGATCATCCAGGACAAGGTTCAGATCCCATGAGATGGGTCTCAGGAGCCCAGGACAGGGCTCAGATCCCCAGGAGGGGGCTCAGCCCTCCCAGGACAGGGTTCAGCCACTGAAACACAGGCAGCACCACACTCAGAGGCACGCAGCCCCAGCCCTGCCCTGTATGGCACAGAGCTGGCATCGGGACTGTCCCCAGTCACGTCCCACACACCAACCCAGGGGGATTCTCTGAGCAACGCCTGTGCTCAGGCGGATCCCGGAGGCCTCCCAACCTCGAGGAACCAGTGCCCCCCACCCTGCCGGGCCCTGTCCCCCATACTTGGCATAGTCCTGGGTGGCTCTGGCACTCAGCGGCACCTTCCCTTTGCCGGCTGTCGTCTCGTCCTTGTCGATGCTGATCCACTCTGCCGGGGGACAGGGGCTCAGCGGCCGAGTCCTGTCCCCACCGTCCCCCCCGGGGTGGGGGGTCCTCACCGTAGAGCCTCTCGCGGGTGCCGAGGCGCTCGGTGGGCACCCGGACCTTCATGGAGCCGCGGATGTTGCCGGTCTCCTCGCCACGGTGGGACAGGTAGGTGAGGAACTGCTGCGCTGTGCTGCCGATCATGGACTTCAGGGCGATGACGCACTCCCCTGGGAGTGACAGTGGGGAGGTTGGGGGTCTGCACTCTGTGCACCCCGCTGGTGCCAGCGCCGTGCTGGTGTGGACACTCACCATAGGACTCGTAACCGTCGAGGGATTTGACGGTGAGCAGGAGGTGCTGGTCCTGCAGGTACTCGATCTCGGAGAGGATGGGCTTCAGCTGCGGCCAAGGGGACGGGGTGCTGGCACTGAGTGGGGGGTCTCCCTGCCTGCAGGTCCCCCCAGCGCCCACCCTGTCAGCCCCCAGCCCCTCCTCACCGTGGGCAGCTGCCGGGACGACCACTGCACCTTGAGGAAGTTGATGTTGTCGCTGCTCTGGCTGTCGTTCTCGAAGCTCTTCTTGAACTCTGTGGTGGTAGGACGACATGGAATCACCCCATCAACCTCCTGGAACCCCATGAGCTTCCTGGGACCCCTCCTAAGCCCTTCAGGGCCCCCTACCACTGTCCCAGCCCTCACCTTCCAGGCAGGTAGAATAGAACTCAATGAAAAACTTGGTGCGACTGGACGTCTTCACGATGGCCTCGATGCTCTCAAACTCGATGTACGCCTGCTCCGAGGACTTGGAGAGCCCTCCATAGAGAGGCAAGGCATTGGAATCCCCCTGGGACCTCCCCATTTAGAGGGACAGGTGGGAACACAGTGGGGTGGGGGACAGCGAGGTGTCCCCTTGGGCACAGGCACCTTTTTTGGAAACGAACTGGGATGTCACTCCCACCTCGAAGGAGCCGAAGACTGGCGAGTGGTCACTGGTGACGATATCATCCGTGCATCCTGCAGCCAGTGGGGATGGGGGGCAGTCAGGATGGAGGGGGGAACTGCCCCCAGAATGGGGGACGGGGCTGCTGGGGGATCACACTGCTCACCGTAAGCGTTGCAGTTCACATGGGTCTCGGGGTAGGACTTCCAGAGGATGCGGTCACACCAGGAGGGCACGTTGGTACGCACCTGGCAGGGATGGGGAGCGGGTGGGGGTTCAGGTTGGGGTGTCCCCCACCCCTCTGACTGCCCCCTGCCCCAGCACCTACCCCCGTGGGCTTCTGCTTGTGCCAGACGTAGGTGTCCCGGGAGCCCCGCTCGTAGCGGTAGGTTGGGGGGAAGGTGATCTCCTCCTCACCTGCAGGGACAGCAGTGGGTCAGGACAGTCCTGACAGCAGGGACTGCAACCCCAGACCCTCCCAGAGCCCCCCAGTCCTCACCAAAGCGCAGGAACACCTTGTGCTTCTCCTTCTCCAGGTTGAGCTGATCCACCTTCAGCAGCGGCTCCAGCTCCTTGCGGCTGATGTAGTTGAGGATCTCCTGTGGGACAGAGGGGCTGGCACTGGGCTGAGCTGGAGGACCCTGACACCCCCAAACCCCCCACCCCCCTCCCCTGACCTGGATGTCCATGTCCAGGCGGTAATTGAGGTCCCCGAACCAGAAGAGGTGGGTGAAACGAAGGGAGATGTCAAAGGAGCTCAGCTGCTTGTCCCCAAGTGAGAGCAGGCGCAGGATGTCCAGGTAGTTCTGGTTCCTCCTGAAGCAGGGGACGTGGGGACAGGGTGTCTCAGACATAGGGACAGGGACAACAGCCCCCTCCCGGCCCGGCCCAAGGCGGGGGTGCTCACCGTGCCGTCTTCTCGTTGCCGGAGGTGAGGTGGCAGTTGACAAAGCCAAAGGAGGTGCCATTGAACATGAAGGAGACGCCCACAGCGCCCTTGTTCCCTGTGGGGACACGGGATGGGATCAGGCAACCCCCCTACCCTGGGGGCGGGCGCAGGTCACCCGGGTCCACCCCAGGCCACGGTGATGGGGCGCAGTCCATGGGGCGTGGGCACGTGCAGCCTGGCACACCCCCAGAGCCCTCCTCGTGCAACACGCACAGCTTCAGAGCCCTCCTCGTGAAACACGCACCCCCGGAGCCCCCTCGTGCAACCCCTCCTCACGTAACTCAAACACCCCCAGAGCCTTCTTTGTGCCGTACGCCCAAATCCCTCCTCGTGAAACACACACAGACAGACCTCTCCTCATGCAACACACGTGCTTTGGGACCCCTCCACGTGCAACAAGACCCCCCCCATGTGCAACACGCATGTCAGGACCCCTTCTTGTGCAACAAACACACTGGGACCCCTCCCCGTGCAATGAACACGTACCAGGACCCCTCCTCATGCAAGGCACACATGCTGAGACTCCTCCTCATGCAACACACGTGCTCCAGGACCCCTCCTCGTGCAACACATGCAGCAACAGGATCACCCCCCCACAAGGCAGATACCCCAGGACCCCCCTGGTGCAGTGCACACCCCCTGTGTCCCCCTAGGCCCCGCTGTGCCCCTACCCAGGGTGTTGGCGATCCCTGTCTTGACGCTGGAGGTGCTGACGTGGCTGATGCGGTTCTCGTGCTCTGGCTTCACCAGCACCACCACCTTGATGTTCCACAGGGACTGCATGGCCACCTGTGGGCCCCAGCACTCTCAGCCCCCTGCCAGCATGTGCTGGGCTCCCCCCGAGGCCATGGGGGCCCCTCGGGTGCATCCACAGGGGGTGCTCACTACTGCTTCAGCCCAGCCTCTCCCAGCAAGGGCTGTTCCCCAGGGAACCCCACCACCATCAGCATCCACAGTCACCCAGCACCAGGAGAACACCCCAAAACACGCGGTGTCAGCAGACCTGGAGCACCCACAGCCACCCAGCACCACGAGAGCACCCCAGAACAGCGGGTGTCACAGAGCCAGAGCACAGCTACCTCCAGGACACAGAGCATCTCACACCTCCACCACCCATCAGTGCCTGCATCCCGCAGCCCCCAGGATCCCCTGGATCCCTGGTTCTTACCGGACGGTACTCAACCTCTGTGAAGTCCTTGAGGACAGTGCGCAGGAAGTCCACCCACTCCTTGTCTCCCAGGGAATTCTCCTGGGTGCCGAAGACGTAGATGTCATGGGGGATGGCCATCGTCACCTCATCCAGGGTCTTGCCCAAGCCCTTGGAGGTGAACCACGAGGTGATGTTCTTGGGGGGGGGAACGCTGCCTGTGGGGGGACAGCACGGTTAGGGGGAACCCCAGGGCCTCGGCACCCCTCCATGAGCTTTCCCTGGCCCCGCTCACCCATGTTCCAGGTGCCAATGAAGATGGAGATCATGTCAGGCTCATCCTGGTGGGAATGCTTGTTCTTCATCAGCTGCAGGAGCTGGCAGAAGGCCTCACGTTTCTGTGGGGGAGGGCAATGAGAAGGGGGGCAGAAGGGCTCCCCACAACCCCCTCTCCAGCTGCCCTACTTCAGCTCAGCCAAAGTTGGCACCTTCTGGGCACGAAGGACCACCCTGGGACATGCCCCAGCCATCAGGGACTGACTCCAGTGCCTGTCCCCCAGCCCTACCAGAGCCCAGGGGTTAAATCCTGCCCCATCCCACCCTTACAGAGGACCCCTTGCCCTGCCCTGGCCCCAGCCAAGCATTACCTACCCGGGCACTGACGAAAACAAAGTCTTTCCGTTGTGTTTTATCCTTTTCCTTCTCAAAAACGATGCCCAGTTTGTTCTGCACCCGCTGTGACTTGATCAGCTGCCGGACTGGGGAGGAGCAGCGAGAGCTGGGAGGGTGCCTGGTGCCAGCTGGGTGCTGGAACCCCCCCACCCCATGCTTTGGGAGACCCCCAGAATGGGAACACCCCCAGCATGAGAAAACCCACAACCCCCAGCCCACCACTGAGCCCCATGGGGATGCTCCCCAGCACAAAGGCAGCCCCATGGGTTCGGGGTCCCTGTGGGTGCCTCCCCACTCACTCTTGTCATGCGTGAAGGTGTTCCAGTCCTCCTGGGAGTCCTTCTGCTTCTTCAGCACCACCAGCTTCCCACCCTCCACGTCCACGCTCAGCGTGTACTTCTGTGACTTCCCTATCTTGGTCAGGTCCCCCAGGGTGATATCCAGCTTCACCTGCCGGGGGACACCGGGATGAGGGAGGACACAGGGGTCACCCCTGCACCCCAGCCAGCACCCAGCCTCCCCCAGGGACACCTAGAGCTCCGTGCCCTCAGTGTTACACCACAGGCACTCAGCTGATGCTGAAATCTCCTCAAAACTCTGAAACTGCGCGGGGCAGGGCGTAGGGTAGGGCTCACCTCAAAGGTCTGCACTGGGATGCTCTTGGCCTTGCGGGAGAGGGGCTGGGGGAGGGCGGCAGGGGTGGCCGAGCTCATCTCCTGCAGGGCCTTCAGTGCCTGCCAGAGTCCCCAGCGGGGTCAGCCAAGAGCCCACCAGTCCCCCCAGCTCCACCAACCCCTCCAGCTCTCCAGTCCCACTGATGTTCCAAGCCCCACCAGTCCTCCCAGTCCACCAAGCCCCACCAGCCCCCTCAGCCCTACCAGTGCCCCCACCTGCCCTGGCCCTCCCCAGTCCCACTGGCACCTCAATCCCACATCCCCCAACCCTCCAGCTCTACTAGCCCACCGAGCCCAGCAATTCCTGTCCCACCAGTGCCCTTAGTCTCACAGCCCCCCCAGTTCATCCAGACCCTTCTCAGGACACCCTAGTCAGGACATGCACTCCCACATTCCCAGGCTCACCTTCTTCTCGATGGAGGAGAGGAAATCCTTCAGCACAGAGAGCTTCAACACCAGGCTCTCCAGCTCCTGCTCCCCACTCTGCCCTGCTGTCTGGAATCCCCAGCATGTCACCCCAGCATGGGGATAGGACTCCCAGACCCACCCCAGTCCCCCTTTCCCCAGAGTGGCAGGGCCCACCAGCACCCTGGGATGGGGCAGGATGGTGGGTGTTTCTCCACAGGCTTTCCCATCACCCCTGGATGGTGCCATGGTGGGTGCAGTCCATGGTGGGGGGTTGCTACTACTGTGTCCCCATATTCCCCTTACCTGCTGCAGGATCTTGGAGACCATGGGGGAGCTCTGCTGGTCAAACACCTTGGAGAGGATCTCCAGCCCTGCCAGCACCTTGTCCACCTCACTGGAGGGGCAAGAGGAGCCAGCTCAGTGGGTGGCACAGACATCCCTCCATCTATCCATCTGTCCCAGAGTCCAGCGCCCACCTGTGCAGCCGTTTGCAGGAGGTGACGAGGGTCTTGTTGAGGTGGGGGAGGCTGTTGGCCCCCCCCTTCACCGCCTCCAGGTCCAGGGTGTAGCTGCCCTTCAGGTACTCGTGGGAGATGCTGCTGAGCCCATTGGTGCTGCAGGGAGGGCACCCAGGGGGTGAGAGCCAGCAGGGAGTGGCAGGGGACAGACAGGGGACAGGCAGGGGACAGACAGACCCTCACCTCTCCACTGGTCCCTCCGGCATGGCTGGTCCCAGTCCAGTGGGGCTGAGCCCCGCTGAGGTGCTGGAGAAGCTGGTGGAGCCGGAGCGTGGTGGCAGCGGTGGCTTCTCATCCTCTCCATCTGCAGCGAGGCAATGAGAGGGCCAGTCACCGCCACTCCAGGGGTCCCAGGACCCTGTCCACTCACCCACGTCACCCTGCCATACCCGAGTAGTCCCTGTCCTCCGTGGTCTCCTTCTCTTTCTCCCTCTCAACAGGGAAGAGCAGGGTGCAGACCAGCCCCTGGTTGGGCTGCAGGTACAGGGCAATCAGCTCGCTCAGCGTCTTGAAGCGCCGCACCTGCACCCCCTGCGACGTCTGTGGGGACAGGGGGACACCTGGGCCGTCAGCACTTGCAGCTGGCATCACCGCAGTCCCCCAGGTGGGGACACCACCCGGCAGGGAACCCACCATGCAGAGATGCTACCATGCACTGGCACTGAGTGGGGATGTCCCAAAGCACAGACCCCCACACAGGGACCCCCACGCAGGGATGACACCATGCAGGAATATCCCCAAGCAGGGATATCCCCATGCAGGGACATCCTCACGCAGAGACTGCCATGCAGGGATCCTCCCATGCACTGATGTCATTGTGTAGGGACCCCTCCATGCAGGGACCCCCACGCAGGATGGGGGACTGACCCCACAGCTCCATGGTGGGGAGCAGGGCCCGCCACAGTGGCACAGTACCACGGTGCCACCTGCAGGGCTGGTAGGTGGGCTGGCAGGGTGCAGGCAGCAGCCATCCCTCAGCCTCCTCCCTGCCAGGGACAGCTTTTCCTGCCCGCCCGGCCAGCACAAAGAGGGTTCTGTTGCTCTAAAAATACCCGGTGCCGCGGCCGGCCAAGACGGGCACAGCCAAGCCATCCGGCACAGCCGGGCACACGCGTGGCACCAGGCCAGGGCTGAGCCCGGCACAGCCACCCAGCACAGCCGGACAGATGGGCACACTCACGGCACGAGGTCAAAGAGGAGCCCTGCCGAGCTGGAGACCCCCACTGCCGGTGAGCCAGAGGGTGTCCCATGCCCCCGCTGCCCACCTGCACAGCCAGGAAATCCTCCTCGTCCGGCAGGATGCGGTAGGTGTGGACGTGCTTCTGGAACCTGTGGCAGCAGGGAGGGGGGCATCAGGGTGCTGGGGTTGGGTGGCACCCCCCACCTGCATGCATGGCCCCCACCAGCCCTGAGGGGACGCCCAGTCCTCGTCCAGCCAGCACCCGCAGTGAGGAGCTCCGATACCAGTATTCCCTACGGCACACAACGAGCTGACAGGGAAACTCATGGGAAAATGCTTGCAGGATGGGTGCTGGGAGTCCTGGATGGGTGCTGGGAGTTCCAGGTTGATTCCCCTGCTTGCTTTGACCCCACGATCGACATCACTATGTCCTTGGCAGTGCTCCTGCCCCAGCCCCGCTGTCTGTCTGTGCCGAAGTCGGTGTCCCCACAGCACAGGCAGGAGCTGGCAGGCGCAGGCAGGAGCTGGCAGGAGCAGGCAGGAGCTGGCAGCCAGGACGCCAGGAAACAATTTATTTTCCAATGGAAGCTGACAGGAACCAGGGACGCGATCCCGGGGCAGGGGGTGACAGGCAGCGCTAAGAGATGGGGTGACAACATCAGCGGGTGCAAGAAGCAGGATCGGGACCCCAGGGGTGTCCCGTCCCCATCTCGGGGACTCCAGGAGCCAGGGACTCCCAGACCTCCCAGCACAGCCAGACCTCCCCACCACAGTGCTGTCAGGGACAGTGACTCCCGGACTGGCCCCGGGCCACAGAGGTCACCATAAGCATCGAGGTGGTTGTCAGCACACCAGAGCCACTGGTCCACTCAACTGCTGTGTCCCCTGCCCTGGTGGCACCTTGACACAGGGCCAGAGGACTGGAACAAGGCTGCATCCAACCCCCCCACACTGTGCTGCGTCCCTGGACAGGGAGCCAAGCCCCCATGTCCCAACCCACAGTGTCAGGTCTCCTGGTGTCACCCCACAGAGCCAGGTTCCCTGGCACCACCAAGCTCCCTGCAGTGCCAGGTCCTCCATATCTCCCCCTCCTCTGAAGGTCGGGGACAGACAGACCTATCCCAGCATCCCTGGGGTGCCCCTGGGTGCCCCTGTGCCCAGTCAGGGGTCATGGGGGGCCATGGAGCCTCCAAGTGGTGGGGGGGTGCTGAACGAGAATTCCCTGGGTGGGGCTGCATGGAAAACCCTGCTGGGGAGGGTAAGGGGGCCTCTGTTGGAACCCCTCACTGAGGGATCAGGGGTCACCAGCTCCAAGGACTCAGTGTGGGAGAACTCCAACTGATGGCACGAGGGGGCACAAAGAGACAACCCCCCAACGAGGGGAGCATAAAGGGTCTCTGTGGAAAGTCCTAATGCACAGCTGGGGTCTCCTCAGCAGGAACACTAGTGGGGGTGTGATGGGGGCGTGCAAGAGGAACCCCAGCACAGCACCAATGTGTTGAACTTCAAATTGGAGGCACAAGAGGCGGGACCCTCAGAAGAACCTCAGCTGTGGGGGAGGACAAGGGGTTCTCTATGACAACCGGTGTGAGGCTGGAGGGACACCCAGCACAGGGGGTGGTGCGGAGCAGGGCGACTGCAGGGCCCCCTGGCTGCCCAGTCCCGCACCGCCGGCGGCTGCTATTTTGGTGAGCAGTGCGGGGGGGCCAGGGAGCGGCGGGCTTGGGCACAAAGAGCCTTTATGCAGGAACACCGGGACTCCCCGCCGGCTCTGACGAGCAGCCAGCACCCAGCCACGGGTCTGCCGGCACAGCGGGCACCCCTGTCCCCACCGCCCCGCCGCATGCAGAGGGGCACCCGCCACCCTGCCCCACCAAGAGAGGGGTGTGGGCACCCCGGCGAGGGGGACACTGTGTGCCCACTGGCACCACTCTGGCACTGGTGTCCCCATGAACCAGCAGTGAGCTGGGATGGGGGCTCTGACCCCCCCATGCTCCTGTGGGACACCACACCAGGACTGTCCCCACTGGCATTGCCCACCAACCGGAGACACCAGCACATCCTGGGGTGCCACCGCCGTGTGCCAGCACTGTGGGTTCCAGTGATGCCCCAATGTGCCCCAGTGTACCACGGAGAGGCCACAGCGTGACACCCCAGTATGCCACAGTGAGACATCCCAGTGAGCCATGGTGAGGCCACAGTGAGACGTCCTGGTGTGCCACATCCAGCCCGGTGAGTCCACAGTGCACTGGCGGGAGGGTTAAAGGAAACCAACACTGCCGGGATCCCGCTGCAGTTCCCTTTCCTCCTCCTGACCCTGCAGCTATTTTTAGGGCCACAGCAGTGGCCGAGGCCAATGGCCCCACAGCCCTGGCCACCCATTCGCTGGCAATGGGGGTGCCTGCTGAGATCGCAGCACCAGGAACTGCCAGTGGTTCTTTTTGGAGTGCAGCCATCCAACCTGGCATCCCCGTGACAGGCTTTGCCATGCTGTATAGTCCCATCCCATGGTCTGGCCATGTGGCACCCAGTCGCCCCACCATGCAGTGGGGGACACCAGTGACACACCCCTTACCCAGGCCCCTGCACTGTGATGCTGACTGCAGCCCCCTGTCACCTATGCCAGTGCCCCGGTGCCCCTCAGCCCCGTGGCACCATCAGGAGCCGGAATCGCATGCTCTCCCAGTGCCGTGCCCCGGTGCTGCTCGCCAGCCCAGCTTTGTGGTGGGGAGCCAGTGCACAGAGCCACACTGCCCACGTGGCTGGGAAAACACATTTGCCACCGTCCACAGGGAAGGACAATGCTGCCACCACAAAGGCTGCATGCCTGGCACTTGCACATGGCACCGGCACACGGCAGCCCCAGGCCAGGGCAGGACGGCTCACAGCACACTCCCAGTTCTCCTACAGCCTCTTGGGGCACAGAAAAGCTTGGAGTTGAGGTGCCCTCACCACCATCCCACAACCACATCAAGGTCCAGGTGCTGGCACAGGAAGCTGGCCTCAAACACAGCTGGCGGCATGACCCAGGAGCTCCCTGGGAGCACCCTGGCACACAGCACATCACCAACACACCCGGGTGCCAGAGGCCCCAGCTATGGTGGGGTACGGGGGTACACTGTGGGGTAAGCACACTTCAGGACCACCAGAGCTGTAAGCACTCCCCTGTGACCTGGCACAAACTGGGAGCCACAGAGTATCACGGCATGACCCACGGGTGCAGAGCTGCCCCCACTCTCCAGGCTGGGGATCCCCCCAGACATGAGGGCAGGAGCTGGGGTCCCTCAATCCCATGGGGAGGCTCAGGGACGCCAAGAGTGTGAGACCAGGGCCCTTATCTCCCAGACCCCCATGGTAGCAAGGGTGGGTGTCACAGACCCACTGGAGACAGCCCAGTATCCCCCCCAGTGCCCAGGGACCCCCAGTCCCTTCAGTGCCCCCTAGTCTGTTGGTGTCTGGCCCCCTGGGACACCCAGGCCAGAGTGGGTGCTATTCCCCTGGTGCCCTGTCCCCCAGAAACACCAGTGTCCCCCTGCGTCCTCCAGGTCTCCTCGTGTCTGTGCCCCCTCAGCATTCACTGCCCAGAGCTGTCCCAGTCCCCCTGTGCCCAATTCCCCAAACCCATAACAACCTCCGCAGTACTGCTGACTCCCATGTCCACTGTGTTCCCCCAGGTAGGTCCCCCCACTCTGCCTGCTGTCCTCTGGGTATTGGTGCTCCTCCAATGCTCTCCCCGTGCTCCCCGGGACCCCTTCCAGTGATCCCCACTGCTTCCCTGCTAGTGATCCCTTGGTGGCCCCCGTCCTCGATGCCTCTCCCAGTGTTCTTCGCGGCCCCCCTCCAGTGCTCCCCTGGACACCCCACCCGTGTCTCCCTGCACCCCACCAGTGCTCCCCTGAATCCCCTCCAGTGACGCCCCCATCGTTGCCCCAGTGTTCCCCCTGGTACCTCGCTGCTGCTCTCCCAAATCTCCCCCGCTGCTCACACAGGATCCACGCCCGGCGCCCCTCCTGATCCCCTCTCCTCTCTTCGGATCACCCCCGAGGCCCTCCGGTGCCCCTCTGAACACCGCACTTCCACGCCCTGATCTCCCCCGGTCCCCCCTCCCCGTGCTTCTCCCAGAACCCCACCAAAGCTCCGGAGGTACCTCCCCGATGCTCCCCAAGTTTCCCCGCGCTGCTCCCCCAGGATCCCCCCGGGTCCTCCCCCGACACCCCGCCCGTGCCTCCGCAGCTCCCCAGGCCCCGCGCCGGTCCCCTCACGGTGCCCCTCCCTCCAGCCACCCGCGATGGCCGCCCCCTGGATCTCCCCCCGGTACCTCGTGGGTGCCCCCCGGCTCCCCCCGCGCCCCCCCGTGCCCGTACCCCACTCACAGCAGGCAGAGCGCGTAGGCCCCCGCCACGCTCTCGCTGTCCCG
>WBMZ01000566.1:0-43095 GCA_013400975.1 Atrichornis clamosus | reverse complement strand
CGGGCCCTCCCCGCCGAGGCTCCGCGGGAGCCGCTGCAGCATCGCCGGGCTGCGGGTGCCGCTCACTCGCCGGGCCGCTGCTCCGCTGCTCGCTGCCACGGCTCGGGGAGGAGAGAGCGAGCAGGGAGGGGAGGGAGCGGGGAGGGGGAGGGAGGGATCTCTCTTTACTGCAACTTCTCCCGGCTGGCGGCAATTTGTTGCACCCCCTTCCTCCTCCCGCGGTTCGGAGATCCTCTCCAGGGCGAGGGGCGGGAGGGAAGTCAGTTCATCCTGCCGTCCGCGGCAAATGCGGGGCTCTTGCACAGATCGCTGACCTGCCCTCGGGTTCGCACGGCTGCCGCTGGGGCTCCTCTTGGCCCGGCCCTAGGAGGTCCCCCAGGTGTCGTGCCCGGCCCCGTTGCCTCGCCCGCCGTCCGCCCGCGAGGTCGACCCTGTCCCGGCGCCGCGCCCCGGCGGCAGCACCGCAACGCGCCCTCCGAGCAGCCGCGCCGGGCTACAGCGGGAGCTCTCTCAGTCCACAGGTTGATGCCTCTGCTGCAGCAATCCCCGCGGAAAACAGGAGCGCAAATGAAAGAATGTAATAAATCAGGGAAAAAAACCCAAACAAACCAACCCACAAAAAAAAAAAAATAAGGCTATGATTTTGCTGTCGCCCTCCCACTCGGGGAGACGGACCCTGCCGCGGACGCCGGCTGCCGTAGAGCAGCCGGGCGGAGGGGCGGAAAGGCCGGGGCGGTGTTGCGATGCGGGGCAGCTCCGCGGGGGCTGCGCGCTCGGCCCAGCCGTGGCGGGACGTGGTGTAGCCCGGCCGGAGGCAGACGCGCCGCGGCGCTCCGCGCCCCGGGGCCGCCCCGACGACCAGGGCTGCCCCGCCGGAGCACCGAGCTCCGTGCGCACAGGCGGCCGGCGGCGGCTCGGCAGGGTAGGGTTAACAGCCGAAGTGCTGCCGGCCGCACAGTGGGGGCTGCCCGAGCCGGGCTCCTTCCCGGTACCCTTTGCCCGCGCAGGCGGTGCGGCTCCGCGCCTCTCGCGTTCAAACGCCGCCGCTGCGCCGCGCAACCTCCGCGGCGCTTGCGTGTCCCCCACCGCGGCAGGCGCTGACCCGCGGGGCCGGAGCGGGTGCGAGCGGCGGACGCATAATGCGGGGAGAGGGGAAACAGCAGCGGAGGCTGCGGGCAGAGGGCCCGGCAGCCGGAGCGCCCGCGGTCTCTGCGGGGCGGACGGTGCTTCGCGGCCCGGGCCGGCACAGCGGCGGGGCCTCCCCGCCGTGCAGCCCCAGCGACACGCTGGAAGTTGCGGTGCTACTCGGGTTGGCTGTCGATTCACTGCACAACACTGGCAACGATGGCAACGCACCGACGGCCGGTGAGCTATCCCGCTTTTTCCGGGATAGACATCCATAGTTTTGAGGATTTAAACCAAGTAAGGAAATACTTGCACGCTGAGAGCTTTGTTCGTAGCGCTTTGGTTACGTGTCTGCATTTATGATGATTTATATTTAAATATTTTCTTAATTTTAAGAAACCGAGAGGGTTTCCGGATGCTTGAAAGGACAGATTAATAAAAGATCAGTATTTTTATTGGGCAAACATCTTCCTTGCTGTTGATGATGTGTGTTAAATTCATCCCTGTACCTTTTCATTTCTCAAAGACAGCACAGAGAAACATTAAAAACAACCATCTTTTGAATTTTAAACTTCACACAAATCCCTATAAACCCTTGTATTGCATTTACTATATTTCAAGATTACAGCAATGCAATGTTAAAGCAATGTCATAGCTACAGTAGAGAAATTCCACTGTAAGTCTTTCATTCTGAAATGTACACTTTGGTGAGCAATTGGCCATGCTTGGGTGCAGTTCAAGTTGGGATTTGTTTGTTTATTTGTCTTCTGGGTGAAAGAAGTGTCAAGTAGCTAAAGGAAATTCACACATTTTATACTTAAGCAAACACATCTCTCCCCCCATCCCCACTCCTGACACAGCAGCTTTAAAATCCACAGGTAAATGGATTTTAAAAGTGTCAAATTTAAGAATCTACACAGTCCAGGATAAGCAATATGTATTTTTTTTAGTTTGCACATTTAGAGAGAAATCCTCTGAAAAACTCTACATATTACTTTCCTTTTTGACTAAAAGCACACTGTCAATGGGTCAGAAGCCTCAACTGCTTGTTCCTTGCTCCTTTTGAGGTGCAAGATAGTGCATTCTCCCATTTTAAACAAGTCTTTCTTCTCTGAGCCTCTGAATTAGACAAATACTCCTGGGTTTCTGTGGCCTTTGGATCAGACCCTTCATAAGCAAAACATCAGAACCCACTGTGCTCCCTGGCCGCAGGGGACTCACTCTGCATGCACACTAGTGGAAGTGGGAGCAAAATCTGGTTCAGCGCTCACACCATACAGAGATATTTAGTCTCATAGCAACAAGGAATTCCAGAAGACTTCCTATTTGAGAGGACAGGGGTACCTGGCAACGCCACTTGCAGTACTACATATGGTTCACTCTCAGTTTTGTGTTTTCTAAATAGCTTTGGACTTTTCAAGTAGGGTGAGTCCTATTCAAAAATATCCATCTTCAATTTCTTTACTTGTCACCTGCATAAAAATTTATAAAATGTTAAGATATCTCAAGTTACCAGTCTGGACTTTCCTGGAAGACATTTCTGAATAAATTCCACTGATAAAAATCCCCCTTAGCTTTCAGCCGATTAAGATTTGCATCCCCAACTAATGGAATAACACCCATCAAACAACTTCTAAGCTGCTTAGGCCATGACAAATTTACAGACCTATCTCACTCTGAATTTCCAGGTTTTTTCCAGAGCTCTGACCCATCCATCACCAGCAATATAAGGGCAAAAAGCTGTGATACTAAGTAGCTCCTGCTAGGGAACCACTCCATGGGAGTTTTCCCGGTTGTGTTTTAATGTTAAAGGAGCAATGCTCAGCACTTGAAAGCTGGTAAACAATGGTGATAGCACTGGAAGACATTTCCAATATAGAAGACATTTGCAGCTGGGAAGAGAAGTGAGGAACGCATTTTCCTGATGATCAGAGAGTAACAGCAAGAGCAAATGTGTAAGAGAAGGTCTTCTGAGATCTTACAGGAAAGCAGCAGAAAAATGAAGTGCATATTTTCAAATGTGTGTTCTGTTTTGGAAATACAGCTCATTTGTTCTTTTTACCAAAAATTCAATCGAGTTCTACAGAATTACTAAAACTAGAACTCTGTAGGAAAGACAGCAGCCTTTGCTCAAGTATAGAGACTTGAAAAAATTATCTATACTCTGCATTTAATTTTGTGAAAAGATTCTACCAGACTCTGTAAGATTTATTCTTCACTACTGAGATATTTTATAAATAAAAATGTGCTAAAATTCCTGGAAAACAATCACGTTCAGATTGTATTCCACATACCCAGAAATAAAGTCCTATTTTCAGCTGTGTCAAATGCCTTTTGCAGAACTATTTTATCGCCATTCATGCAATAAACCCCCACATTCTTCTTGGCCAATGCAGATCTAAATGCAGGAGCACAAGATATGAGGTTAGGCCATTTTCACTAATGAATTTGGAAACTACTACTGGCTTTGAAAAAAAAAATAGAGCAGACAATAGCTATTATTAGGTTATCTAGACCAAACCTTTGCCAATGCCCACTGGATTTCATTTTTGTTACTTCTGAGTTACTCAGGCAATAGTCTGTCACCAGTCACTTGAGGTGATTATTCCAGCCCAGTGGTTCTCTCAGCTGGAATGTTCCTCCTGATGCTAAGTTTAACATTTTATTTTGTTGAAATTCACCCAGTTCATCTTTCACATACGCCTGAAGTAGCATTATAAATCTTCTTCCATTTTGAATCTAACCAAAATAGATGATATATTGAATATATAGGAATGAGCAGAGATAAATATATTTCCACCAATTAGTTTTTGCAGCCCTTAAGTCTTTCCCCTCCGCTCCCTGCCTTTTCTCTGCATACCAATGGCTGGTTTGCATTTCTTTGCTTCTGAGCTAGGCAAAACTACAGCAGTCCTCAAAATTTTATTCCTGATCTTCAGCTAATGCTGGGCAACTGCCACTGGAGTTGAAATTGATATCTAAAGAGATGCTATTAATCTCTGGCTTGTGACATGATGCAGCTACCACAGGAACCAGAAATACAGATCTATTTGACCATCTCCTTTCATGAACCCTAAAAGTTTATTTCCTTCACTTACCAAATTAGGTGATACATTAATATGTCTTTAATTAATTTTTTGATAGACTACATGCTGCTTCCTGTTCTGTCTCCTAGTGGCAGATTCATAAAAGGGATAGCACAGCCTAGATAATTTAGAATTACCAGTGTGCAATCTCCTTGCGAACAGTGCGTGTTTACTTAGAACTTTTGATAGTTTAGAGGGAGTATTTTTAAGTAATTTTGTTTCAGTTTGCTTTTCAGTTGCATTGTTTTGCTCTTCCTGTCTTCTTCCTACTGTCTTACTGACTTTCTGTTCAGGTATCATTTTCTTCCTCTTTTCTATTTGTAGAGAAAGAACTGTGCCAGCAGTTCATGCCATGTAGACAGTTGTCCGCTGGGAACTCACTGCACATTCTCCCACACAAGGGTCACCAGTTGGTAACAGTTTTTGGCCACTGCTGACAAAGGCTGTATAGGGGCTGCCTGGGAAGAAGTTGAAGGTGCTGTAAGACCACTCTGATCCCTTGAACCACTGAGTCCTCCCAAAACACGTATCTGAAATGGCAGGATGCGCCAGCCCCGGGCACTGTGTGCAGTGCAGCGCCCTGGGTTTGCTCACAGGCGGCGGAGCCCACAGCGCTGTGGGCACGGCTCAGTCGCTATTCTGCGTGATCGGCATCGCCGCTGGGAGGGGTGGTGTCAGGGGGAACAGAAGGGGAACTTACACCAGAAGGGCAGCATTTGGTTCCATTTCTTCCTGAGGCCAGCTGAGCTCACCCCACGGCAGCGGGGCGAGGAGCAGCCCGGGCAATGGAGCAGCAGAGCCTGAGCCAAGCCTGAGCCCAGCCGGGCCAAGCCAAGCAGAGAGGAGCAAGCCGAGCACTGCTGACAAGTCAAGCCCAGCAGTGCAGAAAGCAGGTGGTTCAACCCAGACAATCCAGATTTCTGGGGGTTTGTCCATCATAGTTTTTCAGTATTTTAGGCTCAGGGATGGGGAATGCTGGCTGCGGAGATTGTCTGCCCCCTTGTCTTTGTCTCAGGAATAACCGCAAGACACTGCTGAGCTGCAGGAACGTCCCGCATCTTATCTTTGGCTCAGTGGCCACACTGAACTAAATCAAGGTGGTAAACACCTTTTGTGTGTAAAGAACCTTCCCTTTTATATACTTTTGTCATTAATATTGTTGCTGTCACTATGTGTTTCTTATTCCACTGCTGTTTGGTTTCAGTAAATTGTTGTCTCAACCCACAGTCTGATTTGTCCTGCTCTCACTGGAGGTGGACAGGAGGAAGGGGAGTGGCTTCTCTGGGGTTTAATTTCCAGCTGTTTTAAACCACCACAGGTAGTCAAACTATGCTACCATGTTCCTCCGTCCATGTTGTACTCCTGGATCATCCTCCTATCATCTGCCCACCAAGCAATCTCCCTTTACATAATTCAAAACTTTAAACAGCTCAATTCTGAAATGTTGCTTTTGTCCTCTCATTTTACTTTATACACTCAACCTGTTACAGGGAGCACCTCGATTTGCAGTAGCTGCTCTGACATATTTAACAGCACAATTATAGATGACTTGGTAACCACCCATTGACTAAAAATAACCTAGCAACTGAAGACACGCTTGGGTATTTATACTTCGATATCCCAGAGGAACCCTTCACAGCTCCTGTAGCTGGGGAAAACATATGTATCTCACCAAATGCAGTAGCTAGGAATCCTCAGGGGTGGGGGCGGGGGGACGTAGGGGAAGTGATAACATTGCACAGCTGAAAGATTTTCCAGACAACACTCTGCCAGCTAATCCAACTCTTATCCAACTAGCTCTGCAATTAAGGTTTCCCACTGAGAACAATGACAGCATTATGACCCGGGGAATGTTCTACATAAGAAAACCTCAATGCATCTGGGATTGAACAATTTAGAGCCTTAAAAAAATCCAGCTCCTACATTGATGCTATTTGCAACCAGTACTGATCCCAAGGAACTATAATGCCAGTATGCATATGAGAAAATACATGAGCTGCAATGAATGAACTACCAACGAGGAGGAAGCCCGGCTGCATACCCTTCGTGAAGAATCTGCAGTGCTGAAACTCATTCTTGCCTTCCAAAGTATGGATTTTTTTTTTTTTTTTTTTTTAATTCAAGATGTACCAAGTTTTCACACAACCTGTTCAGGAAGAAATATTCTGATGTCTGAAGAAAGAGACATCTAAATGATGTGATTTAATTTCTATGATACATGATTACATATGCTGTGGCTGCCTGTGGATGGTTTTATATTTGAACAGAAAAAGAAACTCAGAATTTAATGGAAAGAACCACAAGTGTCTTAACAGAGAACTTGTATTACTGCAGTGTCCATCTACTCATCCTTTCCTACTCCCAGGTTTTTTCTGGTTTATCTATGGCCTTCATCTATTCTTGCCTTCGAAATATGCTTTTTCACCTAAAAAGACCTGAATAGTTAGTAAATTGCATCAACAAAGAGAACTACTAATCTCAAAGATAGCTTGTACAATGTCTTAAAGGCCTTTCTAGCTGCCTCCAGTTTATTATTGTCTTGAAATGAAAATGAAGTGTTGAAGGTCAGGCTGGATGGGGCTTTGAACAACCTGATCTAGTGAAAGATGTCCCTGCCCGTGGCAGAGAGTTTGAACTAGACGAACTTTGAAAGTCCCTTCCAACCCAAACCATTCTGTGATTCTATGATAATTCAGAGAGAGTTTACAACTATTGAAACTCACATTTAAGTCTGGTGTGCAAGGCATAGGCTCAAACATTTCAATGACTGTAGGGCTATTCACAAAAATCACAATCAGATTGAGAGGGCTTATCCTTATATTTTTTAGGGTTTTTGTATTTTAAGATCATCTAGACTTTTAGACACTTCTCAAAATACAATTGTTTACTCCTTTTTTTAGAAAAAGGATTTGTATTATAACCAGGATGATTAAACACATGAAATTAAGGGAATTTAGTCATGATCTGTGGTTTCCAGCATCAATTCTTGAGGGTTTAGCTTAAAAATACAGACCTAAAATGCTGCAATATTCAGGGAGTAATTTCTCAATTGCAAATGAGACCCATAGAGAAAGCCGTGCCGAATACACACTAACTCTATGAGTCATGTCACAGCAAACCTTTTTAGAATGGGCAATAGCAGTGTTGAAAAAGTTAATTAGCTAATGGCTTTGTGATGTTTGTTTCTTTCTCCCAGCTTGGTGGAGAGGCAAAATTTAAAAAAAAATATCCCAGTTTTACAAGAATGAGTTCTACTATACAAACTCACACTCCCTGGTAACTTAACCAACAAGCTCTTTGACCTGTAGTCTGAACTTTCACCAGAGAACCTTCTTTACATTTCTTTAGATCTTGACTTTCCACCTCAAAATCTGGGTATTGCAAAAATTGATCAGGAGCTGAACTTAGGCTACAATGACCGCTTTTAATTCTTTCCATTAGCAATTCTTACTGTAGTATGTATAAAAGGGAGATGCAGGAAAAATGGAGCATATCCAGAACAGACCAAGCACCTCTACAGTAAGTGAGAACAGGTTCTGAACAGACAACCACTGCCTCTGTAATATTTGAGCACTCTGGGTGATGTTACTGAGAGAAGTAATCTTTGATTGCTATTAAGCTAGTGGAGGGGAAATAGATATTTTTTTAGACAAATATTAAGTGCAGATGGTTTAAAAATTATTCAAAACCTCAAATAAACAGTTAAAATTGTTACATGCACAAAATTAACAATTATTACATTTTAAGTATAAAGTAAAATGTGTTTACCACTATGGCACTCTTTTGTGTAACCTGAAAACTCTCATGTTTTCAAGAGATCTACACTTGTATCAGACTATGACATTAAAAGAGACCCAGAATTTTATATATTAAGTTCTTGTGGGTTGATATTTAGGAATAAGTAAAGGTGAAAGGGCTGTTAAATTTAATCTGAGAACAAAAACTTGTCATTCTGAAATATAAAACAGTCATTTTACAAGCCATTCATGTATAATATAGTCCACTATACTAAAAGTATTAGCAATTTTCTAGCTTTTATTAAATATGGCCAGTTAATACTAAACGGTATAAGACTTTTTTTTTTTTTTCCCCAGTAGGAAGAAAATGGATTATTGAAAGCCAGTCTGAGGTTTGTTACTGGACTCTGTGGAATTAACACACTGGAAACCTATCTAGTTACACCTGGGTGGGATAATGGCAGGAACTGCAGATTAATACAACCTTCTGCATGCACAACCTATTCACTATTTGCTTGTCTGTTTTTGTAGGAAGTTTATTTCTTCTATTTACCAGATACATGAGGAGGCCTATAACTTACTACAGTTAATGAAGTAGCCACTGCTACGTAGAACCTTTTCACAAAACTTCTTGTGAAAAACATATTTTAAGAGGGAAACAACCTCTTTGGTTTTGTTTTAAATTATAGTGTTTTAATAGGAACCATTTTTGTGCATGCTGACACTGTTTCAAAGTAGAAAGCTTTAATTACAACATGAAATGGAGCATCTAAGACTTTGGCACTTAACAAAAAACCCAGATATTAAAATAGGACCCCTGGTACATTGGGCAGTGACAGTGCACAGCCTGAACCAACTTCTTTAAAAAATCTTGGAGATATCGTAGCTGATTCAGCTGAATTTCAGCTGGATAAAACATTACAGAGAACATTATACAAACGTTGAATGAAACAGAACATCCTTCTCTACCGCAGAATATACAGTCTCCCTGGACACTGCTTAACCTTAGATAGAGAAGGAGTAAACTGGAGAGCCAGGTCCTGGGAGGTTTCAGCATCACACCCATGCTAGACTGTCCCAGTCACCATCATACTCATCAGCAGGCTTTTGAACAAGAGATAGGAAGGTGTCTCTGCCTTCTTCACTTAGTGCACACTCACAGTGTGCACACTCACACACAGCCCATGTCCTGCAGAGGTGCAAGTTCACAAGCCCATGTGTTTTCAGTTGCCTGTGTCCTTATATGAAAGGGACGATGATCATGACAACTGATTGTTCCTGACTGAACAGGAGTGTATAGGGTAATATGTAGATAGTAAAGATGATACAGCCATTACAGCTTGACTGTAAGTCTTAAACTAGCAGATAGGTTAAGCCATGCCTGCAGAAAACAGCTTTGACCTTAGAGTCACAGTAAAAATCTGAGTCTGATTTACCACACCAGTGTACTAATATTGTGGTAATATGACATTAGATTACTATAATATTATACATTGAATGGCTACTGTAGTAGAAGTAGACATATCAGAAGTGGGAAATGATGAATTGAAGTTTTTAAGCATGAATTACCACATACAGATTAGATATTGTATTTATTTTTTTTAAATACTTGTTACCTTTTTTTTTTAACTACAGTTGTTTATTAGATTTTGTTTAACATTTCAGAGGAAACTGGTATAGTCTATTCTGTCGGTAAAGCACAGAATAATAGGTCAGTATATAAACTCTATGCTCTCAATCCATGCCATAGTGCTTTGAGAATGTGTCAACACTCAGTGATTTCCTTACCCAGCTCAAAAGCATCTTGGAAGCACCCCGGGCAATGTCTCATATACAGCCATTGAGGGTTATCCGCTCCAAAATAGCTGTTATAATCTGAATGGAAGAACCATAAATGATTCAATTGAAATCACATCTGAAAAAGCAAAAGGAAATGAACACAGAACAAACTATAACATTAGTGGATCTAACAGCGTGCACACCTGAAGGTTTAGAATTGAAGACTTTGGTGCTTCCCCTTACAGTCATGCTACTCTATTTGACACCTATTTTAAGACACTGAGAATAGTACTTAAAAATTGACCTTTACTGATTTTAAAAGTTATTTTGCATCATTTCAGAAGTAAAGTTAATCAAAATCATCCAGTTACCACTGACACAACTGAAACTTGGTTAAAAAGTCTCTCTCCCCACCCTTTCTTTTCTCTGTGAAAGAGGTTAAGTATTCCTATCCTCCCTATAATGTAAGTATAATATAGTACATAGCACCTACCTAGTTATAGCCTTCATAGTAAAACCATGTTAAATAAAAACTTAGAGTCTAATGATACAAAATACTGGATCCACATACAGCTCGCTTTGTGATTTTTGTTTAACTTTATGAAGAAGCAGTGCCAGAGAGAACACTTTTTTTCACAGAAAACTAATGGAATCCTATACAATCAGAACAGATCAAATTCCCAAAACACATAACAATTACTTCTAGAAATGAGGGACTAGCAAAAAGCAGTATACTTACTAGAATAATTGTTATGGTTAAAAAGGGTATCTTGGATTTATTTTAAATGACAACCACATTTTGTATTGTTTTCTCTTTGACTACATGTAATAGATTTTTATTTTCTTCCATTTCCAACCTTTAGGTTTTAAGATTCTTTGTTTTCATAATCACTTCAGAACAATATAAAGGCGAATATGAGAAGCAGGAGTTTTCTTTACGTAGTAAACTGAAATATCAAATAGTATGAGCAAGACAACATCTAATTGTATATTAAGTATTGCCTGAGGGATCAGCAAGGGAGAAGTTATTTTGTTGAAGTAAACGTGCAACTGGTATCAATCAGATGTGCCATAGGTAGGAAGAAGTTTATCAATAATGTTGTCCTATCAAAAGGGATAGAATCAGTATATGACCAATGCCCTCCTATTGTGAGAAACAGCTGTAATTTACTTTGGCATAAGAAAAAGGCCTTACTCTTTCCAGATTACGTACCATGCTGCTTCTCATACAGAAGAGCATTCTCAACAAGGCAGTCATTAAAACAAAGTAATACGACTGTAACAGCTTCAGTACATTTTACTGTTTTATTTTCTTTTTCCAGGTATACTATCAAATCTGTGTAATCTTCTTTTCGATAGACACAACAGAGGACAAAAATTGTTTTACTGAAATGTGAGTTTTTCACTGTTTGTTGTGATCATATTTTTTTATTTTGCTATCAGAATTGAGTTTTGTAAACACATATCTTTTCCTTTCAAATTTTTTTCAAACTATAATAATCTTTAACATTCCAATTATTTTTGTGTGATTCATACAGTGTCTTAAAGAGGATTAGTTTGACACAAAATATAAAATATTTCCTATTTTTTAAGAAGATAAAAGTAATCATTTGAGATACATTTTTCCTGAATATTTTGGTAGAGATTTTAGTGTTGCTGCACTGTGACAAAGTATTTTTACAGGAAATTTTTGATAAAAAAGGGTTTTACTAAAATAATGCTCAATAAACAGAAATATGAATAAACTGAAAATTGAAAAGACATATTAGAATATACAACAACTGAGACAAAATACTGGCTCACTAACAATTGTGAAATGAAGCTTCTTCTCTGACTTCATTGATTTTTTTTATTTAATCCTCCATCGAGTTATATTACAGAATCTGGAATTCCCATTAAGAATCCCCTAATATGGGTCCTGTATTTACTAAAAAAATGGAAAGAAAAGATAGTTGTACTGAGTCTTTAGCTAAATCCAGAAAACAGCTCTACATGAGATTGGGAGCAGTCTGATGGTTGTGAATTAAATTGAAGATTGGGAGTTGATGCTTGTGGCTCCTTTTGTAGTAAGTTTTTACAACACTGCAGTAGTATACTTTGCTACCTTCTTTCACTTTTGGTTTTTCTGTCCAGAGAATTATGTATGTGTATAATAGAGGATATCAAGCCCATTCAATCCCCAATACTCATAGAGATAAGAAAAAAAAAATTGCAAAGCTATCTTCTGCATTGTGAGGAAAGTCTTAACCACAGCTTAAAATAATACTCATCTTGAGAAGCATTTACAGTATCACTCATAGGGAATGTTATTAAAAGCAGTTCTATTCAGTACATATTCAAACAACAATAGTGGAGGGATGGACTTCATGGAAAACAAGCAATCTCATGAACCCCAGCACAAATGATGCCTGTTCTTCTGTATGTCTATATCTTGTATTTAACTGCAATTAACTGATTTCCTACAGTTGAGTACTTTTAAAACCATGTCATTTCTCTACGTTTAATGAGATAGGAGAGGACATAGTACTTTCCCATGATTGGGACATTTATAGGATCTCTATCTTCTAATGATGTTGTTTTCATAAGCATTTTGGTTGAACACAACCACTAAATTAAAAAGCTTTACATGGAAGCACAACAGAGATCTTGTTTTCTGAGCCTTAAAAGCTGCAGAGCCCTCTTCATTATCCTTACTGACTGCTCACACTATTCCAAATCTCTTACTTGCACAGTTTGTCTGCTGCCACTAGTTTCTACGGATGAAAACAAGTCATAGCAAAACAATTTTTTTTATGAAGTCTTAGCAGCATCTTGGGAATATTGAATACTCTTTTTCTGCTCCTCGATGCTAATGTCCTGAGCCCCACATTCAGATTTTAACACTGACCAGCACTCAGCCAAGCAAATTATCAAATCAGGTTATAGTGGCTTACTAATTTACCTGCCATCAGCACTAAGCAATACCTTCTTAACCTGCTGTAACTGTGTGGTGTGTCTGAATTGAACACGTGAGTGAGGGCTATTTCAGAAAGAAAGGACAGACTGAAAGAGCAGCCTATATCCACAAGGAAAAAGTAGAGTAGACGTTTGAGCAAACTGTTTAACTTTAAAGGCAATTAGGCAATGAAATTACTTGCCTGAGGAGGTAGTTTAGACAATGTAATAAGAAGTGCTTAAAATAGAATAAACTATTTGTGAGACAGATACAGATGTAAATAATCCTCCATGTTTTGAACTAGATGAATCAGGAGAGGTATCTTCTCTATTCAAATGCCTAACTATAAAATGGTATTCTCTTTCTTTGGGAACAGCTTTCAAACTTATGACTGTTTACACCTGTTCTGAATACTAAAGTGAAACTGCACTCCAAAAGGCAGTTTAACCTCACTGTATCATTATAAAGTAGATTTATTCATAACAAGCATCGATGAAAAACTTCCAACAAAAAAGTCCTTAGTCAGGGAGATGCACATTGTTGCAAAAATGGATTGTTTCTCTAAGTGCTTATATGGTCCCATTGCTATAGCATCCAAGTGCCTTACAAACATTAATGAATGTATTCTCACAACACCCCTGGGAGATAGAGATAGTATTATTAGCTAATGCACAAAGAGTAGCTTGTCCAAAGTCACACAGAAAGTCTGTGGCACAGCCAAGACTCAAAACTGTGATTTCCTGCCCACTGCTGTAACCATGACTATATTCTCCTGTCCATATACAGCATTTCAAAATATGTTACATATAACCTCAGATCTTTACACAATAAGCCTTTCTGTTCAGCTGTAGATCCAACCACTGATTTAATAAAGAAAAATAACTTTGTTTATCAGGAAGCTTCATTACAGCAACAAATTTGCAGGTTACTCAAACAATGACAGTTATATGGACCATAACTGGTACTGATATATGAGAGCAATGAAAGAGAATTCCCTGATCATCACGTTCAGAACAGGAGGCATCATATTCCGAACATGACTTTGATACCAAAATATTTTCCTTCAGATAATGTACATTATACAGAGAAGTCTTGTTTTGAGACTAAAGGGAAGAAAAAAAAAAGGAGAAAAAGAAAGGCTAGCTGTATTCCCCGAATAGTTCATTTTGGATAAACTATTTCTGCAATAATAAGACACACACAGTATTTCCAGCTGTAATTAGGTCAGATCTGGAGGGACAACTGCAGTAAGTGTATTTACACCTGAATATCAGAGAACAGAATATGGCTCCTACATTTAATATTATAATAATATAAATATATAAAATTAAGACATATATACACACACACACATAGATATAATTTTGCAGTTATCTAGATTCATTTTAATGAATTCAGAGATCTGACCAAATTATAACAGGATTCTTCTAAATCAGGTACACAGTAACTTATCTTTTATATTGGCAGAGGGAAAGCACAGGATTACATTTTTTCTCAAGTGCTAAACAATTAAAAAAGAGAAAATAGAGGATAACTGCATAAATAATGGAAAAAGGTATGAAGTTATAGTGGATCACAAAGTGAATAATGATCCAAAAATACAATATTATTGTAACAAATGGAAGTATAATCTTGGAATTCATTGGCAGAAACAAAAGACAATATAAGTAGTGTCTCCTGAAGTTCCAACAACAGCACTTTTCTCTGTTTGTGGCTTAATCTTTTAAGAATGATGTAGATAAATTAGATCTGGTTTTAATTAGAGCATATAGGAAAGGGGATTTACATTAGATGCTAATTGAAAATAGCCCAGCTATCGGGACAGTTAAATAATGGCACTGTTTATCATTGATAGGGAATCCACATCTCAACACGTGTGTAAGTTAAATAAATACCCATTGGGGTGATCCTAATTCACGTAAGAGGATAGAAGAGACTGTGTCCTCAAATCCATTTCAGCCTAACACATACATTTAATCACTGTAGAAATATACAAACAGATCACATATTGTCCAAGAATTTCTTTGCAGAATCTCTTATCCTGTCTCTCCCCATGCCTATTACTTTATCTTTCCTCTCTTCCTTCCTCCTCCATGCCCCATCACTTCTCTCTCTTTCAGTCCTTCCTCTCTTCCTTCTGTATGCTTTTAAAGTCACATACCCCTATCTGGATTAGAAATTCCTGAGATGTCTACTTTAGCAACCTTAGCATGTTAAGGAGCATCCTGTTCTTAGAGACCAGATATCTGTTCCCTACAGAATACATAAAGATCCAAATTTAGATATAATATTATTTAAGCTCCTCATACCCTCACTAAAGGACCAGAAAACTGCAATGAGTAGGTACTTCTGGGTAATTTTTATTACCATTTTTATTACAAGAGTAATAGAAAAATTAGGAGGATAGACTGTACATTAGCAAAATTATCAGGTTAGAGAAAAAAAAGAGTCTTGCTATTAAAGAGCTTAGGCGCTCAGTTTGGTTGCAAAAATAGTTTTTCATTTTCTTTGGTTCTTCCGAGTATAGGGCAAGATTTTTTTGCCTGTTCACTACCATCACAGCTACCTGTTCACATTCACACATGAAAAAATCTCCTCTGATTTAATCTGTTTTGTATGGATCATTCAGTTTCATAAAAACCAATGTCACATGAAAGACAAAAAACTGTTCTGTGTCATCAGTTTATCTCCTTTCATTTCCTTGGAGATTGTTGAAACAGGGAGTGGGTAGAGATAAGTAGAAGTGCACTCAAATGAAAGGATAGAAGGATTAAATAGTTCCTAGTTCCAGGTGACATGCAGTCAAACAGGAGTGGAGGAACTATTTCTAACAAAGGACTAAAGGAAAACTTTAAACTTGGAACACCCTCTTGGAGATATAATCCCCTCTGGGACTGTTTTGTAAAACTGAGATCAGGCCATATTATCTGGTTAGAACAGGTTACTTTGCTTGTTTTCTTTGCTCTACTTTGTTCCCAGAGATACACAGCTGACTGGGACAAACTATGCAGTTATCTGAAAGTATACAAAAGCCACAATAATATCAATAAATGAATTTTGACTTTTTGAAATAGCAGCCTAAATAGCTCTACAAAAAAATCCATATTCACTGGCGTAGAGGTTACCAGAATAGCTATATTTATGTGCAGTTTGGAAGTGACAGTATAAAGGATTCATTAAAAATCCATGTCTGGGAAGTCCAGAAGTGCACACATGGAGCATAGTCCTCACTTGAGGAGAAAATCAGCCTTTGCATAGAATGTGCAGGAACCTGCAGGATGCTTTCCAGTCAATCTGGAAAGAAAGACTAGTGAAATTACAGTGGGTACCAGAGAGCCCACTTACAAGATGTTAGCAAGGGCCCTCTGCTGTGAAGTTTGTGGAGTGCCTGACCAAATACTAATGAAGAAAGCCACAGGAATCCCATACTGGAAACTGAAAGTTAAGCTGTTAAATATGAACATATGGAGCTAGGCAAGCTATAGAAGTCCCAGCTAGTTGTGATGGTTTAGACAATAGCGCTCATCATTCCTCACAGGATGATCATATCAGTGAAAGGAGTCTCAGAATTCTGAGTATCAGTTAAAATTGATGGATTCACTTAAAATGGACAACCACCATGAACATAACCAGCAAAGGGGAGTCATGATGACTCAATGAACAAAAAACCCATAAAATTTCTCTTGACATTTGGTCATGATCAGCATTGTGCTAATTTTACCAGGAGTTAACAGATTGTCAACAACATATAGGTGGAAGATCTTAGAGAATGGCACAAGCGAAGCAAATTCATTCTCTCATGTGGAAGGTGTTATTGCTTTTATTGCTTGCATTAATAATCTCTGATATGGCAAGGTGATTCTAAAAGACAGTCAGAAATCTAGTTGTGGGGTGATTTTTTGGTACTTTTGGTTTCATTTGGTTTGTTCAGTGTCTGTGCTTGACTGTGGGAAAGCACACTCCTGACTTTTGCACAGAAAACAAGGGCCCAGTGAGTGAGAAAAATTTGAAAAATCACTGCTAGCTATCACACAGACTCTCAGAGTGAAAACATGAGTCTGCCTCATGTAGCTTCATTTCACTTGGAAACACATGTAATTTCCTCTCATTATTCATAGAGTCATGGAATCACAGAGTAGTTAAAGTTAGAAGGAACTTCTGGAGATCCTCTAATCAAATCTCCCTGCTCAGAGCAGGGTCAACAGGTGATGCAGGTCACTCAGAACTGCTTCTCTGTGAGGATGCGGATTACCAAATCCTGGTGAACATCCTGTTCTAGTTTTACATTGCCCTTACAGATAAAAATTTTTTAAAAAAAGGGTTTGTATTTCAATTTATGTCCATTTTCTCTCGTCCTGTCATAATAATTTAAGCAAAACTCAACCAAAAAGGAAGAAGTCAAAGGAAACTGTTTCTAAGAGAAAAGGGTAACAGAAGCGGCTGTTGTTCAGCTTAGCAGTGGCATGCAATACTAACTACCACACGTATCTGCAGGCCATCACAGCAAAGATTTCTTCCATGGGCTTCCATGTCCACAGAAATTTTACTGCAGTCAACTCCACATGGATCTTGGCAATAAGCTACATGGATAATGTGTTCTTGCTCCAAAAATTTTTAGAGTATTTATGTTATATGCTTAGTACAAAAATGACACTTACCTGACTGTCTAAGAAACAGAAATTTGCAAAACACTGACAAAAGTATGAACTAAGGCAGCTAACCATAATTATTTCTAAAACTGGAGGTTTAAGGAAACATTGTAAATCCCATGTGGAACATGCATATAGCATAAGAAAAATGAAAATATCAATAGGATTTTCAAAGTTTGTGCAAAATATCAGAGATTAAATTCCTAATGACTGAGAAAAGAGGTTAAGGAAAATTAGAGCAAAGTGTTAATTGCATCTTTAAAATTCTGCTGATATTATTTTTGTTCCGTTAAAGATTAATAGTTTGAACTTTTCATCACTAATGAGTAACAGAGTAAAACCACATGCATGACAAAACCAAGGATTTGCAGGCAAGCTGAGAGACAATACCACATCATGCTATACATTTATGTAAAAATATTAAGGGAAAAAAGAGCAATAAATAAACCAAAATTATATCTTAGTTTGCTTCCTCTCCGAAGCATTAAAGCAGAAACCTTTCAAGGAAGGACTTTATCACAACCGTCCTAAAGGTTTCCATGATCCCAGAGAATGTAGTGTGTTACATAAGGAAGAACACTACAAATAATTGTTTATAATCAATAACATGTATTATAAAAGAACTTTCAAAACCTCTTCTCTGATCATTTCTATATAATGGTTATATCCTAATGCTTTGCTATGTCCCTGGCCCTACCCCCCCGTGGCCGCACTGCTACCTCGCGCTGCCATGAGCTGTCCCTTCAGCACTACAACACACTACAGCAGCTGTTGCACTTCTTAAAGCCCTCCAATTAACTCCAGAAGTTAATTGTCTCATGAAATAAGAGTGCTACCATCCTATTCAGAGTCTAGAGATATATGTTTAAAAGACATAACTATTAAACTATTCAAATTGAGTGCTGAGTTACACATATTTAAAAATAGTCATTTAGAATGAACTAGAAACGTTGATAATTTTATAAACCATTTTTATAAAAGACAACGAAATTCCTTCAAAACTACGTATCTGATAGATCTATATGTGTTTGAAAATCCTGTCAGAATTGCAAAGCAAAAAATAATTTCTTCTCAACAAGTGAGCATGCATAATAGAATTCCTTTAAAGAGCCAACTAATTTTACCAGATCCCACATTATAAAAATTCATTGTTTATATGGGTGATAAGTGTAAATTCCTTCTCTGTAGGCACTAAAAAGATCATATGAAGCAATGTCTTTGATATGCTGTAGAACTGTGGTTCTTAGTTAATAGAAAAAACCAGAAAAAATAGACTTTCAACTATGCACATACATGATGACATTAAAAAGTCCAGGTGTAAAAACAGCACTAACTCTGCATTAAACTCTAGACAAACCATATAAATAGTTCCGAAGTTATTGTCTTCTACTGGACGTTTATACCTATAAACAGTCTAGCAAATTTCCGATGTAACTGCATGTCCAGGTTTCAGCTAGGGTCCACTTCATTTCTTCTCAGTTGCAGTGCTGCATTTTGGATTCAGAATGAGAGTGGTGTTGATAACACACTGAAGTTTTGGTTTTTTGCTAAGTCGTGTTTATCCTAAGTCAATGACCCTTTTGTTCCCTTGTCTCATGCTCTGCCAATGAGAAGGTACACTAAGGAAACTGGATGGGAGCACAGCTGGGATGGGACAGGCAACCTGAACTGACCAAAGGGTGTTCCACACCATAGAACATCATGCCCAGTATATAAACTGGGGGGGAGTTACCCAGAAGTCAGGGGGCAACCTGGGTTCAGGAAAGGGGGTCTGGAATCTGTCAGCAGGTGCTGAGCAATTGCATTGTGCATCACTTGTTTGGTTTTTTCTTTTTATTATTATTATTTAGCGTTATTATTGTGTTTTATTTTCAATTATTAAACTGTTCCTATCTTGAAGTTCAACTTCGATTCTCCTCCTCATTCCACTGGGAGTGGGGAGGGAAGAAGAGGAGGGTTTGAGCAAGCGGCTGTGTGGTGCTTTATCTCCAGCTGGGCTTAAAATAGCAACAGTCCTTTTTGGCACCCAGTGTGGGGCTCAAAGAGTTGATGTAAGGACAGATCTGACCAGACTGTGTGAAAAGAAAGTTGTTACAAACCTCCATTGCATTGGTTTAACAGTTGCTGGTTACAATGTGGACTTACTTGCTCTGGTATTTGTGGTGCTTTGTCTCTATTATACCAGTAATACATTACTTGCGGTACGTGTTCTCTGTGGTGTATTTTGTAGGATGGGCCTATGATATGACAGTGTCCCTGGTCAGGACACCAACCTGGTGTCTGTATTCAGTATTGCAGCACCTCTGTGCTTTGGGAGTCACCTACTGGAAATTTTTAACAGCCAGACCTTTGTTTTTTTCTCCTAGGAGGAACTGTCTATGGGGGAGACAACTTCCTATTTTTTTTCTCCCTTCTTTTTTCCTTTCTGTGTCCTCCAGGCTTATTACAGTAGTTGAGAATTTTAAAGATTTTTAATGTCTTTTGACTACCCTTGAAACCAAACTGGTCTTTTTGCTAGGAGCCAGCATGATGTTGTGAATGGTTCAGGTCTTCTTTAAGGTCAGACAAATAATTAAGAACATAACCCAGAACTCTGCCCAAAAGCTGGATATTTCACAGTGGTGTGACGTGTGGGATTGTATGGGCAAGTCCCTAGGGCAGTGGGCACCTCCAGCATGTTTGCACCTTACCCCTGAACAAGTGTAGAAGCCAGAAAAACTAGTACAATAATTTTTAAAAGTATGCTGGCACCCTGGCACCCCAAGGAGCACCCAAATCACTGCAATGTGTCGGGGCCTGGCCCAGGCCTATCGAGCCACGTTCAACACTGCCCAGTACCCTCAGGAGGAAAAGAAGGTCTCTAAATCTGACAATGAGACAACAACAGGCCCTGCAGCTGCTTCAGCCACTGTGACAGACACTGCAGCTGCAGTGTAATAGTTAAGGAGAAATTACGTTTGCTCCCTGTTGGCGTAGTGAAGAGATCGTTCGTGCTGCAAAGTTCAGAACTCCACCTTGTGGTGATAATTTTAACTCTAAGTTGAAAACTGGGGAGACAAAAAGGAACACTGAGATGCAGTCAGGGAAAGCAGGAGAAGTTCAGGTTTGAACTATGGTGAATAAATTCTGTAGAGGTTTATTTGAAGAACCTTTCAAGTTCACTTAAGATATGAAGCAAAACAAAACTACATAATGATGTCTTTATTTTGGTAAAAAATTTACAGAACAACACAATGTGTAATATTTGCTGTGAAGATGGATAGGCTTTCATCACTGCTCCACTTCTTCTGTCAAGACAAATGACTGAAAGTTAGCACATATCTGTTTACAGAGACCACTCTATGGGTTTGTTTAGCTTTCTTCTAGCAACAAATGCTAAGCATTCTGCCAGACTTGACTTGGTTAAGGAAATCCAGACTGACCATCTCCCACCACAGACTGCAATAAATAGCAGATAATCAACACCATAAATCTCATCACTCAATGTTTCTATATGAAAAGCCAATACTCTGCTAGCAAAATATCCATATCCATTTATTACTAAAACAATATGAAGAGAACAGAGGATCTAAGCCTCTGGAAATTTTCTCCAACTTAAAAAAAATGATCAGAGCATCAGACTGATGCACAGACACTGAAACATGCATATGTGTATATAAAAAAAGTTACAGACATTACCATTTTAATTATAAAGCAGAGGTTTTTTCTTTATCATATCGAATAGGAGGTTTAAGAGTGACAAGTTGGTCAAGGAAATTAATATGCCAAATGCTTACCATTCCACTAATGCTCTGATTTATCTGTTTATTTTTGGTGAAACACAATGCATTTCAGGAATCCCTGTTTCCTTTCATTATACTGCTGTGTAGTAACAAAGAATCACATGCTCTACTGCTGCTGTATCTTTTTAGAAAACAAAAACTGAATTAGATCAGTTTAAAAAAAAATAAAAATACTGCTAATTTATCTAGTAATACTTGTTTGGTTTGTTTATTTGCATACACTATTAATTTAACTAATTCTTTTACATGGAAAAATCACTACCATACCACAGAAACTCTTTTCCTGAGGAAGAGGCCAATTCATGCACCTCTTCAGTCACAGAAATGCTTAAGGTAAAAAAACCGATGAATCTTGATGCCAGGGATCTTCAGCTTTTCAGTGTAAGCAGCAGACGCTCATTCCTGGTCAGATATTCCTTTATTAGTGGAAGTACCAGTGTGTTACAAGAGATATGAATAGCTCTACATATCATCACATACAAACAGAAGGAGAAGACATCATTAACTATTCCTTTGTATGCACATCTAAGCCCTTTCACACCATCAGGAGTCTCCTGCAGAAGGAGGATACTGAAAGCAAGGTAAAGACACTCTGCCAGAGTTCAAGAAGCGTTTGGACAACACTCTCAGGCACATGGTGGGATTCTTGTGGTGTTCTGCAAAGGGCCAGGAGTTGGACTCGGTGATCCTGGTGATCCCTTCCGACTCAGTATGTTCTGTGATTCTATGGTAATCTTCTCACAGAAGACATTAGAGTCTTAAAAAAAGTATTCCTGTGTTTACGGTACACAAGAGAACATTGTCCCCTAACAGCTCACACAAAAAACATGTCTGCAGGCAAGCACTGGAGGCAAGTGCACCCCTGGAGTAGCTGTGATTTCAGAAGACCATTATGTAAAGCTTAAAAAACAATGATCAAGCCTTTTTCACAAATAAATGAGTTCATACCTGTCCCTGGAATATACTCTTATGGAACACCATATGAATTGACTCTTTAAAATTATTCCATTACTATAAGCAAATCTACATAATCCTAATATACAAGGTACACACACACTGGTACATTCTATCCTGTCATGAGGCTCGCAGCAAATGCAATAAACAACTTACTGACAGGGGCTGCAGACAAATATAAACCTTTAGCTCATGACAGAATAAAAGTTTCACCCACCAAGGGAGAGTAAAAGCTACAATGCAACTATAAAAAACCAGTTAGTTTCCATTTGTTTTTTCATGATTCCCGCTTAACGAAATGTTGCTACCATTATTCTATGCCACACAAAAAAAGAAATCAGAATGAAGTCCTGCCAAACTTATGCATGCAATTGCAGCAGAACTCTGCAAGAAAATAAAGGTTTTAGTGGAAGGAATTAAATACTTTTGTTATCTTCCTTTGGTTCCGGTAATGACCAATGCACCCTGCTTTGAGGCAGCTGAATTAAAACTGAGCTCAGTGTATAAATTATTGAAACATTATAGACATTCGGCAAAATGGACAAGCATAAATGCACATCATACCAACACTTCTCCAAACCCCAAATATCTAAATTTGCAGTTTTATGTACTTCAGTTACCAGGGTAATAAAAGATTTCCTAGATCTCTTCTTCTTTTAGTCTCATCTTTTCCCTCAGATTCCTACTGCCAACCTGCCCACAGAGCTCTGCTCACAATAGCAAAGTAGGCAGAAATTTCTTTTGGGACTTCCACATTTCTCTATCTTATCTTCAGAATTTCCAAGCTCACAATACACCGGATGTAACTGTTACCCTTTAACTTTTCTACTTTTTATGCTGCATTCTCTCTGGTAGTAGAGGACAGCAAGTAAAGCACTGTACTGGGTTATTACCTTCTTGGGTCTGATGACTTTACATTGCTTGTAAATGTATTATTTTTGTTACAGTATTTCAAATGCCCACTTTTAAGGATGGTTTATGTATGCACTGTGTCTGTGACAGTACTTAATGTTTTATTACAATTTTTATGATACAATGACTTCTAGAGAGGGAATCCACTGGCAATAACTTAGGGCAAATTTCTAACTGAGAAATTATTTTCTGAACAAACTTAGCTTGCATGCGTTTATCACAGCCAAATTCCTACATGATGCAATAATCAGAGTTCATGTAACTGCTTGCTTTCATTGGTGTTCATTTGGTATGGACTGTCTGTAATTACAGATTTTCTACAACCCAGCAAGATTTTTTTTTCAGGTTCTCAGGGATTCCACTCATGTGCCAATGGCCAAGGAGCTCAACTGAGCAGTGTCTCAGCACCTTCTCCTGCACTGACCCAAAGTATTGCCCCTGCTCTGGTACTGCCACTTGCTGACTGCAAGATGCTACCCTTGCTAAATCTCTTTTTTGCAAAGCCACCACTTGTGCCTTACTCAGCACCACTAGCCAGTGTTATTGGCAATCCCTCACATTGTGAAAAAATACAGAAGTAGTTTAAGAAAATATACTACAATAGAAATTCCACTGAAAAATGGAATCAAGCCTGTACAAAACTAAACAAAATGAAGTCCTGTAAGCAAAACTTTTGTTTTTTGAAACAAAGAAATTAAGAAATTCTGAAAAGCTGATTTATAAAGAAAGGATCTTAATAAGACCTGTGCAATAAATTCTACACAGTGTTTCTGATGAAATGTGTACTTTTACTTCTATGTTTTTAGAAAAACTATGACTTTCTCAGTGATCTTAAATTCCACTACCTACTACAGTTCTTAAGTAGTATCTGTGTCAGAATCTGTATATTCTGTTGTGAACTACCAACAACAAAGCAAGCCCACAACTTAGAACAATTAATTATGTCAACACAGAGGTTATTTGCACACATTACTCACTGTTCTCAGGCAGTCAGAAGAACTGTTCACACTGATGAGAATTTAAGTCCAACACTTGCAATATAATATTTGTACGGGATAGACATGCAAAATTTGTTGAAATATATGTAGCATTTCATGTATGGTGTTCATTTTCCAAAGACCAAATTTTTCCAATTTACCAAGTATTTCTGATATATGTGTCTAGGGTCACAGGTACCTTTCTTTTCCTTGTGTGAGAAAATACAGGGAATAAAGCACAGGAACACATTAGACTACTATTCCTAAAGCAGCTTCATTCAAACCCTGGAAACTCAGAGGCTTTTCCCTTTAAAAGATGATATCTCATCAGACCAACCTCTCACTTAGATATGATCTCATTTACAGGAAGCAGTAAGTATTCCTGCTTATGGATGATGACTTTAAAAGTACTTATACCGTGAATGGCTTTATTTGGACTTGAAAGAGCAATCACAGAAACCAACACACAGTTTAACTATGACTGCATTTTCTAAAGTATTTCTGAATTTCACATATATTTATATTACATAGGAATATATAAAGAAAGAGAGTATTTTACAAAAATTTCAAGTTTATTTAAAACCAAGCCAAATTAAGTTCCAAATACAAATAGGATAATCAGATAATTTACTTGCTAATTTAGTAACTAAGTATTGAAATAAGTTAAGAAAACAGTAATGTGTTTTAAATGTCAATGTTTGATTGCAAATAGCATAATTTATGATTAAAAACTTTACCATTTGACACAAAATCTGGTTTAATCTTACTGTCTCAGGTTTCTGACTTACATTACAGATAGATGAACTGTAATATATTTTTTAAAGAAAAGTAAATAAGAAAAATTAATGGTTTTCTTACCAGTTTGTTTAAACTAAAAGAATTTATGTGACAAAAATGTGCCAAGACTAAGTATAATGCTTTCTTTTTGGTATAAAATTACTAAGCAGAGTACCAGGAAGACAAATATATTGCATAGAAAACCTTTTGATTTCCAGGAAAGGAGGAGGAGAAGGTACCAGAAAATGCCATTTGAAAATTTCATGGGAAAGTGTAGTACTGACTGCTGCATTTATAGTAATTACAAAGGAAATGAAAATAAAAATCAGCAACTAGAGTCCTTCTCAAACATTATAATATTCCACGTGAAAATATGAACGTACTTCCTTAAAGCTGTTTTCTGACGTCAAACAAATTCCTGCCATTTTTTCAATCCTTCTCACTGCCCTATTATTCCTGACTTCAAGTTATCCAAGATTTGCTCACAGGATTTTCTTAAGTTCCCAGTGCTGCAGTAAAAATAATTAGGCATAAAAAAACCCTGTACTCTGAAGGGTAGTTGTCATCAGTCAATTGTGAAGGCACAATATAAGCACAACTGTTTCCAATTTGGTGCACGGCTCAAAGCAGACACAAACATTCCTTTTGTGGCTGTTGGCAGGGGCAGGGTAATAGACAGTACCAAGCATCCACTGCTGTTAGAAATGTGCCAAAGAACAATTCTGCATGAGAAAATGTTACAATTCTCTTTGGAAATACAAAATCCAAAGGAAATCATGCTAATAGAAAAGAGCATTTACTCAAAAATATGTATATTCATATGTATGGGCTTATATTTATAAAAAGATGATAAACAATGCTTTATTCACACTTCAGTAGTTTTTTTAAAAACTCATCACTTTCCACACTGCTTTAATAGCAGTGATACTGTGTTGATGTCCAACAGCCACTAAGTAAAATATTCACTGTGAAAGCACAGCATTAAGGCGTAACACAGAGGGAAATGTAGAATTTTGTACATTAGTGAACTAACAACAGGTGACAAGTTGAGCAATAATAGCACATAACTTCCCTGCCTTTACATGCCTTTCATATATTCCTATTATTTAGAAGAGCATTTTAATATAATAATTTAAAAAAAAACCCAAAGAAAAACCAACTAATCTCTAGACAGACAATCCTAATTCACATTTTCAGGGAAGAAATTACAGAAAACTCAAATTTCTCCCAATATACAGCCCTCAACCATTCAGCTGAATTACAGGAAGACAGCTGTTTTCACATCTTAAAATGGGAAGTGGCAGGCTCATTCAAACAGTGCTAAAGAAAGAAAGCTTACTGATCCCTGAAAGATAGAGCTCAATATATAAGGTCTTCTGAGGAAAGCCATACAAATAGGGTGACATGAGAAGTGTCCCCAGCTCCTAGGTCAGTACCAGAATATCTCTAGCATAGATTACAACACTACAAATAGTGTTAATTGACACCTTTCTGATACACATTTCTTGCCTGTAGCCTAAAGGCTCAAACACTGGCTGCTGGTATATTTGCAAGGCAGAGCAGTCAGTAAGTCTGATGCAATGGTGAGATATACAGGACCATTTATCATGCTAACAGCAACTAGGCAAATATCAGTAGTTTTTAAAAGCAACTTCTGATTATACCATCAGCTCTCCTATCCCATCAATTTATAGATAACCTAAAAGCAAGAAAAAAATAAAAGAAAGTATGAAAAATTATATAGGGAATTGTGAAAAGCAAACTCTGTTTTCTGTGGTTATTAGCATGGATAACTTTGCCAGTGTTTTGGGGCAGATGTCTTAACTTGCAGAAAGGTAGAAATTTAAAAACCATTCATATTATGTTATTGGGGATCATTGTTAAGTCATGAGAGGCAACATTAATGAGTGGCAAGGATTTTTAGCCTAAAGGAGAGGACACCTGGGGATATGAAGGCAGACAAAAACAGGGTGACTTGGAGGAAGTAGATAGAATAGACCAGCTCTTCTTTGTCTCTTCTGGTGCAAGACCTTGGGAGAATCAAATGAAGCTAGCAACAGTCATGCTCTTGAGAAAAAAAGGGTCCATGATTCTCAAAACAAATAGATATGTGGAACACCTTGTGATGTTGTGGATGGATTCATACTTGTGGGGCAAGTATGCAGAAGAAAGTTCTGTTGTAAGTTACTATTGTAAGAAATCACATCAGAGTCAGAAAAACTCCTAATCTGGGAGAAGACGGAAAAGTTGTACTTGGACATACCATATATGCTTGTCCTGTTTTCACTCCTCCCGAGTACCAGCCTATGAGTGCTGTTGGAGACAGGAGAGGAGATGGACCATTGAGCTGAACACATGTGGTCATTATTAGGCTCTTACATTCTTGCTTAAACTCTTCTAGTTTCTTTGTAATAAATAAGGGAATGAAATAAAAATCCACAATATTTTCCTAAACATTTTACACTTACGTTGTGGTTTAAGCCCATCTGGCAACCAAACCTCACACAGCCACTCACTCACTCCCCCTCACCAGAGGGATAAGGGAGGAAATTGGAAAGGTAAAAGTGAGAAAATTCATGGGGTGAGATAAAGATACTTAAATAGGTAAAGCAAAAACTGTGCATACAAGCAAAACCAAGCAAGGAAATGATTCCCCATTCCTATGGGCATGGGCAGGCAGGTATTCAGCCATCCCCAGGAAAGCAGGGCTCCATCACACATAAAGGTTGCTGGGGAAGACAAACACCATCACTCCAAGTGTCCCCCGCTTTCTTCTTCTTCACCCATTTTCTCCCAGCTTTGATGATGCCCTATGGTAGAGAATACCCCTTGGGTCAGTCAGGGCCATAGCTATGTCCCCTCCTAAATCCTTGTGCACCCCCAGCCTCCTCTTTGGTGGCATGGTATGAAAAGCAGAAAAGGCTTGGCTCTGTGTAAGCTTGCTGAGCAATAATTAAAATATCTTTATATTAAATCAACACCGTTTTCAGCACAAATCCAAATCATAGCTCCATACTAGCTACAGTGAAGAAAATTAACTTTACCCCTGCCAAAATCAGCCCAGCTTGTGTATTACCCATTTAATACAAAGGTTATCTTTACATACCAAAAAATGTAGCCTTTTTCAGTCTATTCAGGAGACTATATTTAAAGTACTCCTGCTTATTAGTATGGGATTAGGATGGCCATTCTTCCCAAGTGCATTTTCACTTTTATTGGAGATATAATCAGTGTCTTAATGATCCATGTTGCAAGTCACTGACATACTTCCATACTTTTCTTCTCACTATATATTTTCAATAGGTATCTGATGTCCCCATAGGGAAAGCCTGATTGCTGTAAAGGGACAGCAGCATGGAAGCCAATTGTGATTTCATACGAGAATACTACACTCCTTCTGTGACTTTTTGCAGTAAGTACCACACTAAAAATAATTCCTGACATTTAAAATCTAAGCCAATATTTTTGCTGCCACTTTCACTCATCTTTGATAAATTAAAAAAGTAGAGATCGTAGAGTAGTTGTAGTCCAAGATCAGATCTTGGCTCATAGTATATATCATAAATTATGCTTAGGTAACTCTTCTAATTCTGAATGCAAGGAAAGTTCTAAGGTGGTACAAAGGGTGTAAATCAGTTCTCCAGGGCACAGATAAATAATTTTCTGAAATCTCAGGCATTCAAATTTGTATTATTGGAAATAACTAACAGTGCTGGTATCTACTATCTCTTTTAACTTTTTGCTGGTTTTGATTTGAATGCAGAAGTTCCTTCTGTGGAAAGGCTTTTAAAGCATATTATTTTTACATTTAGACTGTCAGATTACCTACTTTCCAGATTTTTAGTTATTGCTGAATGAGGCTGTGATGTTACTAAAACAGACATTTTTTTTCCTCACTGCTGTGTAAGATGCAATTTTTTTTTTTACTATTACATTTACATCCTAGATTCCAAGAAAATTTGCTTTTTAGTAATCTTGAGAAATATATTAGAAGGGGTTTATGATTAGTCAGAGGTCTACTAATGAGTTCACTCTTGTGTCCTTCAAGCCAACAGATCATTTCCATGACTGAATTGTTTACATGAATTCATGACTGAATTCAAAGAGAATTTGTGAAATTTATACTCCACTTTCAAAACATTAACCATACTTGCAGATTGTTCTTAAAAAATACGTTTCTGATTTTAACAAAAGTGATGTATTATAATAGTTACAACATTTAATATGTTATACTGTTAACATTTCTTCCAAACATAAATTAAATGCTTCAAAAATGATGTAAAAATAATGTAAAGAGCATTTATGGAAATCAGAATGAAGTTATTTTTTATGTCATACACTTACAGTAAATACACATTGTAAAAATAAATGCATTAAGAATTTTCATTCACAAAATGTCAGGTTTTGTTATTAAAAAAAAGTCATCTGGTATTTAAAACATTTCTATGCATGATTTCTATACTTTGGACAGACTGAATAAATTAAAATAGATGTTTTCTAAAAGTTAACAAGATTATAAATAAATTTAAATAAATAAACTGGCCCAGACTTTGCATTTTCCCCAGAGGTTCAACCCCCAGATAGAGGAGAAAGGTGGCAATCTAAAAATACATTGTTCGATATGCCTAACAAGGCTAATAATAAATGTTAAGTGCTTCAAAAATTGCTATGATTTAAAGTTTCTTGAAGACATTTGGGAATTCTTCTTCTATGGCAAAATTAATTAAATGAGGAACATTAGACTTTCATAGTACAACAGAGGGAAATTTTATTATGAAGAAGCTTTTTGCAACAAGTTCATTTGGGAGTACCATGTCTCAAATGGTACTTATTCAAATAATTTTATTTTTAAAACAGATCATATATATCCTTCCTCTATGGCTCATAACGAATAAGCAATAAATCATTTGAAACACTTAATTTTTATGGTTGTATTTGATTCATTTACCCAGAGTGACTCAGAATAATTCAGAAGAATTCTCCCTATAACATGATTTTAACTTCTAAAATTTCATCAAATTAAATTATTTTACTAAGGTATACTGTAATCCAACCTCATATTTGCCCATACCCATAACTCTAGAGCAATAGATTCCTCTACATCCATTGCTGTCTTGGCCTAGGTCCACGCTGCCTGTGTCACGCTGAAGAATAAAATATTAGACTTAGTAGAAAGTCTGTATTTGTTGTCATATAAACCATCTTTGTGTTCACAGCATTCATACCGTAGTTGTGAGGTTGACTTCCATCTCTATTCAATTCAGAAACCTTGAATTCCTACCCATAGTAATCACCTTGTGTCATTATTTGAAACTAGGCTACTGTGTAACCAGGAGAGCAAGCAATACTGATTCTAAACTAGTAGTAACTAAAAGCAGAGTTCATTTGTTTAATGTCTAAGGTGAAATGGATTTGCATTCAAGGAACTGTAGTTGGAACCAAATCTGCAGTGCATGCAAACTCATTGCTCATACCATTAGACTAAAATGAGATATTTACTACCTCCCGTCCTGACCATTGCATCCTTTGTTAGCATACAGGTTCAGCTTCTAGAATAACCAGTTTACATACTCTTACCTGTGGGACCTGCAGTCTGGTTATTACACCACTTGTCAGAAATGCAAAAAATTAAATTTAATGTACTTTCACCTAACAGACTATCTTAATCATTAGCTAAAAGAGTCGGTTTGTAAGTACAACCACTCCCCCCCAAAAAAGTAGGCAGATAGGATCTTCAGTGTATGGGAAGATATTTCTGGTATTTTCCTATGGGTTTGAAGAAAAAGCTTGGGGAAGTGTGGCTGGAAAGCTGCCTGGCAGGAAAGCACCTCGGGTACTGATTGACAGCTGGCTGAACATGAGCCAGCGTGTGCCCAGGTGGGCAAGAAGGCCAATGGCATCCTGGCTTGGATCAGCAGTAGTGTGGCCAGCAGGACCAGGGCAGGGATTGTCCCCTTTACTCGGCATTGGTGAGGCCACACCTCGAATCCTGTGTTCAGTTTTAGGCCCCTCAGGACAAGAAGGACGTTGAGGTGCTGGAGAGTGGCGAGAGAAGGGCAGCGGAGCTGGGGAAGGGTCGGGAGCACAAGTGTGATGAGCAATGGCTGCGGGAGCTGGGATTCTTTAGCCTCGAGAAAAGGAGGCTCAGGGGAGACCTTATCAGTCGCTACGACGGCCGGAGAGGAGGCTGTAGCCAGGTGGGTGTTGGCATCTTCTCCCCAGGTAACAAGCAACAGGACAAGAGGAAATGGCCTCAAGTAGCACCAGAGGACGTTTAGATTGGAAATTAGGAAAAATTTCTTCACAGAAAGGGTTGTCAAGCATCAGAACAGAGTGCCCGTGCAGGTGGTCAAGTCACCACCCCTGGAAGGGGGCACCTATAGATGTGGCACTTAGGAATACGTTTTAGTGGTGGATTTCGTAGTGCTGGGATAAGTCAGACCTGATGATCATAGAGCTTTTTCCAGTCTGAAAGATTCTATGATTCCATAAGAATGAACTAAATTGCCTTCTGGATACACAGTCAAAAGGGAGTTCTCTAACTCAGAAAAATACAAACTGTCTACAAATCTTGAAAGTATAATTAATGCTTGTGTTTTATATTCTGGTATCTACTAGAACTATTGATTGCAATGGATTCAGGTTGTTCAATAAGTACAAATGTAAGTACGAATATAGAAAGTGGATTAGGGATTTGTTAAGTTGAATCTCATTTATTTAAAGAAAGAAAACATCATGAAAGACAAAGAAATGAAGAAATAAACCACAGCTGATTTTAAATATAAGGTAAAAATCATGAATTGCAAATACACTTATGTTATGAGAGGATAATAGGTTGTCTTTCTAAGTGCTAAGTTTCAAGCACTTAACAAGTTAAAAACAACACAAGAAAGAAATTAAGTTGTCAAAATTAATTACTTCTTCCAGCTATCCATTAAATAAAATCAATATCTATTTTCCATATGACCAGCTCAGAGATAAAACAGCAAACTACAACAAATGTATTTGTAATTATTTGTGATTTTCTCAGGTCCTGGGTACACTTTTGCCTCCTGGGGTGCCTCCTGTGCTGAAGGTGGGTGTTGGTATGGCACAGCTGCATAACCTCAGCTCAGACTGCTGTGAGAAGCAGCAGCCTCCCCGCTCCTTTGCTGAGGAGTTTGAGCTCAGGCTCTTGCCCGTGGCTGCTGACTGAGCTACAGTACTACCACGTCTGTGCCTGGTGATGTATCCTGCTGACCCACACCCTGACCTGGGAACTTGGCTTCCTGGCTTTCACTTCAAAGACTTAACCTGCCTTCTCACCCCGGACCTGCCTGGGATCACTGCAGAGGGACTGAGTTTGGTTCCTTTCACTGGACTTGGTCCACACTTGCTGACTTGACTTCTCAGCTTGATCTGGGACATCCCTCATCACTTCTGTTCTGCCCGGTGCTCTAGACTCTCCTCTGACTCTGGTTAATGCAACCAAGCCTGCTTCGCTCATTGTGTTTGGGTATTGCAGGACGGGGCCCTTGCTGGCGAGGGCACTGCTGCCCACCTTGCTTCACACTCGGCACCCAACTTGCTTTTCCTCCTTGTTGCTGCTCTCTAATGCCACTGATAATCACTGGGGTTTTTTAAAATTAAATCAGGGAATGACTCCATATTCTGTCCTTTTCTTTTCCCGCATATTGGAAGACACCACAAAACTAGCAAGATGATTTGCTTTCCAAGGAATGCTATTAGAAATAATGAATGGGTTAATAAATAAAATAAAAAGGAAATAAGTTAAATTAGAATAAAATTAATGAAACAATGAAGGGATAGTTTAGAAATAATACTGAAATCAGATGTGAAATTCTAGTATTGAAGTTGTGGGGTTTTTTTAATATGGAGCATCACACTCAATTGAGCATTTTTAACAGGAAAATAAAACCAGTATTAATTCAGTTACTAATGGTGCCAGAGGTATACTTCTATTCAACTATAGCAGACTAACTGCCAATCCAGTAGCCACATTTAAATACACCCAATAAAAATTTACTGGAAGTAAAGCATGGATAGTATCCTATACTGAAATTCAATACTAAAGTTCTTTTAAAGAAAAAAATTAGAATGTAAACTCCTAAGACAGCATAATATAATTAAAAGCATTATTGCTACATAAGGTGTAAATCTCACAAGTCCTATCAGCATTACTTTAAATGTGAAATATTTCTATTATTTCAGAAGTAAGCACAAAATTTAAGATAAGTTCATGGTTATCTAAGAACTCCAGCATGAGTTTGAGCATGGTTGACATACATAACCCTGGATAATGACTGTTAAAATGCCAGATTGAAGGAACTAGCTTTATACATACATTATGATGATTCTAGAAGCAATGTTTCTGCTGGTACTGATCTAATGTGGAGTTAGTAAGAGAGAATCAAATGGTGCAAGAAAATCATAACTTAATCACATATGATGTAAAATATGAAGTTATAAGGAGATAAAGAAAAAAAATTTTAAATGGAGAGATAGATGCAATTAGAGACCCTGTCCTAAAATTCAGTTCTACAGTCAGATCATTTCTATAAACAAACTTCATAAATTTCAGGAGAGCTAATGTACAAAAGAGATATAATGCGAAGCATAAAGATTTTTTCAGCTGGTACAAACAAGATAAATATAACCAAACTTTTGAGCTTTGAAAAGCATAAATGCCTAGTCTCAGCTGCTCATCTAAACCCCCTCTAACCTTAGAGGGAATGTGGCACCATAGATGGCTTCACTCTGTGTTTGAATCCCGTATGAACACAACCATGTTTCTCCTCAAAGTTTAAGTGAAGCCCAGATGTTTGGGTTGCTGTACCTTCAGTACTCTAAGAACATGGATGAAGCAAAGATTGGGGGTAGAGATATAATGTATCTAAATATTCTAATTAATTGGTCTAGAATGTTAGTACTGCAAAGTTAGTCCTGCATTTGGTTGGTGTTATCATGCTTCTGCCTCTATACATTCTTCAGGTCCAGCAAGATCCTGCTGGAACCAGATAAAGATGAGGCGAGTCACGCTGAGTGAGCACAGTGGGATGGCCTTCAAAGCACCAGTGCACGTACTCGCAAAGGAAGACAAACTTCTGGAGTTACAGATATGTATAATACAACCTCAGCTGGAAAAACAACAACAACAACAACAGCATGCTGCTGTTTAAGGTGCACAGAAATGAAGATTAAAGAAGCACTGACTGCTGTACTTGGACAGTGAGAAAAGACTGCACAGCAATAAATTCCCCAGCCCATTATAAGAAATAAAAGCCCGTGTGGTGGTAATGAGGTGGAGAGAGAGGATTGTAATATCCTCACCCACCCAACCTACCAATCCAACCTGTATTGAATACTGAAGCATGGTTTGCTCAGTCATACAATTTGGACCACAGGACACAGAGATCAGATCTTCTTTCTGTCTTGCACCACTGTGCATGCACACACATAAAACTACTCCCACACTATACAAGGAGTTTGACAAATCAGATGTCACTACCTGTTCTCTAATATAATAGGTGGTTTTCATGCTTTTGAGAAGTGTGTCTTTTCACACAATGAAGATTTCTCCTATTTTGTTCTTATTTCACACAGTAATACTGATAGAATTTTTTTAAGTCCTTAATTTAAACTTCTTTGTAAATGCCCAGCAGTAATGTGTTTTATACTTTCTAGATTTTTTAATCCATTTCATACTTTGACGTTTCCCTTCATGTAAAATTTTAATTTTAATATTATTTAACGTCACTTATAGGGAAGTTTCATACATTAAGAAGTTAAGATTTTAGATTTAGATTCCAGGTCTTGATATTAGAAAGAAAAGGTGTTTGGGTTTTTTTGCCTCATACAGATCTAGAATTACTAGATTTCACTTTTTCTCTATTTCTAATATAGCAACAGATTCTTGAGTATGATTGTCTGATACTAGAAAATTTCTCAAGAAAAATTAAATGTTTTCTTACTTTGGTTGTTTGCACAGGATTTGTGGGCTTGTCTAAACAGTTTGGTGTAGAAAATAGCTCATAAGTATAGCCCACCATGCAAGCACATTTGTAGAGAACTGTGCTGTGCCAATGACTCCTTCCTCTTACCTTGTTCTCTGGATACCCAAAAGAGTAAAAATTATGGGTACTGTGACATGATTGACTTATTTTAAGATCAGGAAGTTTTCCTTAAAAATGAAATGTTTGCTTACAGCAATAACTGGCTATATTCTTAGCAGTTAAATATTTACACATTGTGGTGGATTGACTGTGGCTGGACATCAGGTGTCCACCAGAGTCTCTCTATCACTCCCGTCTTCATCTGGACAGGGGAAAGAAAATAGAGCACAAGGTTCATGTGTCAAGATGAGGACAGGGAGAGATCACTCACTGATTACTGTCACAGGCAAAACAGATGTGACTCAGGGAAATTAATTTAACTTATTGCCAATAAGTCAGAGTAGAATAATGAAAAATAAAAACTAAATCTTAAAACATATTACCCCCACCCTCCCTTCTTTCTAGGCTTAACTTTGCTTCCGATTTCTCTTCCTCCTCCTCCCAGCAGTGCAGGAGGGTGGAGAATGGCGGCTGCAGTCAGTTCATCACATGTTGTCTTTGCACTCCTTCCTCCACAGGGGCAGGATTCCTCACACTCTTCCCCTGTTCCCCCATGGACTTCCATGGGCTGCAGGGGCACACTTCCATGGGCTGCCTCACCATGGCCTGCACCACAAACTCAGGGCAATCTCCACACCTTCTCCCCTTCCTTCTTCACTGACTTGGGTGTCTGCGAGGCTGTTTCTCTCCCATGTTCTGACTCCACTCTCCAGCTCCAATTTGCTCTTGCGCAGTAACTTTTTCCCCTTCTTAGCTATGCTACCCCAGAGGCACTACCACTGTCAGTGATGGGCTCGGCCATCAGTCAAGCAGCGGGTCCCTCTTGGTGCCAGCTGGCATTGGCTCCATCGGACACAGTGGAAGCTTCCGGCAGCTTCTCACAAAACCCACCCTAGCAGCAACCCCCACGGCCAAAACCTTGTCATGAAACCCAATACACATATTTATCCACTACTGTATAATATAAAATTAATATTTCCTAACTATATTATTTTAAACTTGTATTTTATTTCCATCAAAGCAAGATTATTAGTTGAGCAGTAAATATATTCAAACTGTCAAAATCGACACATAAGCAAACAAAACGAGTTAAAGCAAAGTTTGCTTTTTTGAGTTCTTCTCTTTGGGTTTCATGAATGTTTGGGATACAACCAAGATTATTTTCTATTTTCCTGTTCAGCATAACTTTCTGTTCTTGAAAAAGATATAGATCTAGGCATGTATTTACAAGGTAGAAAGAGATTCAAATTAAATTTCAGTGAAGTGGTTTTGCCCTAGGAAATTCAGAATTTTTATTCAACTTAGTACAAGCATATCCATGCAACCTATCTAACTTTAATTGAAATGAAAACAGTTTACACTTGCATCTGAGAATGTACAAATTTTTTTTCCAGGAAAAAGTTATACTTTAGGCATAACCAGAACATGCTTTTAGAACTCCTTGTAGAAGGCCATACAAAGTTATTAAAAATGTTCATTTAAAAAAATATAAACAATCTCCACAAAGATTATTCTTGAATATGAGATAAAAGAGACAAAAGCATATGACTGCATGTGTGTGAGGACAGCTGGTCGAATTCTAGAGCAATCATAATTTTGTTGTTTAATCCATTAAGACAACAGTTTTTATTAAAACTCATTTGTTACTTGTGTGAAGTTGCTGACATAAATTGATGATTAAGCTGCTATGACCTTCACTGAACCTTAGTAATTCTCATTTGCATTCTCATTAAAGCTGGGTTTCAGTCTCATCTTTTCAAATTTGTAATACAATTCTACTGAAGTCCTTCTAAAGTCTTCCTCAAGAACATTTATCTGGTCTGAAAACAATGTTTAACTTATATATAAGTAACATATAAGTATATATAAGTTTATATATAAATATATATAAGTAAATATGTAAGTAATAAATATATAAGCAAGTATATATTGCTTGTATCTATATATCTATATATAAGGAAATACTTAAATGGATATAAATACTAGGTTATAATATATACAATTAGCTATGCTTAAATTGAAGATAAAGGATCTGGGTTTTTTTTTTCTACATCAAGATAAATGAAGAGAAAAATAATGGAATAGTATTGAAAGTGGCCATAAGGAAGTTATTATTTTGGATAATATAAACTAGTTTGGTATGCTGAATTTTGGGGATTGAAATTTATGTGCATTTAACTACATTTGTCTAAGTATTTGATATAGCTTTGTGGTGGCAAGGTAAACTGAGTAATTTGTCAGAACTAATTTACTGAGCCTTACTTCATAAAGGAACGGATCTCTTCTGAAACACAGATCAAAGAAGACACAATTTTACAGATAAAACCCTATACCCAATGGTTTTCTGTGTTTCAGTAAGGATCAGCAGTGGTGAGGCTGGTGCAAATATTGTGTATTTCCTGCACAAACATAGAGAGTAACAGAATTATTTTAAAGTATCTTTGATAACAGCAAGTAATAATTCTGTACAAAGGACATGATGTCATATGTCTGTTGGAATCATCCCAGAACCTAGAATTATATTTCTGTATATCTGCAATATGTTAAATTCATCTTAAGAAAAAAAAAAGTTTTCAAAAAAGAACAGATAATTTTATCTTCAGAATCTTAGCCTTTTCATATAATAAGCCAATCTAGATCTTATTTCTAGTTGCATGCTGATAAATGAACTATATGAAAAAATATATTCAGAGAGCTTCTGGTGTTGTAAAAAATGTCAGTATTCTTAATTTTAAGCTTATGTTACCTTAAAAGATAGAAAATCTGAAGAGAATTCAAGTTACTAAACAGAGACAAATGCAGGAGCTGTGCATCAGGCCTACTTTGACAATCATCTTGAAAATTAAATAATTTTTTAAGAATATAGAAGTATTTCTAGTACATCTCATAGTTTGAAGGACCTAGACAAGTAATATATAAACACTTTATTTAAAAAAATTATTCTCTCTTTAAGGATAATAAAAATAGGCAAGTGACTGAAATTTTCTAAAGTCTCTTTCTTTTATATCAGTTGCTAAAACAAAACTCAACCTTAACAAGCCTCTTAATTAAAAAAAACCCCAAAACAGCACAACACCCAAATATGTTCATTAATAGATATTAGAACATCCTGAAACTATTTTAAGTATCATGTGCTTGGCAAAAATGCTGATAGGGTATGTGAAATGATTGACCTAATTAGGCACATGTTAAATGTACTCAACAAGTTCTAACTAATTCAATATCCATGATGGAGCAAAGAAGGAAGTAAAGGGATAGATGAGTAAGGCAGTAAAGCAACATAAATGTGTATACCAGTGATGCCTAAACTGCAACAAGCTGAAAAGTACTATTTTCCAGCCCCACAAATTTACAAAAGAGCCCAAAGTACTAGATCTTGTGACTTCACCTTCAACTTAATTAATACATACTTCCAGAAGAATTAATGAAGTCACATTCACACGGGACATTCACATTCACACATAGTCCTGATGGTATTTGTCCCTTCTGATGGGGCATAACCGACTCAACTGTGCTGACCCCAGGGGCAGCCATAATGTCTCAGAAGGTGTTATAAACCAGCAAAGACCCCAAAGCACCCCTGGACTCATTTCTGAGGCCGTCCACCAGAAGACTGCACATGATCCACAAATGTTGCAACAGATCTAGTGTTGCAAAGGACAGTGTAAAACATCCCACCCAACAGGGGAGCTGTCTGGGCATTCCACATACACCTGGAAGGACTTTAACCCACTGAACTCAGTGTTTCATGGGACATCCATCACCGAGAAGACCAAAAGAAGAGGACTAATGGGACGCAGCTAGATTCACAGGGTGGTGACTGTCTTTCTATTTAATCTCTCTCTCTCTCTCCCCGCACTCCTCCTCTTTTTTTCTATTTCTTTCTGTCTCTCTCTCTCCCTTACATTTACTGTTAAATAAAATCCGTTCTATTGACTTTGGCATATGGTCTCGTTTGCACTTTGATTCAAGTATAGGCATCTCTCTCTAATAATAGGATCTTAACACCTTAACCAGAGCCATTCCATTTTATCTTTACTTTCACATTTGCCTCTCCATTCTGGGCAGCAGAAAGAAGAAATGTGCTATGATAACATCATCAGGAGATGTCGTAAAAATGTTCATTATATACAACTTTTTCCCAGGAGACACTCAAGAATAAGCTTTCACAGAAAACAGAGAATGCATTTATATATTTCCTGTTTCAAACATTTCAGGAATAAACTTACATTCTTTATCCGCTTGAATTCCTTTCCTGGCTTTGAGTAGACGATGAATTTCTGTGCCATTATTAAAGACTCAGCAGACATGCCAAGTTGAGAAAGCCCTATTTTGAAAAACCTTTTTTGAAGAAATATTATTAAAAATAACATTTAAATTTCTTGTAAAAATTTAAACGTAATTTCTCCTGAAGTGGCCCCCTGTTTAGCATTGAGAAATGTACATGGTCATCCTTAGATGTCTTTTATGTCTTCTCCTTGTATCAAATAATTAAATCACAAGTATTTATTACAAAACTGTAACATTATATCTTATTGGGAAAAAAATATATATGGCAAATATTTTAATACCTGTGGTATCACCAGATTGTTTTTATCACATCTCATTTCCCCTAACTCATAACAGGCGAATTGAGAACGTTAGCTAGTAAGAATTCTCAGCAGTTCTAAATACCACCAGATCACAAAGGATGGAAACATCACTTCATAGTGTGAATCAGTGCTTTAAACAGCTTATCTTTTATAAATAAAGATTATGGTAACTAAAGAATTAACCATGATCTTAAGAATATACCAAGAACAGGAGATGCAAGAGCATTACTTCTCTATTTATAGGACTCACTCCAAACCTATTCAGGAGCTTTCTAGAATACTTGTATAACTTGTACAGCATCTAATTGAACAATTATTTTGCTGCTGTATGTTTATATTTGAGGTGATATAAGATCAATTCCTCATTTTGATCAACTTAAAAAAAGACACAATAAACTAATCTTAGCAGTTAGAAACTGTCTTCTCTAATTAGTCAATATCATACTCTAATAAACTTACCTGTAAGTATAAAGGGGAGGGGACAGGAGGAGAGGGGAGGGGAGGGGAGAGGACAGGTCAGGTCAGGACAGGACAGGACAGGACAGAAGGGAAAAGTCTCCGTGTAGCAGTTTCTCAGTTCTGACACACTTATATATTATTTTTGCTATCATAATGTCATTAGTTCCTGAAAAAAGCAAGGGTTCCAAGGTTTGTATGAGGCACAACATGCACTGAACCACTGGTAAACCACATGGACAACAATTTATTTAAAAAAAAAGGGATGTTTAGCTTCTTTGTAGTCATCTGGATACAGGATATCAACAAGAAGGAAAAATCACCTTCTGTAATAAAAAAGAATAAGATGTGTCTTCTAACTAGCAGTTGTTTTGAGCATAATAGTTTTAATAAAGGTTAAACAACCCTTCAAACCCCTCACCCTCATGTTCTTCAGAGGTGGGAAGAAGGGCCTATCTGTGTGCATTTACCCAGATATACCACTGAGCAGAACTGCATTCTTCTTTAGGTTATAAATAATTTACCATGCCTGAGGTGGTTAATACTACTAATTAGTACCAGTACTACAAGGAGAAAGAAATGAACACTTAGACTGATACTATATCACTATTCTGTAACTGCTGTAAAGATGTATGGGATATAAGGCCATTTAGTTTAGGCTGAAGTATTCCTAAATAGTTTGTGTCACTTACATTCTGAATTATTTTCTTAGTATAATTAAGTTTAATAGGTTAAGAGATGCACCTACGGGAGTTTGCACATTACAAGAAATATATCATTTCTAATTTTTGCATATCCTAATATTTGTTTTTTACAAAGTCACCATTTAAAAATAAATTGATTATGCAAACAACAATATACTGATATTCAGCATTAATACATTACTATTGAGTATCTTCCTCAGATATGAATACAATGCTTTAACAGTACAGAAATTGTACATACACAGAAAGGTTATGCATAACTGGAGCACTAAATTTATTTTGTTGAGATCTTTGCATTCTATACTTTTGTTAAGTTTTATAGCCAAAAATGATATTTACACAGCTGAAAGCTTCCAGTAGCAGAAATGTTACATGAAAGGTACTTTTCTGAAAAACAGAATGAGGGCTAAAACAAGGACGACTTCCTACATATGGGCTTGCAGGCAATTATTCTTCAATAAAAGCTAAAAAAATATTTTAATTCAAATATTCAGAGGAAATCTGGTCACAAAACTTGCAGAGAATATCTATGCATCATCAAAAAGTGAATGGGGTATATTTATTGTAGAATATTTTTATTCTTTTATTCGAGTTCATCTTTGAGAACTCATTTTCTTTCATACTTCAAAGTTAAAAGCATGAGATAGATTGCACACTTACTGATATTCCAGCAATCTTGGTGCGTCAAGCGAGTTGGAAACCTTACATTGCTAAGAGCTCTGCTGCTCAATATACCCCTTGGTTCAAATATTTTGATGAGAGCTCAGCGTAGTCTGCATTCTGAGGGATCTGGTTTTGCCAGATCAATGACTGAGACACAAGTTTTGAAGCTTGGGTACAATGGCCTCTCTTTTATACTGAGTTTTACTTAAGCCAAGGCCAATGAGAGTAGGAGTAGTAGTGCACTGAGGAAATTGGGCAAACTGATCTCATGTCAGCATTTTTAAAGGCAAAGATTACTAAGAAGATTAATACTAATCTCTGAGTAATAAATAGAGTCATAAATCCCTTTCAATAATAAAAAGTGATGACTATATGAATAAATTAGCCCCCATGTCATGGAAAAAAAAATCTAAAACTGTATAAAGGACTATTTTTACAGACTATATTTGCATTGCCAGTAAATAGATTCATCCAACTGTATTTAATGATTACCCAACAAACTCCAATATTTTCTTGATTTTAAGTATTTTTACATTGGTGCCAAGTTTTTAATGGTTTAGAAGACATAGAAGACAGCTTAGTAAGGAAAAGAACAAAGTGCTACAGGCTTTTTTTTTTTGGTATATAGAATGTTTGTCCACACTTCATATATTATAGAAACTTAAGAAACAAATCACGGGAAACAGAGTTTAATGATATCAGTTCTGATTTATTACTAAGTTTCATGTACTCTAGGCATGAATGTACTAGTTTATCATTTGGAAGGTGCCCTTCTTGTTTATTTAATTGCCAGGAAAGATACACAACTGAAAAGGCATTAAAATAATACCTGTACATGATATATAAACAAGATAAGATAGTAATTGTAATCTTAAATCAAATAGAGGAAGGTAGAAATAATTAAGAACAAGAAATTTCTCAAACAAATTCATCCCTTCAGTTTTGATTCTGTGCCAGTTCTGTACATGCTTATTTTCAAGTCAAGTTGAAAAAATTCTCTTAAAAACAACCCAGAGGATTCCAGTAGTAACTAGTCTGAATACAAGTTTTGAACATTGTTCAGCATTGATCTCTCATCTAATCTTATAGTGAATATACTAATTTAATTTTTCAGCAAGACTTAATTGTATGAAAATATTATTCAAGCCCATTTTGCCTTTTTAGTTGAAATGAGAATTTTATTTTAATTAGTGGCATCTTGGTTATGTTTTTTTTTATTTCTTAAATTATAAAGACTAGGTTAGTTAACAAATACTAAGATCTTCTTTAAGGAAGAGAACCCTACAATATTCTTCAAATAGCATTTTTAGAAGGTTGTTCCAAAAGCAGAAAGGAGAACTGCCTGTAGCATTATAAAAACAAAATTATTGCAACTCATGACAATAAACCCCAATATATCTCATGATATGTCCCTTTGCAGGAAGATAGGAAGGAATTAACATGGTGTTAAATATAATTAACAATGATTTTTCTTTCTTGCCTTAGTGTTCATTGTAATCAAACTGGAATCATTCTTTGCAGCAGTTTGTGTACTGAAACCAAGCATCTTCCTTTGTGGAATATTAATGAGCAGATAATTAACTACAATAATTTCATGTAGGCTATTAATTAGCTACAGAATAAAATTCTACTAAGTAAACCACTGTTTTCTGTGGGAAAGAATCCTAACTGCTCAAATCTCATAACTTCTCTCTATTTCTTTTTTTATTTAGCTGGAACTATCATCTAATAATTATCAACTTCTTACTGACCTTGATGCCTCAAGTGCTTAACGTACTCTCAGATTACTCCTATTTTAATCATTTTTAAATGCTGATAAGTAAAATAGTTTTCTATATGTTTTGGTTTGAGCCTG
>WBMZ01000563.1:0-37962 GCA_013400975.1 Atrichornis clamosus | reverse complement strand
ATTTAAATATATTTATTATTATATATTTTTAATATTATATATATTCTCTTATAAATTAATATATATTCTCTTATAAAATTTCTCATTTATTTTCTTATTTATAAAGACAGGTGGTTTTAAAGCTTCCAGAGCTCAGTATTGACTAAATCAGCTGGAGTTTTTTGCTACAAACTCAGTAATGTACAATTAGTGATAAATGACATCATTGCTTGTTTAAAAGCAAAAGGGCCACTGAAACAGTGAGGAGTCTTTTGCACAGGGGTTATTTGGGAGACAAGCAGAATTCCAAGTGTTCCCCTGAGCAGAGACCTGCTGGGGGGGTTCAGTTCTGCAGCCCAGGATGAGCTGGGCTGCCCTGCAGTTTCATGGTCAGTTCTGCAGCTCAGGCAGGGATAACCATGGAAGTGGACTTGGGGAAGGAGTCTGGTGACAATTCTTTGCTCCCTGCACGGTCACAGCCTGTGCAGGGTCTCGCACTTTATGGCACAGGGCGGTGGTTGTGCTTTGGCCCGTCCCTGCTGGAACAAATGGGTTAAACCGTCTCTTTTCCTCCCTGGGAACGGGCAGAGGAGCTGGACAAGCTGATCACCGACAGACCCGAGAGCTGCAGGCGGCCCAGCAAACCCGCGGAGCCCGAGGTGCCTCCCCTGGGCCGGATCCCGGTGTCCCAGCTCCAGCCCCAGCCCATCATGACGCTGTCCCTGCAGTCCCTGCCCCTGCACCACCAGCTCCAGGCCCAGGCTCGCCTCGCCCCCAACTCCCCGGCGCCTGCACAGACCCCCCCTCTGCACACCCTGCCGGACATGAGCCACAGCCCCCTGCCCCACCATCCCATGGGACGCGCTCCGGAGTTCCCGCACGTGGCGGCCGACATGAGCACCGAGGTGGATGCTCTGGATCCAAGCATCATGGATTTCGCCCTGCAAGGTAAGGGGGAAGGCACTGGGGGAGAGCAGGGCTGGGGTCTGTGCTTGCGTAGCCACTGAGTATCCAAGGATCCTCAGCGGGATGTTCTGGGATGGGACGGGGCTCAGCACCAGTGCTGGGTGTTGGGCTCTGCAGTGTGACTTCCCAGGCCTCCCTCGGTGGAGTTTGTCCCTGTGCCAAGTGGGACAGCAAAATCCTGGCTCCAGTGCAGGGATCTCCAACCAGCTGGATCTGGGACACCACATCTCTCTGTCCACGGAAAACCAGAGCTCTGCTGGTGCCTTGGTGTTCCCCTGTTGTACAAGGAGAACTTCCCTGGCTTATGGCAGTGCCTGTCCTGGGTGTCTGGTGAGCACAGGGAGAGAGGTGATGCCTGGAAAGGTCTGGGAATGGAGGATTTAGGAGAACAGGTACATGGAAAGGCCTGGAATCAGAGGATTTGGGGGATCAGACACCCTTGCTGTCGCTGCACCACCCTCGAGCAGCGGGCGAAGCCCTTTAGTCCGGGCCTGACCCCGCCCAGTGCCGGGGGGTGCGGGATGTGCTGCTGTGAGCAGGATTTCATCTCTTCCAGGGAACATCTGGGAGGAGATGAAGGACGACAGCTTCAGCCTGGACACCCTGGGTGCCTTCAGCAACTCCCCCCTCCACCTCTCCGACTGCGAGCTGGGCACGCCCGGCCTCACGCCCGCGTCCAGCGGCAGTGACCGCTCCTTCCCCGACCTGCAGGTCACCGGCCTCTACACCACCTACACCACCCTGGACAACGTGGCAGCTGCCCAGTACATGAACCCCCAAGGCAACAAAGCCATCCCTCTGCTCTGAGCTTTGCCCCGGTCCACGGATCCCGGGGGACGGTTCTTCCCCATGGTTGAAATCCCACTGGGAAGCTGCGGGAGCTTGTCGTGCTTTGGGAGGCGTTGGCTGCTTCCAGCGCGTGAGGCCAAAATAAATGGAGCTGGGACTGGTAGAACCACTTTCCCCCATGGCAAGGCTGAGGAAAGGACATGGACACTTGTGTTGTGGGACTGGGGAGCTCTCCAGAAGGACCTGGAAGGCAGCAGGCAGCAGGAACTGTCACTGGAATGTAACTGAGCTAAAAATCACCCAATTAAGGGAAATACATTTATTTCACACCGTGATCTGGTGGAGCTGTTGTGTCACCGCTGTCACAGAGGCCACCACAGCCAAGGGGCTGGGCAGCACTAAGTTGATCGTGCCCCTGATGTGCCATTTTTCCTTAATTTGCCAAATCCCTGTTGCCATTGGGCAAAGACCTCCCGCAGTTCCTGGAGACATTTGCACCACTAACACTTTTCTGATGTAACTGCTGTTAATTTATTGTTATGAGGTAGGAAAAAAAGGAGCAAAACCACTAAAAAGGAAAACTCCTCCCCCCTAGCAGAGCACTGTTGGATGTAGCTTTGAAAAAGTCCTCACCCCTGGAGGAAGTGGTACTACTGAACTATTAAACTGATCACTGGCTAGAGGATTTTAGGAATTACGCCTATTTTTAGTACTTTTTTAAAAAATAGATTTGTTCATAGTCTTGTGTATTGTGCTTCTGTCTATTCTTGTGCTAGGCAGTATTACTATTTGTAAATTTATTTATATTTATTGTTATGAAGAGAAATTATGTGAACTGAGCACTGTTCGATTTTTATGATGCTGCAGTAACCTGTTTTACAGCCACTAAATTATTCATCATCAAAGCCACAACCACCTAATCACTGTTTTTACACTACATTTCTTTAATAAGCACTTTTGATACTGTGAAACTCATGTTTTTTTAAAAAATTCAGAGACCAAATATTGTCACTGTACCATTCGTAGTAGTCTTCGCTAATTAACAAAGAAAAAGCCGATTTTAATGTAGCTTTTTAAAAAATATTTCAAACCCTGCTTTGTACTTGGTAATATACATTGCAAAAATGTGAAGAAACGTCTGAAAATATGTTGGAATTTAGGATTTAGTCTACTCGTACCTCTGTGAGCAGGAAGTGATATTTATATCTCGGGTTTTGTCTGTTCCTGTGCATTCATGGAATTTCCAGGTGCCGTGTCCAGGTGCTCCCGGGCTCCTCTCTCCCACACCCATCCCTGGGCCAAACCTGGAGGGTGCAGGAAATGCCGGAGTGGCCCCAAAGGGCACCTTTTTTGCTTGAAAATCCCTGCTGTGAAAATCAAGGGCTTGAAAACATCCGTGCCTGCATCCACCCAGGGCCACCTCTTCCAAAGGGCACCACGATGCTCCACGTCATAATTTATTGTTCCAGGACCAACGCGATTCATGATCCTTTGCTGTGACTGGCGTCACCTCCGATGTCTTTGTTTATTTTTTAAATAAATATTTCTTAGCACTACACCTGGGGCGTTCTGGGTGTGCTGCGTGGTTCCTGCTCTGCTGTCGTGCTGGGCTTTCCCAGCTTCACTCCCTTCACAGACACAGTTCTGTGGCCAAGTCCAAGGTGGAGCCTTGGCTCAAACCCTCCAGGAGAGGGAGAATTCGCAGGTATTTACTGTAAGGGTTTGCAGGTATTTACTGTAAGAGTTTGCAGGTATTTACTGTCAGGGTTGACAGGTATTGACTCTTCCTCCATGGTGTCACCCTGTTCCTGAAGCCCTCTGGAATGCCTGGAAGAGCTCTGGAGTGGGGCAGGGGACAGTGTCCCTGCTGAGGACAATGACAGAGGACAGAGTCCAGGGAGGTTCCCTGGGAGCTGAGCTCACTTTATTGCCCCTGCTTTGGCTTCCACACACGTCAGCAGTGACACTTCCAACCAGGAAGTGACTCACAAGATCCTTCCAATCCCCACCCAGGACTGGGAGACCTCCCACAGACCCTGTGGGACCTCCCACAGACCCTGTGGGACCCCCCAGCCCAGCCCAAGGAGGTGTCCAACACCTTCACCCCATGGCAACACCAGCACTGCACTGGAGCCAGGTGTCCCACCTTCCATCCTCCTCCTCCTCCTCCTTTCCAGCCAAACGTAAATCTCTGCTGGGGAAGTGACACAGCCAGAGGCATTGGAAAACTTCAGATTTCCCCTCCAAGGCCAAGATTAAAGGCCACCTGAGGAGCAGGGTACAGGTCCAAGCAGGTGACAGCTCCCCCTGGCCGGATACGGTGCTTCTGAGGAGGAACCAGGGGGGCAGGAGCACCTGGAGCCACGTCCTCCCTCCTCTCCGTGCTCCACAGGAGCCAGAAAGGACACGAGATGGGCAGAGGAACAGTCAGGTCAGTCACACCGTGGTGGATCCTTTGGCATTCCCACTGCAGCAGCTCCCAGATTAGCTCCCTTAGGTCTTTCCTGGGCTGTCAGCTACTCATGGTCACATCTCCTCTTCACTCCCCAATGGGAAGGATGACCCAAATTGCTCCTCACAGTTTATATCCCATCACTAGGAGGCTGCTTCCCAATTCCTTGTGTGAGTGCCTGGTCAGCTTGAACCAGGCCAGCTGGACACGTCCTCCTTCATCCCTGTGGCACTGGGCCAGGGTGTTTGTACCTCCAGCTCTCGAGAGACGTGTCTGACCTGGTGCTTGTTTCAAAGACCAAGGCCAGGTCTGGCAATTAAACAGTAAAAGATTTTAGATTCTTTTTAAAACCAAGTTCTGCACCAGGTCCAGATTCCAGGCTTGGCTCAGGACAAGTTTATCTTCTGCCAAGCTGCCCCTCTGGCAGCACCCCCAGCGCCAGAGGGGACTCTGCATGGATGGCAAGACCATCTCCATGGCTTCAAATGTAAGTGCTGATGTCCTTTATTTAGGCACATGAGGAAGAGTCCAAGGCTTCAGCTCCAGGGCTGAAGAACCACTGGGGAGGTGAGGTCTGGCTGTGTCCCAATGCCTCTCCTACCCCGTGGTGACTGTCCAGCTCAGGAGGGGTCATCAGTGTCCACCCTGGACAGGAGATGGGCCACCTGGGCCTTCTGTGGCCCGGAGATGTGCTGAGCCATCTGCACGATGCAGTCCATGGTCACCTCGGGGTTGGCCTGGAGCAAGCTGCAAGGCAGGTGGGAGAGAGCAGCTGCCTGGGAGGCCAGAGCAAGGACCACCTCATCTCCACGGCCTGCTGTTCCCATCCCAGGGATCAGCAGCCCCTTCTCATCCCAGCTCCCACGGCCCCTCACCTCCGGATGTGCTTGAGGATGTAGTCCCGCTTCAGGTACTTGATGTTCTCCCTGATGGCCGAGTGGCTGCCGTCCTCCTCCTGCATGTGCTTCTCCAGCCACTCCACCACCACCTGGTTGTTGTCCCAGAGGTAGCCCTGGGAAAAACAGCACTGTGGGCAGGGGGTCCTGCTGCCTGCACAGCCTGAGCCCTCTCCTTTCTCCTGGGGCCTCAAATCCAGGCAATGGGATTTTTCTTCCCAGTCTGGCACACTCCCTCACTGCCACGTTACAGCCACAGGGTACGAGGTTCAGTCTGGAAACTGAAATCCAGGAAAAATTTACAAATCGTTCAAAATGTAAAAAGGTAAAATATGTCTCCTCTGCACCTCCTTACTTCCCGAGGCAGGCACAGCCACGTGGGTGTCATTTGAGAGCAGGTCAAATGCTAAAGACCCCACTTTTGCCTTGGAAAGCCCTGTCATGGTAGAAAATGTTTATTTTGGGACCACTTTGCTATCACTGAGCACCAGCACTCAACGGGGGTCACCCCAATTTGAAAAGACAGCCCCATTCCAGGGCTGCTCAGCCGCCCATCCTGGCAATTCCCATCACTCACTGAAACCCTCAGGGAGGCAACATCAAACATCTGGGCGGTGGGGAGCAAGGTGAGAGCCCTCGGGATGCCCTGGCTGTGGAGGTGCCTCAGGAAGCCGGGGCTGGGGGTACCTTTTCGGCTCCTTCCGTCTCCATGAACCAGCGCCGCAGCATGGACTGGATGTGGATGTGGCTGAGCTCGCTGTTGGCCTTCAGCACCTCCCCCTTGACCATCTCCTCCAGCAGCAGCCGCCGCAGCCGCCAGTAGAGGAAGGAGCGGGCGCTCTTCCACTCCAGGATGTCCTGGAGGAACGGGAGCACAGCCCGGGTTCGCCTTCGCGGGAGGAAGAGGAGCCGACGCACAGTGGCTGCTCCCTCCCAGCTCCGGCGGGATGGAGGGCAGAGAGCAGCCCCGGGGCAGGGACGGCAAGGGAGGGGGATCTGCCCCCCACCTTTGTCTGTCACCTCAGAGCCCTCCCCTGTCCCGCTCACCGTGATGACCCCCTTCTCCTGCATGCGGCCCGGGGTGTCGTGCAGGTCGGCGAAGCGCACGGCCACCTGGTGGTACACGGGCAGCAGCAGCTCCTCCCGTGCCTTCAGCTGCTTCTCCAGCTCCCTGCGCTGCGCCTCCGACAGCTCGGGGGTCCCTGCGGGACACAGCGGGGCGAGCAGCTCCCACACGGCCCCGGGGATGCCACCACGGGGTCCCCTCTGTGCTCCCACGTCAGCCATCACGGCCCTTTGCTTGGCACACGGACACCAGAGCCACGAGGCCATGGCCACCAAGGGGTCACACTGTGTCCAGTGCCTGCCACAGGAGAGGGGAGGTGGCATTGGCAAGGACTTTGTGGGACCGTGTTGTAGCAGCGTGGAGGGACCTGGGGGCAAGGATCTCCCAAAATATTGGGAACCAATTCAGCATGGCCATTGCCATCCTTCATCCCAAAGCACGGGAGAAGACTCCAGCCCCATTTAACCCTTTGACAGAGCCCCCAGGAGATAGAGGTGTTCTAAAGTACCACCACATCCTCTCAGCTCCACCATCAGAAAAGCCATGAAGAATTTTCCCAGAGGAACACTAAAGGATTCCTGGTGGGTGCCACCAAAGTGCTTGAACCTCATGTTTTAACTTGCCACTACCAATGTCCACAAGCCAAAATCCTCTTTCCTTACCCAGCTGCTCAATGAGCTTGGCATAGACTGTATCGATCCTTCTCATGGTCTTCACCAGATCCTTCTTTCTGAACTTGATCTCCACTGTTCCTCCAGGCTCCAAAATGCCTCCCCTGGAAGGGAAATTTAGTAAAGCAAGGACTGGTCTGTATGGGAGAATAAATCCTAGGACAAGTGGACCTCAAGGCAGCTCGCGCTCTCTTCTGAGAATTAGGGACAAAAAACTTAAAAGGGTTTTGTTTCCAATCTGGAATTCTGACACACAGGAGTTGTGGATGACACAGATTATGGATGACACACAGGTTGTGGATGACACACAGGTGTTGCGGATGACACACAAATGTTTAGGATGACACACAAGTGTTTAGGATGACACACAGGAGTTGTGGATGCTGACCTGCTCTCCTTGTCTGCGTAGAGCTCCACATGCAGGGGGTTGATGGTGGCGTCGATGACCACCCAGGAGCCGCCGCGCAGCTCGGCCTGGGGGGGGATGTACACCAGGACAGGCTGCCGGAAATCCCGCAGGCTGTCCACGATGAAGGCCCCGAACTTCAGCATCTGGTCGTACATGTCTGAAAGCCAGAGCGACTCAGGGGCTGGATGTTCCAGTGGCCAGGCCGCTGTCCCAGCCTCCTCCCAGCTGCCCAAAGCCACCTTCTCCACTGGAGAAACAAAGCACCCCAAAAACAGCTGGTAGGAAGACACCAACCCCTGGGACTTGAGCCCTGTGGTGCCCCATCACCTCCCCTGCCCAACCCCACATCCCAGAGTGGTGTAGACCCTGCTAGGCTGGGCCATTCCAGCACTCTGCAGCATGGCAGGGGTGCCAGAGATACGTCATACCACAGAACTCTGGGCATCCCAAGCACAGGTACCTTTCATGCCGCTGGAGAAGCCTCTCCAGTTGGCAAAGATCATCAGCGGGAGGTGCTCCCGGTTGAAATCCCGAATGGCCTGGGCTGTTTTAAAAGCAGAGTCTGGGAACCAGACCTGCCCAGCCTGCTGGATTATCTGGAAAAGACAGTGAGCAGCAGCACTGAAACTGTGATGGTTCTCCCTGGCACAGCACATGAAACAGGTGGAAGAAAACAAACTTGATTTCACCAGAATTAAGAAAAACAAGACATGCCAAAGGATCACACTAAGTTCTTCTCCTTCCCTTCACCTCCAGCCTCCTCTCAGATGCCACCTGGCCTCACTAAGGTCTCCCCACTCACCTTTGCCTCCGAGTCCAGGTTGGCGGGGTCAGCAGGTATTGTCACCTCCACTGTGCGGGTCTCAACAGCGATGACGCCCACAGGGAGACCTCCCAGCCTGTGGCAGGGCAGGGTGGGCTCAGCAAGGCCAGTTCCCCTCCACCCCAGCCCCACCAGGGAGCTGCTCCCCCTCCACCACCCCCAAAGCAGTGCCATGGCCAGGGCTCGAAGGTGAGTGGTCACACGGGGAGGCTCCTGCCTCCATCCCCTGCTCCCGGCAGTACCTCGCTCTGCCAACCACAACAGTCTGAGCCCATGGCTTCATGATCTCCATGAAGCTGCCCTGGTCGAAGAAGCCGCTCTGCCAGGTCCCCTTGAGAGCTGCAGAGCACAGGAAAACATGGAATGGTGCACATGGAATGAAGGGCTCCTGGGCACCAACCCACAGCAAAGAGCACCTTCTGCACCTCTAAGATATGTTTGGGAGCAGTGCTGCAGGGGTCGTGGGTTGCCCTCACTTACTCGGATGGGGTCTCCCTGCCAGCATCCACCTGGGGTCGTAGGGGACTTTGGAAGGGACAAAATCGATTTCTCTCTCAACGGGGTCACTTATGGCAGTGACAGGCACCGGGCTCTGGTTATCCTGCAAGGGAGACCCCGAGGGCAGGTCACCAGCCAGGCATGGGGTAACACCCCTCACCTCCACCCTGCAGCACCCTCCTACCTTGGGTATGTAGGACAGCCACTGCAGGATGGTGTAGACCCCCTCAAAGTCATCCGGGACGGTGACGTGAGAAACGCCGTTGTTGTGCATGATCTGCACTCCTCCCAGCTGGTTATTGGACGTGTACACCTCCCGGCCCAGCACCTGGACAGAGTTCCCAAGGGAAACAGATGGGGCTCTGCTGACACAGGAGCTGCTCCCTTGCTCTGTTTGTTAATCCAAACCTCTGCACAGGTTTGGCACGTTCCCTCTGGGCTTAGGCTGAATTTTCAACTCTGCTCAGGCTGATGTTAAAGCAAAGGGATCTTGCTTTGCTGCCTGGGTTTAGAGAATCAGGTTCCAATTCAGCTCAAACCAGTGAGATTTTGCCCAGAAATGGATCCTGCCCCTGGAGGGCGAGCCCAGCTGTTCCAAGGCAGCTCTGCCATCTCACCCTGCCCCAGGAGCAAATCCCTGACCCCCAAAGCAACACCAAAAAGGTGTGAGGGGACATTCTCTCCCTGCTCAGTGAGACCAGGAGCTGCAGGTCCTCCAGGCAAGGTCCCGTGAGGTGACATGCAAGGACCTGCCACCTCTTCCCATGGGACAGGGAAGAGCCCACACAGGTAGTGGTGGGCGGGACAGTGCCATGGAGGACAGGCAGCCAGAGCCTGGTACCTTATTGAGGGCCGTGACACCCGTGAGGATGATGTGGGAGTTCTCCACCTGGATGACACGCTGGCCCAGCCTCACCAGGTAGGCGCCGATCCCGATGGCACGACAGGTCACCTGGCACACACAGGGACACCTGGGGTCACTGGGCTGCAGCACAGACCACGAGCACCAGGGGAGGGATGCTCAGAAGGGCTCAGCCTCCTTGCTGCATCTCATTATCCCTCCCAGGGTGACCTTAAAAGCCAGCAGGAGAGAGGGAGGAGTGTGGAGGAGAAGGGCCCCAGCTGTACCATGCTGATGGTCACTATTTCATCATAGGCACGGGAGGACTCCCCAGCAATGGTACCAGCAGCTCTCAGGTTTTCCACCCCAAATCCACTGTCCTTCCCGATGATGTCCAGGAGGACGTACCTGCGAGGAAAGCGGAGCCGTGGTGTGAGCAGCACACGGGGAAGCACTCACCTGTGTGGTGTGTCTGGCAGGATGCTGAGCCAGGAGGTGGGAGCTGCATCCGGGCAGGGGCTGGGATGGCTCTGTGTGTCTCATGGGATACCAGGACTCACCTGGACTCGCCGCCTTCCTCCACGTGCTCACAGCGCACCGAGTTCATGGCGCTGATCCTGGTGTAGTCCTGGGGAGTCAGGTACAGGTACCTGAACCCCTGAAAGGAAAGAGGAGGATGAGGCGTTGAGGAGACCCACACACACATGCTAGTGTGGGACACAGCCCATTCCCAAACCCAACCCAAAGGGTTCAGAGGCTGGACCAGAACTGATCAGAGCAGCCGAGCCAGCACTGGCACCTTCATCTCCACCACCTGGGAGAAGCCAAAGGATCCATCCCTGTGGTGCTGGGTGCAGGTGCGGCCTCACCCCCTGCTCTGATCCCACAATCTGACACCCCAGTTTAGCTCTGGTCTTTCCTTCCCCAATAAACCCTCTGTTGTTTCCTGTGCTGCAGGAGGGGAGATGCCCACACACCTTGTAGGGCTCGGCAGGGTCCACCCAGGCCACCTGGAACATGTGCTTGACCTCGTCAGCGAAGCCGATGCGGGCGCCGCTGTTGGCGGCGATGTAGACGCGGGGGATGCCCTCGGCCCGCGCCAGCTCCGAGGCCCTCAGGAACACCAGGTCCTCCTCAGGCCCAAAGGAGCCGATCTTGTGGGTGATGTCGTTGCAGATGAGCACAATATCCCGGCCTTTGGGGTACTCGGGGGTTTTCAGCTTCATTTTGAAAGCAACCATCCCCACCTGCTCCGAAACAGCACACGGTTACAGGGCAGAATCCTCTAGAATCATTTAGGTTGGAAAAGACCTCCAAGATTATTGAGTCCAGCCCTTGACCAATCACCACCTTCTCAGCTAGACCAGAGCACTGAGTGCCACATCCAAGAGACACAGGGGCTAAGCTGCAGGTGGCATTAACCAACAGACAAAGCGGTTGAGGAGCAACTTCCGAGCTTTAAACACAGCTGGACTGAGACACCAGCCATTCCTGCCTGCTGCCCAGTTCCCAAATCATTCCCTGCTACCTCGTTCCCTCCAGGAACTCTGTTCATCTGCACAAGGTGCCCCTGAGAGTCCAGGACCAGCTCAGTGTAGGTCAGGATGTCCTTGGGGTACAGGTCCGAGGAGCCCCACAGCTTGAAGAGAGCCTGCAGAGGGAGGCACAGCACATGGGATGGGCTGAAGGCAGGGACTGGGGCAGCTCCCAGGACATCGCCCACCACAGACACACTCCTGCAGCAGGCTGGGATTGGAGGAGCAAAGCTCTGTGTCAAAGTCCCCCACGGCTGCAGCCCTCCTGGTTCACACCCTCCATGAGTGCAACCACGGCAAGTTGCAAGAACCATCGAACCTTGGAACGGTTTGGGTTGGAAGAGACCTTAAAGACCATCTAGTTTCAAATCCTCTGCCATGGGCAGGGAGAGCCAGGAATTCCAAGAGCTAGGAATTGGTTTAGAAATGTTTTGTACAACCAAAAACAGGGATTCGGGCTCTTTTTGTTTTCTCATTTGCCAGCTCAAGGAGAGGGGCCTTTTCCACAGCTGGGAATATTTGGGGAGGGTGAGAATGAAGAGCAAAAGCATTAATTGGGAGCCTCTTTCTGCTCAGCCAGACTCACCTGCCTGATCATCTCTGGGAAGTCGTACACGTAGGTGGTGCCCAAGGACTGTGCCTGGAACCTCTTGGCCTGCAGCAGGTCCTTGGTGACATAGGGGGTGTTGATGAGCATCCCGTGCTGCGGCCCCTGCTTGTCCCCATACGACTGGAACATGATCTGTAGAGGAGGGCAGAGCACTGGTTACCTTCCCTCAGTGTCATGGTGAGTCTTCTGCTGGAGCACTGCTGAGCTCTGCTTGGCCAAGGTGATTTTCCACTCAGTTTCTGCTACTGAGGGGACAGTGTCACGCTGCTGTGCTGCAGTACCAGTGGCACCCTAACACTGACCTTCACCTCCAGGGCTCAAAACTGCCCTACTCCACACCAGCATCACCCCAAGGAGCCCAACTAGATGGAGCTTAATACATTTTGGAGCAAAGTATCACTGAAGACCTCAGTGGGATGGAGCTCAGCACATTTTGGAGCAAAGCACCACTCCTAGGAGCCCAGCTGCGTGCAGTCAGATGGGAATGAAAGCAATCCAGTTCTGGGAATGCTGTTAGAAGTTTGGGGGCTCTGGACAAACCAGCACTGCAGGTCCATGAGTTGTTTTGGAGAAGCCCCCTGCTCAGGCAGCCGTGGTTGGGTTCCTGCAGCCGCCGCTGTGGTTACTCACGCTACCAGTGCCGGGGTCCCTCACTTCCTTGTAGAGGCTGATGTCCAGGTAGTATCCGGACTCGTTGGTGAGGAAGAGACGGATGGGGATGGCGGTGGCAGTGGGAGTCAGGCGGATGTTGATCTTCACCTCGGCCTGCAGCACCCGCAGCTTCCAGAGGCGGCTGCCGTAGCGCATCACCATGGAGCGCACCGACTCCTCGATCTGGGCAGGGGTGGCACACGGGTGGGTCAGTGGCTTCAGGGACAACACTGCCCTGGAGCACATGATGCCAAGGCTGGAGCAGCCCTGTTGCATCTCCACCCCAAGCAGCATTTCAGGTTTTTAGGGCAAGCCCCTTCCCTCTCTCCATCCCTCCATCCCTCGGGCCTGGTGCTGACATCCACCCTCTCCATTAGGGAGAGATGGCAGAGGGTGGCTGCCCATCCATGCAGTGGTCCCGAACACAGGGGATGACACAACCTCCATCCCCAGATCACAGAGCAGAGGAAGCAGGACCCCAAGAAACACACCTTGGAGGGGTCCATGATGACGGTGGGCACGAAGTTGAGGAAGATGTGGTTGCAGTCCGTGCGCACGATGGTGTTGTTGAAGGCCACCTCCAGCTCATCCATGGCCTCCAGGAGCAGCCGCTCTCCCTCGTTCTGCAGGTACTCGAAGGAAGCCTCCTGTGATGGAGCAGGTGGCTCAGCAGGGGCCAGAGCACCCCTGCACCCTCACCGTGCCCCGGGGGGGACCCTGCTGTGTCCTGCCTTGGTGATGAGGTCGGAGTGGCGCACGATGGCGCGGATAAAGAAGCGGTAGTCGGTGGTCTCGGCGCCCGCCTGCACCTTGGCAGCCCCCAGGTACAGGTGCATCTTGTGGTTGGCACAGGGGATGGCGGTCAGGCCGAAGTTGCGCATGCGGCTCAGCTCCAGCTGGAAGGCGAGCGCCGGCTCCAGGTGCCGGTAGATCCGGTCCTCTGCGAACTGCCAGGGCACAGCCGTGAGCCGGCGGCCGGGCCAGCGCCACGCCGGCACCGCTCCCGACGGAGCTCACCTCGTCCCTGGCTCTGAAGGTGAAAAACTTCGGGAATTCTCTCTGCAGCAAAAAGGAGAGAGATGACGGCATGAAGAGTCCTGGCACACAGGATTGTTCTGATTTTCCGCTGAGAAGAAAAACCTTGCAGGCTTCACTCTCCCGCAAAGGGAAAAGGGCTGGGAGGGATTGATTAGGATTTTAGGAACAATTCTTCCCTGTGAGGGTGGGGAGGCCCTGGCACAGGTTGCCCCGAGAAGCTGTGGCTGCCCCATCCCTGGAATTGTCCAAGGCCAGGTTGGATGGGGCTTGGAACAACCTGGGAGAGTGGAAAGTTCCACCTCATGACAGGGGGTGGAATGGGATGAGCTTTAAGGTCCCTTCCCAGCCAAACCATTCGGGGCTTCTACTCTGTGACGGCTTTTAAAGGCAGCTTAAAGCTATGGGAAGGCTCTGCAGGAACCATGTTACAGGAGACATGAGCAGGATAAAGGATGATACAGGAGATGAATCACTCATGGAATTGCTCATTAATTAATTAATTCCCAGCTCCTGTAGCACAGTGGGTCCATGCATCGCTCAGTGCTGTGTCTATAAGGTATTTACAGATGCCAGAGGCCCAGTTGCACTCACCTGCTGGGCAATGAGGAACGTGATTCTCCGGAGACCACAGTCAACAAGGATATTTTTCTACGTGGAAACACAAGATTCCATCAGTCACCGAGGGAGCAAACAAAACCCACGCTGCAGCATTTTGGGGAGCACTGCGTGGAGATGAGGCAGTGCCTTGGGGTATAGTGCTCTGGCTTGCATAAGCTGCAAAAAGAGGGCCCAGCCCCAGGCACAGACCTTGGACTGGGCAAAGGCTCTGAAGATGGGCACCAGCTTCTCATCTTCCATGTGGTCAGCTGAGCAGAGCGCGATGTTGAGGATGTGGATTGGCTCCTCACGGATGTTCTGGCAACAAAACCCCCCAGTCAACCCCACCCAGCAGCATCACTGCCATCCCAGCACCAGCTGGGGGAGCCAGCAGAAGCATCATGCCCACCTTGGCATCCTCCTCCTCATAGTTGGTGGCCCGTGCCTCGCTGAGGAGCCCGCTGTCCGACGGAGAGTTGGCGAAGCACGAGATCACTTCATCAAAGTTCCTGCCCAAACAGCAGGGATGGGGTGACAAGCCAGCACGCCACGCCCACCCCCTGCCTGAGGGGACAGCACCAGCGACCCACAGTGACAGAGTGACAGGGACACGGGTACCAGCACCACGGCCCAGGGCACGTGCCAGCACCACCATCTGTGGCAAACCCACAGCTCATGAAACACAGCTCTGAGCTCTGCTGTGTTAACGCGCAGAGAGGTTTAACCTGTGCCATGTAAGCCTTTCCTGTGTTCCATATGTCCCCAAAAGCCACATCTGTCCCCACCAGGCAAGTGTTGTGCTGAGAATATCCAGCCTCCAGCTGTGGTGGGAACTGGAGCTGCCTCCAGCACTGCCCAAATGCCCCCAACTGTGTCTCTTCCACCCCACTTTGCTCTCCAATGACTGCAGTGGCACTCAAAATGCACAAACACTGGCCAGGCATGTGCCTGCACCCCCACCTTGTGAAGTCCTCAAATCTGCGGAAGGCCACCATGACTCCCATCCGCTGGCTCGGCGGGGAAAAGCCACTGTCCATGAAGAGCTCGGTGCTGTGCCGCGCCAGGTCGGGGTTGGAGATGCTGATGGGGACGGACATCCTGCCCAGGGGAGCACGTGTCAGCCATGGGGGAGGCACCGTGTGGGACCACACAGCTCCCACACGGGACCCTGACCCAGAGAGGGCTCATCCTGCTCCACTGGCAATGGGACAGCGCGGCGGCACCTCCCACTTTGCACGGAGGGGATGACACAAACCCCACAGCTTTGCCAAAAGAACCGTGTGCAGGGGAGCAGGACAGGTGTGTGGGGGAGACCCCCGTACCTGTTGGGGTGGGAGGAGGGCAGCATGAACTGGAACTCCACGAGGCAGGTGCCTTCGGAGAGCTGCCGGTGCTGCAGGCTGTTCAGCTCGTAGGCGATGTACCCCCGCCGCACGTACACCTGCCAGGACACCGGTGGTACCTCGTGCCCCTGCCACCCCCATGTCACTCCTGTGCCCCCCGTGGCCCCCCAGCCCTCACCTCCAGGGCTGCCATGCGCACCACCTCGTTGGTGTGGTAGAAGAACACGGGAAGCACGTCAAAGATGGAGGTTTCCGACAGGATCAGTTTCTGCGGGAAGAACGCAAAATTTAGGGCATGGATGAAGTGAGACCCTCCCTACCCTATTCAGGGGGTCCCTCAATGTGGAGCTGTGCAGGGAGGTGCCATGGAACACCCAGCCCGCCATGGGGACACTGTCAGAGGCAAATATGGATCCACATGTCCATTCCCTGGCAAACAGAGCATGGAGCAGGGGATGGGGACTGGCAGCACTGGGGTGCATCCCCTCCTCTGCTCCACACAGACACTAGCTTTGAGTGCTTTTTTAGCTATTTTTAAGACTAAACCACTTGCAGCCAGACCCCCTCTCCCTGAAGGCACCCAAATTCCCTGGAAAAACACACAATTCCCCACCTTCAGGTTCTCAGGGCAGTACTCGTGTCCGTACATGTCGATGGCCGAGATGAAGATGGACTCCACCTGGTTGTGCCGCAGCTCGTAGGAGGGCATGTTGGAGGCAATGAGCACCTGCAAGGGGACACAGGAGCTGGGAGCGTGGGGGACAGGGATGGGGACAGGGATAGGGATGGCCCCACATGGTGCTGGCTGACCTGCCGGGCTCTCAGTGCCACTTTGGAGTGCTCGGTCTTGCTGAGCTGTGTCAGCTCGTGCAGGATGGCCGTCAGCTCGTCCGTCAGCGTGGGGTCTCGGCCACACAGCTGGTCCTGCAGTGCCACAGCACCACGGCTCAGGCTCCTCACTGCATGGGATGGCTTCATCCCAAACCCCAGCCCCACAGGGAATGGATTCATCTTGCACAGGATGGCTTCATCCCAAACCCCAACCCCGCATGGGATGGCTTCATCCTGCCCCACACGGGCAATGGGGACAAAACCCAAGGCACTAAAATGGGCAAAATGCTGCTCTTTGACCCAAGTGTAGCCACGCAACGCCACAGAGGGGAGATAATTAAAATAAAGGGATAACAAGGCAGGAATAGACACTTGAATGCAAACCCCCAACCCTGCATTAAACACAGGAGCAGAAAAGCTGTTTCCCAAGTGCCCCCCTTTTGAAGGAAAACACCAGGCTGTGACAGCCGTGTCCATCCCACAAGGATTTGGAGCTGCCTCAGCATAAGGGCTCTTCCCTGCCACCAGCCTTTGCTCCTGGAGCCTCAGACACAGGCTGTACTCACAATTAACATGATCACCAGCAAGTTCTTCTTGGCCACCTGGGCGTGGGAGAAGATGCTCTCCAGCACGGGGGTCATGTCGGGTTTGCACTGCTCCCGCAGGCTGATGACACACTTGTCATAGTGAGCTGTGGGGCGGGGCATGGTGAGCTCTGCAGCCCCCAGAGAGCCCTGCAACCCCCCTGAGAACCCTGCAGGCCTCACCATGCTGGAACTGTGTCTCCACTTGCAGGTAGCGCCTGAGCAGGTCCAGCACCACCGACTTCATGTAGCCCCGGATGCCGCTGCGGTACCTGGGGGGCAGAGAGCCCAGAGTGCTGCAAGGAGGTGGCCGTGAGGGGACAGGGTGGTCACAGACAGCATGGGGCTCACCTCTGCACCAGCTGCACCAGGCTCTGTGTGTTCATGAAGAAGACCTCCCGCTCAGCCTTCCTCTGCAGCGTGGCCGCGTGGGTGTCCAGCACGTTGGCGATCTGTGGGGAGAGGGGATGGGGTCTGGGGTAGCTCACGGGCATGAGGCTGCCAGTTCCCTCCTTCCCTGCTCCACCTGGAGCCTTTCCCTTGTTTATTTTTTTTTTTCCCCAAAGTGCAAAATGCAAAGTGCCAAACGAATATCAAAAGAAACACACACATGAAAACAAATACACGTATAAAAACAAATACACATACAAAGCCCCACGTATTTCCCTCACTCATTTAATTTTTTTATAAAATCTTGGCGGCACAAATAGAGGCAGAAGCTCCCAACTGGCTCCAGTTAAAGGATGTGAGCCCCCTCAGCTCACCTGCTGGCTGGGGAAGCGGCAGAGCACCGAGGTGATGTTGCTGGCGTACTGGGCCATCACCTTCCGGATGGACTTCTCCACGGACAGCGGGATTCTTCCCGAAATGCTCGTCATGATCTCCTGCAGCTCCAGCAGGGGCAGGGCAGGGTCCCGCAGGGTCTTCATCAGCTGTGCCACCCATTCCTTCACCTGAGGGAGCAGAAGCTGGGGATGCCACACTTGCCCTTGTGGCAAACATGTGGCAACTGGGTGAGGCACCTGGCACCCACCTTGGCCTTGAAGTAGGGCTCGGGCAGGCAGTACCCATTCATGACGTTGGTCAGGTTGTCCAGCACATTCCGGAGGACGTGGTGCTGCTTCTCCCCAGTGATGGGGAGGGTCTGCTGGACTGGGAGCCCCCCTGTGAACAGCTGAGCCTGGAGAAGGCAGAGGGAGGTGGGTTCACCTGTCCTTGCTGACAAGGGATGGAGCCCCTAAGAGTTGCAGCTGCTCCAGAGGAACCAGCACAACCCCTCCTTTGGGTTAGATACAGAGGAAGCACCTGACATTCAACATTGTGGCTCTGCCAGTGTCTCATCATGAAATCAACACAGAAGAACTGGAGATTTTAGTGCTATAAATGCATATTTTTAGTGCATTTTAGTGCATTAGTTTAGAAACCCAGCACACATGGAATGCTGATGCAGAGCAATCCACGCGGAGCAGCGCTTGAGCCCCAGCACAGCCAGAAGACATGACTTGACCATCACTGTGACACCCCAGTCAGAGCAGCATCCCGGTTTATCCCCTAGGGAGCATCCCCGGGATGCCGACTGGGAGCGGGCGGGAGGGGACAGCAGCGTGGCACTCCCCGGCAGACTCACGGGCTTCACTTTGGTGGGATCATCGAGCTGGAGGCGGGCGATGACACAGCCGGCCTCCAGCAGCGCTCCCGGCCGCTTGACGTAGTGCAGCCGCCCTGCCTCCTCCACCGCCAGCGTCATGATGATCTTCATCACCTGCGGAGGACGGGCGACACCGTCACCGAGCCGGCAGCGCTCCGGCGGGCTGCACACCCCATGAACATCACAGCAGCGCTGGGAGGTTCCAGCTCTCCTGCAAAGCTCACCTCGATCTCGGCAAAAACCTTCCCCTCGTCCACGTGGCCGCCGTCCTGCACCGTGTACTGCAGCAGCTTCCCCGCGGAGGGCGAGCGCAGCACCGTCGGGTCCTTCTCCTTCTCGAAGGTGCACGTTTTGTTGCCGATGGTGATCCGGTACCTACAGGACAGGGAGAGGTGTCACCAGCCGGCTGCTGGCCGTCGGAGAGGGCCGGGGGATACCCTGGGAGGAGGTACCTGTCGATCTCCTCCTTCATGTAGGTGGTGTAGCTGCAGCCGTCGTAGGAGAGCAGCAGCCCCCCGTCGTTGAGGCGGTGTACGTCGATCTCGATGTGCGTGCCGTTCATGATGACCACGTAGGTCGTCAGCGACTGGCGGGCGACCTGCGGGCAGGGGACAGCCCTCAGTGCCACCCCAAAACACACTCAAAGGCCAGGCTGGGGGCTGGGGGGGCATCTCCCCACTCTCAGCCGCTGCCACAGGATGGGGCTGTGCTGGGAGGGCAGGAGGCAGCAACAGCAGGTTGCACCGAGGAGATGCTTCAACTCGGCCCAGAACTGGTTTAACTCACAGTCCGTAATTGGTTTAACTCAAAGCCCAGAGCTGGTTTAACTCACAGCCCAGAGTTGGTTTAACTCAACTCACAGCCTAAAGCTGGTGCAACTCATGGCTCACCTGCTACTTTCATTGTGAGTAGGGAGTTTTGCATGAAGTCCAACTAATTGGGTTTCAAAGCAAGAAAAGGAAGTCCTTTAATAAACTCTGGGCAACAGGGTGTATGAAAATGTCTGTCTAGTTAAAATGAGGTTATATTTGTGAGGTTATTAACCTCATTCTTATGTTGCACGTTTTTAAAGGACAACTTTGTGTTTGTTGCACCTTTCTGCCTCGGGATAGGAGCATGTCCCTGACCCCTTAGGAAGTGCTGGGGCTGCTTTGGGGCGAGCAGGGCCCTGCCCTCACCTGGAGAACATACTTCACACCCTCGGAGATGAGCTCCACGTCCACAATGTTCAGCAGGGAGGCTGCTGGCAGCACCTGGCCCCTGAAACACAACGGAGGGATCACCATGGCTTTCCCGGCCTCTCCAAGCGTGTGGGATGTCAGCAGTGCTCCCAGTCCTGCCAGGAGGGCACAGTGGTGACCGGAGGGGACAAGCTTGAAGTGACCCACGTGAGCACCATGTACAGACGGATGTGGAGGGAGGCCAGGCACTGGGAAAATGCTCAGATAAGGTGCCTGGGAGAGCCCCGGGCGTCCTCCAAAGCTGGAGGAATAACCTTCATATTCCACAACAAAAGCAAGCTGCACTTCCTCTTGAAAGCTGTTTTCCCAGCCATGGGAAACCTTCTCCACTCTCCAGACAAAGTGATAGCTAAGGGACCAGAGCTGTGAGTCCAAGAAGATATCCGTGTCCCTGGCTGTCACAGCACTACATGTACACAAGATGTGCAAAGTTTTTGCAGCAAAAGTGGAAGGAAGATGTCTCAGGAAAGCAAACACTCAGGTCTCCACTGTGCCTGCCCCATTCCTGGAAGTGCTCAAGCCCAGGCTGGACACGGCTTGGAGCATCCTGGTGTAGTGGAAGGTGCCTCCCATATGGCTGAGCCCCTGCCAGGCAGCCCCCGCTCCGCACCTCTCCAGTGTGTGCAGGAAATCAGTCATGCACGCCCTGAAAGCAGCATCTGCCACGTTCAGGGCACCACAGACAACCCCCAGCATCGTGTCCGGCTTCTCTGCCTGTGGGGCAAAAAGAGCAGGGTTTGGGTCTTGCACTGGGAGGGGCGTGCTGACCCCAGGGGCAGGTCAGCCCCACCTGCATTTTCTCGGCGATCAGGAGGTCCAACCAGCCCGTGTGTATCTCGTTGTTCTGGAAGCTCTCCGTCTCCAGCAGCTTGATCAGATACTCTACCGTGGTCCGGAAATCCCCACGGATTGACAGCTCCTTCAGGGCCACCACCATGTTCCTTTTGGGGAGAAAAACCCGTCATTAATGACCGAGAAGGCAGTGCTTGGCTCTCAGCAGAGGGAACTGGGGAGCTGCAGGGACCGGGGCGATGAATTCCCAGGGTGATGAGCTCCTGAGGTGATGAGCTCCCAAGCCCCTGGCACCCTCACAGAGTAGAATCGCTGCCTGGTTTTGGTTGGAAGGGACCTTAAAGATCCTCTTGTTCCATCCCCTGCCATGGTCAGGGACACTTTCCACTAGACCAGGTTGCTCCAAACCATGTCCAACCTGGCCATGAAACAATTGCTCAATTCCTGCATGGGCACTGCTGCTCACGGGCACTAAGCAATGCTCAGCACATCTCTGCAACATGTCCTTCAGGATCAGGTGGAGGAACTGAGGCTGAAGCACCACCACAGTCCAAAAAATTCTGGCTTTGGCCAGGCAGCCCCTGCAGTACAAGCCAGCTGCTTAGCACAGCAGCAACCGTTCTGGTCCTCTCAGACAAAAGACACTTTTCCCAGCTCACCATGGATCGTGACTCTTCCCAAGGACACCCGCCCTCCAATTCATCCCGCCACACTCACGAGATGGCCTCCTCCCGGTTCTCTCCCCACGAGAAGCAGTGTCCAAACTGGGAATCTGCGAATTCGTGCAGCCCCCCAGCTGCTGCCACACTGAAGTACCCCCAGACGTTCTTGCTGCTGCGGAAGTTCAGCTCCTGCACCGTCCCCGAGCTGGGCTTGAAACCCTGAGCCAAGACAGGGCAGAGATGGAGGAACCAGGATTGAGCTTTGTGCAATAAGACAGGGAAAGGGAACCTCCATGGATCTCACCGAACCCGTGAACATTATCTGGCTGGGGAGGACCATGCCCAGATCAAGCCCACAGGTGGCAGAGTCCCCTTGTCCCCACCCCGGCCCCCAGCTCACCTCCTCGGGGTTCTCGCTGGTGATCCGGGCGGCGATGACATGGCCCCGGGGCACAGGGGGGTTGGAGGGGCTGTGGAAGCAGATGGGGGTGTCTCCCCAGGGGCTCTCCCCGTACAGCACCCGGATGTCTTTGATCCTGTGCAAGGGGATGCCCATTGCAATCTGCAGGAGAGACAAGGGCCTGAGCTGCCAGAGCAACACTGGGAGACACCAACAGTCTGAACGGAGAGCTCCCAGCGGGAAGCCAGAGGAGAAGGAAGGATGCTACACTGCTTTCACCTGCACCCTCCGTGCTGGTACACGGGGCAGCATCCCTCTGCCGTGCTCCAGCCCAGCGCTCCTCCCTAAATCCCCAAACTGCCTCCTCTAGCACCCCCTGGAGTGACCCGTGTGTGCAGGTACCTGCAGCTGGGCAGCCGGGAGGTTCACGTCCGCCACCATCTCCGTGCACGGGTGCTCCACCTGCAGCCGCGGGTTCAGCTCCAGGAAGTGGAAGCTCCCATCCTCTCCGTACAGGTACTCCACGGTGCCCGCGCTGACGTACCCAACCATCTGCGCCAGGCGCACTGCGCACTGCGGGAGAGGGGAAACCCCGGCATCACGGAATCATGGCGTGTCCTGGCTCGGAAGGGACCCACGGGGATCATCATCCAACTCCTGGCCATGCAGAGGACACCGCAAAAATCCCACCGTGTGCCTGAGAATCCAAGCTCTCCTCGAATTCTGGCAGGCTTAGGGCTGTGACCACTTCCCTGGCCCTGCCCAACCACCCTGGACAGGGAGTCCTGCTCGGCTCGGGGGTCCCTCCCTTCTTTAAAACCTCAATAAACCCAGACCAGTTTCACCCTAAACCTCGTGCTGCCCCAAGACCAAGCCACCCACCTTCTCCATCACCTCGGTGACGGCGGGGGCCGCGATGGTGGCCGGCGCCTCCTCGATGATCTTCTGGTGCCGGCGCTGGATGGAGCAGTCGCGGCCGAAGAGGGAGATGGCGTTGCCGTACTCATCTGCCAGGACCTGCACCTCCAGGTGCCGCGCGTGCTGTGCCAGCTGCATCAGGAAAATGGGGGATCCGGGAGCTTCCGCCTGCACCTGCAGCGGAGGAGAGGGTCGTGCTCTGCCATCGTCCCCCGAAATTCATTCCAGAATGGAGGCAGAGTTCCGGCAGGACGTGGGAGGTGCCCCAGGTGGGAGCAGGACCCTGCTGTGTGCCCCAGGATGGGATGGGGACAGGGCTGGGGGTTCCAGGCAGTTCTCACCTGCCGGAAGCAGGCACCAAATTCCTCCACCGCCTCCACTTTTCGGATGCCTTTGCCCCCGCCGCCTTCTGCTGCCTTGATCATCAGGGGGTAGCCGATCCTCATGGCCACCTGAGAGGGTCAAGGGCTGGGGTGACTGTAGTGTTTTGGACTCCAGCCCACCACCTCGACAGCCCAAACAGCTCCAGGCATCCCCAAGCAGGATTATCCCGAGTGACTTCCATGCAAAGGCACAAACTGCTGCTGGCACAGCCTTGTGTCACTGTCACGTGTGCTGGGAGGCCAGAAGGGCCAGGGCAGGCAGGCTCTGAGGAGAAATCATGGTGGGCAAGAGACAACCAGCTCAGTTTTACCTCCAGGCCTTCCTCCACGTCCTTCACGCAGCCCTGTGCGTATGTCTCCAGGGGGATGCTGATGGTCTGCTGATGCTTCTGGTCCTCCTCGGACCACTGGGCCACCAGACCTGCAGGTATGGCCAGGGCTATGGTCACAACCAGGGTGGCATGGCTGGGGTGGCACACTGGGTGTGCCCAGGGAGTGGGATTCTGTAATTTCCCTTGTTTCCATGCACCCCATCTCCAAAACCCCCTGCCCAAATCAGCAGCTGCAGTGGGGTCCCCAATATGTGTGGCCAGCTGGGTCAGGGACCCCAATCCTGGTGCTTGCTTTGGAGAGAAGGAGAGGCAGGGAGGAGGGAAAGGGGGAGCAGGGAGGGTGTGGGGGCTGTGAGGAGGCACTCACCACTCCCACTCCACGGCAGCGTGGGGATCTCCAGCGTCTGAGCCACGATGGTGGAGGCAACTTTGTCCCCCAGCGCCCACATGGCATCACTGGGGGGACCTTTGGAGAGGGAGGGAAGGGGTGAGGGGGGCCAAACCCACCAGCCCATCCCACCACATCCTCACATCCCTGAGTTGGCCCCACCAGCCCTTCTGCAAGGGCTAGAGGTGCAGGAACCTCTCAAAGCCACTGCCCAGCTCAGGACAGAGCTCAACCCTTCTTCAAGGGGAGCCCGGGCTTTCCCTGTCTGGGAATCCCACAAAGTCTGCTCTCACCCAATGTTCCTCTGTGAGCACTGCATCAGCTTGAGCACTACATGGAAAACCCAGAAAACAGCAGAATTCCTGGGAATGCTCCAGGAAGCCAGCTTGGGGATTTCCACTCTGCAGGATGGGCATGCCAGAGGCACCAAAAGGGCATTCCCAGTGCAGTGTTCCTGGGAGCAAGTGGGTGTACACACACCAACCTTACCTAGGAAAGCTATCCCGTTTTTCTGCAGCAGCTCTGGCAGCTTGTGGTTCTCCGAGGCGTGTCCCCAGCCAGCCCAGACCGCCTGGCACAAGGAGAAGAAGCAGTGGGAATGTTATCCCAGATGCCTGCGCTGGCATCCCCCACTGTGCTTGGCTCCTCCACATGCAGGGACATCACCCCGTTTTGGGGTGTCCCCTCTGCCCAGCAGCTTCCCTTGGCAAAGAGGTGGGAGATACATGAATGGCCACTACCTGGACTGGGATCCGCTTGGAAATGTCCACAATGAGCTCCACGTTGGCGTAGTTGTTGTTGTTGGTCCCGCCAGGCACGGGCACGTAGTGATCTGCCATTTTGATGTACTCTGCAAGACAGCATGGGGGAATGATGGGAGCCAGATCCCTGAGCTGCATCCCTTCCCCAAATCCTCCATCCCAGAGGAAGAAATGATTTACTCCTGGATTTGGCTGCACAGGAGGAAAGCGTGTGACCCCAGGCTGTGCAGAACCCTCGCGCCCCAGGCAGGAACGCGCTGCCCCAGCTCAGCCCCAGGCAGGGAACTTCCCTCCTGGGATATTTTCAGGAATTACCCGCGTTGGCCTTGAGGTCCTCGGGGGTGACCATGACCACGAAGCGAATGGCGCGCTCGTTGCGGAACATCTCGTAGGCCCAGCGGCGGATGGAGCGCATGCACTTCACCGCCGCAATGCCGTTGTTGGCGATGAGGACCTGGGGGCACGGGAACAGGGGGGTCAGGGTGATCCCTGTCCTTGCTGCTGGGCTAAAGGACTGGTGGTGTGGCCCCAAGGGACAGCAGAGCAGGGGCAAGGGATGGGCGTGGAGCAAAGCGGGGGGGATGTGTTAATTGGGTGCTTCCCAACATCCCAGCGGAGCAGGAGACTTCTCAACAGCATCTTTGATGTCTGACACTGGGGATAACCAAGGATGGGACTTTGGCCATTGTTTGTGCCCAACAGGCAAAGCTGCTGCGTGGGGTTCCCTCTTCCTGCCCATAAGGGCAGGCGAAGCCATGGAATGGAGCCATAGGATGAACAGCTCTGGACCGCCATCATTCCAAGCCCAGCAGACGTGGGACACTCGGGCAGCACTCCAGGGTGTCCCTGTGAAAAGCAGGGAACCCCCACCCAGGCACAGGCAGGGGTGTGTGGGGACAGACCTTCTCAATGATGCGGTTGCCCCCGAAGCGGGTGACGAACTCGGCTGGGGAGGCGACAGAGAAATCCCGCTGCAAGTCCATCTTCCTGTGCTCCCGGCCCCTCTTCGTCAGGTGCAGCCCCGACATACTGGGCCTGCGGTGAGATGTGGTGGCTGTCACTGAGCCCAGGGCCACCCCAGCAAGCCCTTCCCCCAGCCCCAAACCCCCTGCAAAGCCCATCCCATCCTGCAAACCACATCAACCACATCTACAACGTGACCCCCGCAGGACATAAGGAAATTCCTTATGTGTGGAAGCACAGATGAGCAGCAGGGATACCGCTGGCAGCACCACCCCAAACCCAGCGCGGCAAGAGCCACCGTCGGGCTGTCGAGTGTCACAACACGTCCCTGCAGCCAAAGGTTTGTTATTTTTAGCTGGAGCGGAGCAGCCGGAGCAGCCGGGCAGCAGCATTTGGCTTCCAGTTGTTTCTGCAGGCCGTCAGCTGTGCTCCCATGGGAGCTGCCCCACATCCAAACTAGAGATTGGGGGGCACCCCAATTTTACTAACAGCAATGCACCCACCACAAACACCCACCCTCCCGAACCGGGACATCCCTGCACGGCCATGCTCTCGCCCCCGGGGGATGCCATCGGTACCTGATGCCGGTGCTGGGCTCCAGCGGGGCGGTCACGGCGGGGGCCTCGGGGACCGTGCCCCCCACCCCGGCCAGGCTGCTGCGCCGCCGGCCCACCCTGAAGGCCGTGGCCATCAGCTCGTCATCGGAGGAGTTGTCGTCCAAAGAGCCCAGCACGAACTTGGCGAGGGCCGGGCGGCGGAGCGCGGCCGGGTTGTACACGGCGAGCTGCTCCTGCTCCGCGCCCGCCCGCCCTGCCCGCGGAGGCGGCTGCGGGCCCGGGGGGCTCGGCCGCGCCGGGGGCTCGGCTGTGGGGGGTGGTCCTGCGGGGCTCTTCTCCGGCTCCTTCTCCTGCTCGCACCGAGGGTTGGACATTTTGGCCCAAACGAGCAGCAGCACCGCGAGCAGGAGCAGGGCAGCCAGCAGCATTCACCGGCCCTGCGGGAGGGGCACAACCGCGGTCACGGCTGTGCCCCTGAAACGGCCCCGGNGCCCTGCGGGAGGGGCACAACCGCGGTCACGGCTGTGCCCCTGAAACGGCCCCGGCCCAGGGCTCCCACACCGCAGCCCCCGGTACCAGGACCCCTAAAACACCACGGCTCCGTCCCAGGGCTCCCACACCGCAGCCCCCGGTGCCAGGACCCGTGAAACACCACGGCTCCGTCCCAGGGCTCCCACACCGCAGCCCCCGGTGCCAGCCGCCCTCAGCCGCAGCTGTTTTCCCTGTCCGGAGCTGGCGCTCCGTGAGGGCCCGGGGGGGCTGACACGGCCTCCCGCCTGCCCGGCCCTCAAGGCACCCTGAGAACGGCGGCCAGGCCGCCCCCAGCCTGGCCCTCACACGGGGGGGACCCCCAAATCGGAACGGGACCCCCAAACCCCACAAGTGGGATCGATTATCCCTGTCAAAGTTGGGGATGGCAGTGAGGGAAAAGCACCACTGCCCCCTCAGCCCCTTGCCCCCTCACCATGGGTGCCTCGTGTCCCCTCCGTGCCGGATGCCACCGGCTGCACCGGGCTCGCTCGTCACTCCCTGGTCACTCCGGTCTCACCGGTCACTCCGTATGTCCATCTGTCCCTCCCGAGGCTGGAGCCCACGCGGTGCCAGGGCCACCCCCCACGGGGGAAGCACGTCCCGGCCCCCCCGGCTGTTCCAGTGGGGCCCACACGTGACGGTCACGTCAAGCACAAATATTTCCCTGCTAACGTGTCTGGAAAACTTCTGCTGGAGATGAGGGTGGAAAGAGGGAGGGGGGGCCTGGGACACCCGATCCTTGGGGGACAAAGGTGGCCTGGCCCCGTGCCTGGTCACGGGGACAAGGAGAAGGACACGCTCTTGGGTTTGGCTCCCTGGGACGCCCCATTCCACCCGCTGGAGAACCAGAGCCTCCCCTCCCTCCCTGTGTTGAACTACCAAGGTAAAAGCACATAAACAAAGTCATTTTTATTTAAAAAAAAACAAACTGGGAGGAAAAAAACCCCAAGCAAACAACATCTACAGCAAGGCCACAGTGTAAACGTCACTAGTGATAGTGTTACCTCAGAGAGAACACCAGGGGAAGTCCTACAGGGATATTCTACAAAAACTAACTTCCAAACAAAAAGGGCACTTCAGTTCCATTAAAGGAATTACAAAATCAAAGACAGGATAGAAACCCAGGAGCATGAAGTCCAACACCTCTTCATCCCGGAAGTCCCAACAGTTATTGCCAACAGTAGGTGGAAACTTTAATTTGCTCCTAAGGTTGCAAAGCACGAAGTTCCCTCTTTTAAGATCTTAATAGATCTGAAATAACTTGCAACTATCAGCCCATTAATTGGGCGATGTTGATGAACAAACCTTTGCTGCTGCCATCAGCAGGTACCCTCAGGTCCATGGTCAGCAGAGCTCACTTGTCATCCAGGTAATCCACACAACCAGAAAGAACCTAAAAATTTTGATTTTTCGCTCTAAATGCCAACAAAAAACTCAAGAGCATGACCAGGGTCTCAGTCACAGCCTCCCCTTGGCTGCTGGGAGGATTTATCCCAAAATCTTGAGAGCATGGATACACCAAGCAACACTCCTGACAGTGTATTGTCTTTACAGCCTCGAGAAGCCATTTTTGTAATAAGTCTGTATCAAAAAGCTAAAAACAAAACCCAAAATCTTTTTCCTTTCATAGAATCAGCTCCACTCCCCCTAAATAGGAAATCTGGATTTGCATGGGAAGGAGGCAACAGGCTCAGCAGCTCAATAAGAACTGACATCCCTTCACCAGAGTCTGAAAATACATTCCCATTGCAGCAAGAAATTAATACAGAACTCTGATGTTTGGGGGTTTTTTTTGCTTCAAACCAGGCTGTGATCTGCTCCAGCAGCAGAGCTGTCCATCCAACACTCCCAACATGCTCTTGAGAAAAAAAACATTTAAAACAGAAATAGAACATCTCCCAAAGTCTGGTCATTTGTTCATCGATCAACACCCAAAGAACAATTCTCAGGTCAGCAGAAGGTTCTCAGAAATGCCCCAACCCCTGACACAGGGGCTGCTCCCAACCCTCAGCCCCAGCTCAAAGTGCTCTCCAGTCAATGGGCTTCTTCCCGGATTTCTTGAGGAATTCATTTGTTTTGGAGAAGTGCCGACAGCCAAAAAACCCTCTGTTGACTGAGAGGGGCGAGGGATGAACCGTCTGCAGGACGTGGTGACGCTTCTGGGAATGTCAGAGGAAACCATTTGTTAGATTTGCATGGTTTTGGCTGCTCCTGCTCCAGGGCAGGTGAGATCTCCCCCTACTCCTCCTCCTGCACCATCCTGAGACACAAAGAACCAGCCCTGAGGACCAAGACTTCTGTCCCACTGAGCAGAGACAAAAAACAGCAATAATGCCCCAAGCATTTCCCAATTGCTGTCATCCTAACAGCAAATTTCATATTGATTCACGAGCCTTTTCCTAGGAAAAACAGCTCTGTCCTTGTGGGACGCTTTGCTGACAACAGGAGCTTACACTTGCTCCACTTTTCTTGCTTAATTCTGGCAAAGGCTAAGCTGGAGCAGAAGGGCCACTCAATTTGACGGAGTTCAAGCAGGGAAAAATTCCCAATTCCGTAAGGGAAGTGCCCTCTAGTGTTCACCAAACTTCGGGAAAACTTCGGGAGAGGGAAGGGCCGAGGAGAAGGGACATACCCTGTCGATGGAGCTGCCTTTCCTCTGGGCATAGGCTCCCCACAGCATGAAGACAACCCCGTGCAGGTTCTTGTTGAGCCAGGACACCACGACATCCGTGAACTTCTCCCAGCCCCTCTCCTTGTGGGACGTGGCCTGGTGAGCCCGGACCGTGAGCACCGCGTTGAGCAGGAGCACCCCTGGCAAACAAACCACATCCAGGGGGCTGAAACCAGGAAACCAGGGTCAACCCACCCCTGGGAGTGTCCAAGGCCAGCTGGGATGGGGTTTGGAGCAACCTGGGCAGTGGAAGGTGCCCCTGCCCATGGCAGGAGGTGGGACTGGAGGAGCTTTAAGCTCCTTTCCAACCCAAATCATTCTGGGATTCTGGGATTCAAAGAGCTTTTTCCAGTTGATGACCTCAATTTTTATTTTAAGGCTCTCAGAAGTGATTTTCTCTCCTACAAATGGATTGCTTCCAACCATGGGTCTGTTTTTTAGAGAAGATTGTTTTCTGCTCCCCATCACTGAGTGTCTCTGAGCTCACCTTGCTTGGCCCAGCCCGTCAGGTCCCCATGGCCAGGGTGGGTGAAGTCCTCAATGTCCTCAGAGAGCTCTTTGTAAATATTTTCCAAACTGCAAACCAAATCACCAGAAGACTTTTCATATGAATATTTAAAGACAACAGCAAGCAGCAACACTTACTGCTCCAACCAGGCAAAAAGGCCCTTGATTTTAATATTATGATTTAAAATAATAAAGCCATTTGAAGAGGCAGGGCAGCAAGGACTCTGTGTATCCGTCTTGAAGCTTTAATGAGTCTGGAAATGCAAACTTACACCTAGAATATCATCAAACACACAATTATCCATATTTTGCAGTGATGCTTTTTCCAGGTGATGCACAACTCAAATTTAAATATTCACAACACACTTCACATCAGTTGGCTGGCTTCCAGCCCCGAGCAACACAGAGCTGTAAATAATTAAGAAACAAAGGGGATTTTGCACATTTTCATACCTGGGGGGAGGTGGAACAGGCTTCTGGACACTGAAACAGAGCCCGTGAGCTTGGTTAGGTCCATGGTATGGATCTTGTCCCAAAATGACAACCTTCACCTGAAAGCAGACCTTGGTTAGCACTGAATTGCAAACAGCATTATTCCCAAAAGAGGGGGCGAAAGAAAAGGCTTAGAAATGAGCTTTATCCTAAAACAGAGACACAAAAACCCCCAAACTCAACCCAACTGCCCAGGAACTGAAGTTAAATCCCAGACATGTCATCACTAAAAAGCACAGAGCCCACCTAACACTGAGGAGTAACATCCTCACAGCTTTGCTGACAAAACTGTGAATATGTAATATGAATGTGTAGTTGTGAATGTAATGTGAATATAATTAATGTAATTTGAGCGCAGAATACCAACACTTTCAGTCACAAAAAACCACCGTGTTATTTTCCAAATAGGTTTCATCTCATTTTAGCTTTATGCCACACTTGCTGTGATATTTTTGACACATTTTATTGGAAATGACATTACCTTAAGCTGTCTTTTTTTTAATTATAGCTCATTACCGATCAATTAAAAGAACAAGAGATGTACAAGATCCAAACACTCTGAGCTAGATTAAGCTGGTAATACTAGAAAAAAGATCAAAAGGATCAAAGAAAGTTCTGTGGCCTGTGAGTGTAATAAAACAATAAAACCACGTTTCGGTATCAGAGATGAAAGGGAAAGCTGGATTTATGAGTTAGGCGAGCCAAACAACAACATCGACATCCCATGGGATCCAAGTTTAAGGGAATAAACACCAAAGGAACATGTCTGTGCACTCAACCTGCACCTTCACGGATGTAAACTCCCGGAGCAGCTGAGAGAGCTCCCCCTGCAGCTGTACTCACATCCCAGATGTCGCACATCTGCGTCCACGTGAAGACCTTCTCGGGGGGCGGATACACCGTGTAGCGCTTCCTCTCCTCGGCCACGAACGTCATGAGCTGCGGGGATAGCGGGGGCTCAGCGGGGGCTCAGCACCTGCCGGGGCGGGGAGCGGGGGCTGCTGCTCACCTCCACGAAGTAGGGCTTGGAGAACTCCCCGGCCAGTTGCCGCCGCCAGCTCTCCCCGAAGCCCGGGGGCACGTTCCGCTGCTCCAGCCGCTGCCGCGCGGCCTCCTTGTTCCTGCGGATGCGCTCCTGCTGCTCCGCGCTCAGCGACGGCGCCTTGCCCGCCTCATCCCCCGCCTCCTTCGCTTTCTTGGAGGCGCTCCCCTGGAAGTGCCGGGCAGAGAGGAGGTTGTGGAGGATGCGGGAGCAGAGCGGGCCCGGTCCGAGCCTCTGGAGCAGCGCGGCCATGGCGGGACACACCCCGCCTCCCGGGGCGGTCCCGCCGCACGCGGCGATTTCGCGGCAAAACAACGAGCCCGTCCTCATTGGCCTCCGCGCCGCGCGGGCCCCGCCCGCGGGCGCGAGACCGAACTCCCGCTCGCTATTGGTCAGAGGGAGAACGTCCGCTCCTTCCTATTGGCTCGCTGCTACCGGTGGAGAGGTTTCTACCTAGCAACAGTGACGTTACAGCGGGCGTCAACGCCCATTAGGCGGCAGCGGAGCGTGGCCGCTCGATTGGCAGCTCAGCCATGCGTGCAGGCGCGCGGGAGTTTGGAAATGCTGCCCCCCCCAACTCCCCGCGGAAAAGGCCTCCAGCGCCCCCAGATCCCCGCACACAGCCGGACACACACGCGCCGCCGCCAGACCACTCTCCTCCCTCCCCTCCCCTCCTCCAGAGCCGCGGGGTCCCTCAGCCCCCCGCTCGATACCTGAGCATCACCGGCCGGCTCTGGGGAGCGGCTGCGCTTCCTGGCCGGCGCGGGGCTGAAGAAGGAGTGCAGCGTCCTCTGCCCGATCATGGCTGCGGCGGAGACGGGCAGGAGCGAGGGAGGCCGGGGGTGAGTGAGGGGCGGCGGCGGCGCGGCTCAGCCCGGCGGCGAGGGGGTGGGACGGGGATTTGGCGCCAAAAGCGCGAGAGTGCGTTGGGGGCGTGGCCAGACGGGGACGGGGCGCGGCTTTGCGCGCGGCCATCCCCGTCGCGCGCTCCCGTTCCCCGCGGGATCGCGGCTCCCGGTCCTCCCTTCTCTTCCGGGGCACCGCTCCCGGAACCCGGGCCGCCCATGGACGCGTTCGTGGTTAAACTGCCCCGCGGGCAGGAGGGGGGCGGCGGCGGCGGGAAGAGGCCGCGGCTGGAGGAGCCCCCGCGGGAGATCCGCGCCCCGGGGCTCAGCTGTGATTATCGCATCCTCTTCGGTAAGGCCGAGGCGGACGAGATCTTCCAGCAGCTGGAGAAGGAGGTGGAGTATTTCGAAGGTAAACTCCTGCCCTGTGAGGGTGCTGGAGCACGGGCTGCCCAGGCAGGATCCGGAGGCTCCTTCCCTGGGCATGTTCCCAAGAAGCCTGGACTGTGCTCCTACTTGGGCAGTAGAGTGACCTGGATGACCACCAGTGGTCCCTTCCAACCCGAACCCTTCTGTGTCCAGGTCTATTCCCCTCCACATCCCCCTTGTCCCTTCCCCACAAAACATCTCCCTTCCCGGTCCACCCAAAGAGAATCCCAGGGTGATTCCCAGGGCCTGGGCACGGCTGGCAGGTGCTGGGGAGGTTCCTGCAGGCACCTGGTGTGGTGACAATGTGTCCCTTCGAAGCCAAGAACACAGCTCTGACCCTGCAGGGTTGGTTTTGCTCAGCTGGAAGTGTTTGCAGTCAGGGATAATCCTGGAGTAGTCACTGGAGTTTGCTGGAAGATGTAGTGTATGAGATACACCCCAAATGTGATGGGGGTGCTGTTCCTGGTCATCCCGTTCAAGGGGAGTAACAGGGCAGTGTCCAACTTTGTTGGGACACAAGCAGTCGGAACAGGGATGACAACTTTTGGCTTGTCTTAAGCATCTTCATTCCTGTTGTCTGGAGATTCCCAGAAGCTGCAGATCCAGGAGAATGTTAGGCTGTGCACAGGTAGTACCAACTTGATTCTGATCCTTCTCCTTTCTTGTTTAAACAGATGACTTGACAAAACTGCACATATTTGGCACGTGGCACAAGATTCCCAGGAAGCTGGTGACCTACGGAGACCCGGGGTTGTCCTACACTTACTCAGGGGTCACCTTCCATCCCAAGCCGTGGATCCCGGTCCTGAGCCGCGTCCGGGAGCGCGTCACCTCGGAAACAGGGCACACCTTCAACTTCGTCCTTATCAACAGGTACAGCCCCTCGCCAGTTGCACCCACTTGTTCAAATGAAACAGAAAAAAAAACTTGTGCAGCACTCAGCCAATCGCCGAGGAGTTTGATTTCATTGAATTGGTAAATAATGAATGATATTATTGGTGAATAGTTAATGGCAGAGTTGTGTGCACAGGTACAAGGATGGCCTGGACCACATCGGGGAGCACCGGGACGACGAGCAGGAGCTGGTTCCCCGCAGCCCCATCGCCTCCGTGTCCTTCGGAGCCTGCCGGGATTTCGTGTTCCGGGACCGCGGGAGGAAGGGAGGCACACGGAGCAAGGGAGGCACACGGATCGTGCTCCCGCTGGCCCACGGCAGCCTGCTCCTCATGAGGCACCCCACCAACCTGCACTGGTACCACAGCCTGCCCCCACGCAGGAGGGTGCTCAGCCCCAGGGTCAACCTCACCTTCCGGAAAATCCTGCCCAGGGACAAGCAGGGAAACGGTCAGGAATCAGGGCCTTTGGGCTCGGGAAAGTGAAGCTTTATTTCCTGATGATTCCTCTGTGGTGACCCAAGGGACTGGAGGAGCAAACTGAACCACGAGAGGAGACTTGGTGACTTTGCTGATAAAGCTGTGACCACTGATCCCAGTGCCAAGAGGGCTTTTCCTCTGGGAAATGTTGCTCTGGTCCTGCTGATGGATATTTTTGGTGGTTAATATCCTTGTTTTGCTCAGGAGGAAGTTTGTTCTCAGCTGGTCGTAATCTCAGCTGTGTTCCAAAAAGATCCAAATCCTCCATAGCCTGGAGGCAGCAGTTTATAAACACTGTGAGGCACAGGCTGTGATCATTGAAAGCTGATCCTCTACGGGTGACACTTTCTTGTATTCTCTGTTAGTGAGCTCTAATTTGCTTGAGTTTAATTTAAATAAAGCACAAATGAGGCTGACATGGAGAAGGGGAGTGCTGGGGGGTGAGGACAGGGTGTGCAGCGGGGCTGGACGAGTGTTTTGGTCACTGTGACTCCTGCCTGCTTGAATTCCTCTGCTGCTCCACCTCCTCTGCTCCGGGGGAGGCTGTTCCTGCAGCCAGGAGGAAGCACAAGATCTTTCCTTCCTCACTTTGTACAAAAACCAGGCAGCAAAAAATGTTCTTGTGGGGAAGGACTGGATTGTCCCATTTCCAAGGACAGCACAGTGTGGAAGGCTGTCCCTCTGAGAGTGTATTTTCCTAAATAATTATCCCTAGGGATCCCATCCTGACTACCTGAAAGCCATCCACACCCCCAGGGAATCCCACTGACATGAGGGAAGACTGTCCAAAGTCACCAGCAGATCTTGAGGAGTCAAGGAATGGTAAGTTCTGAGTAAGAATGGGAACCAAATCCTGTGTGACCAGGCTACAGCCACTGGAATTAATTCCAGTTGTAATTGGAATTAGTGGTGGGTCCATTCCACGTGGAATTAAGGCCTGTTCAGGCCATTTGGAGTTGGTACTTCCCACCCTCTGCCACTCCAAGATGCTCCTGCAGAAATCCTTCTTATCCAGGGCTTGTGAAGTGTTGCTTCTATCCCACGTGCCCAATTCCCTTTGCCTCCCATCCTGGTGTTTGTTCCAAGACATTCCCACACGTGACCAGCTGATTTTTCTATTAAGTTTGGTTTTTTATTGCTACTGTACAGTTACAAAAATACCCTGAAGTGAGAAAGCAACTTCCAACAGCAGTGCAGTGGCCAGAACAGACATTTTTAAATACCACACAGAAGAAGAATAACCCAAACACAGAGATGTCATCCTGGAGGTCTGAATTTTGTACCATTTATTAACATCTCCACCATGGCAGCTTGGGAGGGACAAGTAACAGCATTGGAGCCTTGTGCCTGCACAGATCCCAGGGACCTCCGAAGGGGAGGATGAGCTCCCAAAAACCTGCACAGATCCGATGCTCAGGGGGACCTGGGAGGCTCTGGCACAGCTCAGGACCAGGACTGAGGTGCTGGTCTTTGCTCCCTCCCTCACCTGAGGGCTAAGCCAAGCACATCCACTCCTTCCCTCCAGGGAAAGCCAGAACAAAGGCTCAACCCTCCCCCTGACAGCCCTTGAGGGAGATCCAGAGGCAATCCACAGCCCAGGGAAATGCAGCTCTTGGCAAAAGGAAGTCGCTGGCTGTGCAGGAAGAGGTGACGGTGTGTCCCTGTCCCCAGGTGACAGTTCTGACACTCCTTGGTGTGCCTGGCCCCTGCCCCACCGCCAGCACAACGAGCCCAGGGCACTGCTCAGCTGAACCCCCAAACCAGGACAAACCTCTGAGCAGGGAGTGGAGCATGGATAATGCAGGACACACCCTGCTGGCAGTGGGAATGGTTTCAGTTCTGAGCTCCAGGGGCAGATCTGCTGGAGCAGATGTTTGGGTGATGGGTTTACGTGACCCCCAGTGCTCCCAGGATGGAGGCCTGGCTCCTTCGCCAGCTCTCTCAGCTCTCCCTTCAACGGCCAGGGCATCTTTTTGGCATTTTGCATCCTTCAAAGCTTTTTTTGTTTTTCTTGGTTTTTCTATCACTTAAAACAGGTTAAAACCAGCTACTCCAGCACAGCCAGGGACCCTCCTCAGGAACTGGTACAGCAGTGGATTTATCAATATTTATGTACTATGAGCATTGCCTGGAGCAGGAATTGTGCTCCAGACTCTGGAATGATGAGTTGTGTCCATAGTTTCGCATATCCACCCCTTTTCCCACTCCTGCTTTGGCTGGTTTGGAGCCTCTCCTGAGGAACTGTGAACACCCCCGAGCTTTGGGCAGCACTATTGAAGTCGTGAGGTACAAAGTTGCCCTAAAAAAACTCTTTAAGACAGTTGTAATCTGAGAACTTCACACTGAAAAAAAGCTTGGCTGATGAGGGGTCTTCTCCTCCAAGCTTACAAGGACAGAAAAGAGCTAAAAACAACCTACATGTTTTACTCCTGGTCATTTAAAAGCAGATTTTTAAAGGAGGATTTTTGCTGCTTCTCCCTCCACGCTTTGTTTGGGCTTTTGTTTGGTTTTGGTTTTTTTGCACATCAAACAATCCAGAGCAGCAGAATTCCCCTTATTTCTATTTACAGCCCAGAGCTGATGCAGCGCCACCAGCATTCCCAGATTTCTTCATGACACCAGTAAGTGCCCAGCAGTGCTGGCCCTGTGGTTTCTATTCCATTTAACAAGGCTCAGCTGCCAAGCCAGGAGCATGGATCCCAACGCTGGGAATGGCAGATTCCAGCAATAAAATGGGAAGGGCAAGTCTAGAACAGTTACAGCAGCTTGGAAATCACAGCATTAAAAGTTGGGGAGTTGATGCTACAAACAACGGTGCTGGAGGAAACGACAACACTGAGCACTAGCAAACACTTCCATATGCTGATTCCAGCTATATTCCAAAGGTATGGAGCAATAAATTAAGGTTTCAGCTCTTAATAGCTACAAAATTATCTCCTGGATAAAGGAAACTTTGAGTCAGGAGAAGGATTTGTACAAAGAACTAAAGTAGTAGGGAAATGGTGGGAACAGGGAAATCTCTTTTGTGGAGACGCCTTTACTTGATAGGTTGATTAGCTGGGATATCAGGAGAAATGCGATTCCATGAGTTCATCCCGTGGGTGTGAGGCATTCCCAGGACACAGTGGACATGCAGTGGGCTGGGACAGTGGCAATGGGGGAATTCAAGGAAGCTCAAGGCACTTTGTGTCTTAAATCATTGCCTTTGCCAACAGCAGCTTCCCATCAACCCCCCCCAGGGCTTCCCCTTGGGAACATCTGCAGTGAAATGTGTGGGATGAAGCAATTCCCTGGGAAAACTGCTGTGTCAGGACATGGAATGCAGGATAACAATCCCTCCCTGACAGAAAAAGCTCCTCAACACACACCTGGGGCTGCACAACGTTGGAACAGCAGGATTTGGGAACAATCTCCCATTCCCAGCCACTGCCACAGGGAAGGGAATGTGGAGGGGGCTTTGCATAGGGGTGCAATCCAAGGAATTGGGGGGATCCCTCTGCTCTTCAACAGCAGCTTCCCATCAACCCCCCCCAGGGCTTCCCCTTGGGAACATCTGCAGTGAAATGTGTGGGATGAAGCATCTCCCTGGAAAAACTGCTGTGTAGGACATGGAATACAGCCTTGGGACAAGTCAGGAAAACGCCTCTCAACACACACTCGGGGCTGCATGACCTTGGAACAGCTCCAGGCAGCAGGATTTGGGAACAAACCCCAACTCCCTGCCACGGCCACAGGGAAGGGAACGTGGAGGGGGGTTTGCATAAGGGAGAGGTGCAATCCAAGGAATTGAGGGGGGCATCCCTCTGCTCTTCAACACTGACCTTCCCCCTTTGGAAACATCTGCAGTGAAATGTGTGGGATGAAGCATCTCCCTGGGAAAACCACTGCGTCAGGACACGGAACACAGCCTCGGGACCAGGCAGAATGAGGCTTCTTCTCAACGCACGCTGGAACAGCTCCAGGCAGCAGGGATTTGGGAACAAACCCCAACTCCCAGCCACGGCCGCGGGGAAAGGACCCCGGAGCGAGGGGTGGGATGGGGGGGGGTGGTTTGCAGACGGAGAGGCGGGATCCGAGAAACGGGGGCGATCCCAAGGAACGGGGGCGATCCCAAGGAACGGGGGCCATCCCAAGCGACGGGGGCGATCCCAAGGAACGGGGGCCATCCCAAGGAACGGGGGCCATCCCGGCGCTGGGGCTCAGCGCGGGGCCCGGCCGTGCACGCGCTCGTAGAACAGCAGGTAGGCGCTGGCTGCCAGCACCTCGTGCAGGCTGGCCCTGCGCACGGCCTCGTCCGACGTCCACAGCCACTGGCTGCCGCGCGCCGCCGGGGCGCGCCGGAAGGTGACAAAGTGCCCCGAGTGCATGTCCCCGTGGTGCACCACCACGGCCATCAGGCGGTACAGGTACAGCGGGGCCCTGCGGAGCACAGGGTCAGCACGGCGGGG
>WBMZ01000562.1:0-112231 GCA_013400975.1 Atrichornis clamosus | reverse complement strand
CCCCGCGCTGCTCCCGCCGCCTCCGCCCGTCCCTCGGCGGCAGCCGGGCCCCAGCCGAGTCGGGCGGAGCGGAACCGAGCGGAGCGGAGCGCCCGGGCACAACGCCGCGCCCCCCGCGCCCGCTCACGGGCACACGCCGCCCCTCGCCCGCGGAGACACCCGCCCCGCACACGCACGGAGATACACCCGCCCCGCACACGCACGGAGATCCACACCCCGCACACACACAGACATACACCCGCCCCGCACACGCACACAGCGACACACGCCCCGCACACACACAGACATACACCCGCCTCAAACACGCACACAGCGACACACACCCCGCACACACACACAGAGATACACCCACCCCACCCACGCACACAGAGACACACACCCCGCACACACACCCCGAGACACCAGCCCCGCACACACACACCCCCCCAGTACACCCTCCCCTCTTGTGCGGGTGCAGCCTCACTTCACACACTCACCCACAAACATCCTCCATCCTCACACACGGACACAGCCACCCCTCACACGCACACAAACGCACACACGCATGTTCCCACACTCCTGCACCGCCTCCTGTCTCACTCACACACACGCAGACCCCACACACACCCTCACGCTCCCACACACTCACCCACATTACACACACACACACACACACACACACACACACACACTCCCATCCACAGACACACCCTCACACATCCACACCCCACACACACACACTGGTTTGGGCTGGGACAGAGTTAATTCTCTGCCCAGGGTCTGGTGCAGGGCTGTGTTGGATTCAGTGAGGATGGTGTTGCTCACACCCCAATGTAGCTGTTGTTGAGCAGGGCTCACCCCAAGCCAAGGGTTGTTCAGTGTCCCACCCTGTGCCAGCGAGGAGGTGCACAGGGAGCAGAGAGGGAGCACGGCCAGAACAAGTGGCCTGAACTGGCCAAAGGGATACCACAGAGTGTCCTGCCCAGTACAGGAACTGGGGGAGCTGGTCAGGGTCATTGATCACTGCTGAGGGACAGGCTGGGCATCTGTCAGCAAGTGGTGATTGACTGTGTTGTGAGTGCATCACTTGTCTTTCTTGGGGTTTATTCCTGTCTCTCTTTTGTTATCTTCCTTTTCCTTACAATTGGATGATGATTATGATGATGTTTTATTTTATTTCAATTATTAAACTGTATTTATCTCAACCTCACACATTTTGCCTTCTTTCCCATCCTCCTCCCCATCCCACCAGGGACTCTGTATAAGTGAACGGCTGCGTTGCACTTTGTTGCTGGCTGGACTTAAACCCCAACACCCACACACTCACACACCCACACACATCCACCCACCCACCCACGGTTTCCTCACACCCCTCAGGGCCTGGCCTGGTCCCCCCCAGCCTCAGCAGGGGGGCTGAGCCATGTGTGTCCCAGAGCCATCCACACCTCCCAGCACAGCACCGGGTGACACCCTGTCCAGGGACCAGCTCTCGACCTGAACTCTCCAGCCATCTCAGGGTTTTGAGTCCATATCTCCTCCTCATTTCCCAGCCACTTTGTCTCACAGGTGTCGAAGTCTGTTAGACAACTGAGCAAGGCTCCTCACTCCTTTAATGACAGACTGAATCCAGTGAATTCCAGGCTTCACCTTTTCCCTGGCCAGGATAGCTTGTCTATAGCCAGACAAGGGTCCTTCTTCTGCCTTTTCCTCCTTTTCTTTCCCACTGACCCTACCAGGCACCACTGGTTGTACTGAGGTTCACTCCTCCCCTTTCTGCACATGAAGCCGAGTGCAGGATTCTCCTTACACCAGGAGAGAGTGGTCACGCTGACCCTGCCTCCACTGTCTCACCATGACGTGCCCAGGGCCAGATCCATTATGGGCAGGATCACACCCGTGTGGGAGCAGGTTGAGTTTCTCACTGTGCTCCCACACACCAACCCCCTGCGGTTCTGTCATGGGCACAACATCGTGGCATTACTTTGTTTTTCCTTTGTAAGCACCAAAATTGCTACAATGAGCCTCTCTTACCACTTTATGCTCGAAACTGAGACTTGACACTCAAGAAGAGCTTGTAATTGGCCTTATAGACACATCAAACCCATGTCCTGCCCTTTTAATGACCACAGTTGTTGCAAAACTCCCCTAAATTTTGCTGTGATATTGCTAAAAGATGAATAATGCATGCTCACACTCTGAACTTGCTGCACCCCGTGAGGAAAGAGTTTACTTGCTACAGCCTGTGCACAGGGACCACTTTATGTGTCACAGGGATGCATCCACCTATGAGAAGAAATGCAACCACGGCTTTAATGGGGCTCAAAAACATGACATGGACAATGCCGGACTCCGTGGCTGGAGCCTGCCAGCAGCCATGCCTGGAACGCACCAGCTAAATCGGTCACAGCATCGGGACAAACACTCCTTCCCCTGCAAACATCGCTCGAGTCGACTCAATATTTTATCGTGCAAATGTTGAGCTGCCCTCCTTGTCCTCTGAGGTTCCGAGCAGCGCCGAGTGAATAATTCACAGCAAATCATTTATTCAAAACTTCTGCCTGTGTTTTGTGTCAGTCCAAGAACACAAAATTATGTTCCTCCTGTTCAGGTTCAGCCAACCTGTGTTTTAGGGTCTGGGTTCGAATTCCAAGGGCTGGGACACCTGAGGTGTTGCTGCAGGGTCTGTACGTGTGTGTGCTGAGTGGGTGCAGTTGGCTTTGCTAATGACATCCATTTGTCCCTGTTCCAGTGGGATGAGCTGAATTTACTGCCAGGGAACAGCCTTGAGCCCAAGGAGAGAGTTCATTTAGCAGCCAAGATTAGGTTCAGATTACAGATAGAAAATAGTTCTAGCGAGAAACAAAAAATTAAAGCAGAAGTCCCTGGTTATTGTATACAGACAACACAGGTTAGGGCTTCTCCAGCCTTCCCTTCTGAGGGCTGTCTGGAAGAGCAAAAGGTTGATTTTTGCACAGGAAAAAGGGTGCCATGCCACCCCAGGAGGTGACAGGAAAAGCTGATGCCACCATGCGAGCAGGGGAACAGGGCAAGGCTGCAGAGCACTGCCTCTGTCCCCTGCCTGGGACAGGGGGCTGCTGGGCAGAGGGGACCTGCGCTCAAAAAGCATTGCAAAACACCCAAAAAATCCCACAAATGCAGGTGATTGAAAAGCAGTGTCATTTTTTAAACACCATGCAAACCCCAAATTCCATTTTAAAAGGCTGTCTGTACATCCATTTGGGAAGTCATCCCTTTGGAGCCACCTGAACTGAATTAAACATCAAGGACCAGATTTCCATGTACACCAAGCTCTGGCAGTGCATGGTGGTACTGCTGTCAATCAGAATCAGGCCCAGTGGGGCACTGACAAAAGCTGACTGTCTCACAAAAGCTGTCTGGTGCCAGTAATCTCAAGAACAATAACAAGTAAAATGGCCACGATTATTTCTTTCCCATTTCTGCACCATAAAGTGGACAGTGGCTGAGCCCTAAATATGGAAAGGGGAGCAGTTATCCTTAGAAATAAAGCCTCTGGAAAAATGCCTTTTATCTCACTGAAAAAAATGTGTTTTCCTTCATTGTGCAGAAAGGCAGATTTTGCATATTTTAATTAGATCAGTTGAAAACTTGGGAAAAGGAGAAAAAAGGGAACCTGCTTTGCTGTCAAGCTCCTTAGTGAAGAAAAGTTCTGAAAGTTCAGGAACTTGGAGAGAACTTTAAATCTCCATGGCTAAAAATAATCCATCCCTTAAGAAAATGCCATAGTTTTTTTGGTTTTTTGGTTTTTTTTATTGCTGCCTTAGATGACTTCAGGTCATCAGAACTTGGAAATTAAAGTAGGAAACTGGAAATCTTTTTCTTTTCAGCTTTCTGCACTTCAGAATCTTATTGTTGCTAACTGGGCAGCGGGTAATCCCTGCAGGGCTGCCATTTCACTTGGATTTGCAAGAAGTGGTGCAGCTTGATGAAATACAGCTTGACAAGATGTTTGGAGCTACAGCTGGTGATGCAGATACGAACAGGAGATTTCTACGCCTTCTTTTCAGTAGTTTTAATTTTTCTCTGAATTACCTTTATTAGCATGATTTTAGACTCTATCTCTTTTTGCTCCAGTGAACTCACACTGAGCAGACACTCCAGGCTCTGCTGCTGGCAGAGAGGACAGCTCGGCCCATGACAGTGGCAGAGCCTTGATTCGCATCAGAGGAAGATCAGGCTCCAGGACTAACACCTGCTGCTCCCACTAAACTGTACAGGAAAATTAATTCCTGTTGTCACAACATCCCTTCCATCCTGCAATGGATCATAGAATCATAGAATCCTCGAGGTTGGAGAAAACATTAACCCAGCACCACCATGGTCACCACTAAACCATGTTCCCAAGTGCCACATCCACACACCTTTTGAACTCTTCCAGGGATGGTGATTCTACCACTTCCCACAAGCCTGTTCCAGTGCTTGACAACCCCTTTGGTGAATGAATTTTTCCTAATATCCAACCTACACCTACCCTGGTGCAACTCGAGACCGTTTCCTCGAGTCTTGTTGCTTGTTAATTGAGAGAAGAGCCAGAACCCCCCCGGCTGCCCCCTCCTGTCAGGGAGCTGTGGAGAGTCAGAAGGTGCCCCCTGAGCCTCCTCTTCTCCAGGCTGAGCCCCCCAGCTCCCTCAGCTGCTCCTGATGCTCCAGCCCCTTCCCCAGCTCCGCTGCCCAAGGGCAATTTGTCTCCATTTCCTCGCTAGGCTGACGGTCCTTTCCCCCTTTTGCTGATGGAGAATTCACATCTCTGACTCCCGCCTGCAGACGGACACACCCCGGGGCTGTCTGGCTGCCCACACCAGCCGGCTATTTTCTGGCAGGGCTGAGCTGCACCATTTCACAGGCGCTGGCTCCTGCAGGAGCCGGGAGGGGATGGACGACCCGGAGCAGCTCTGCAATAGATCCCTGCTCGCTCCTGCCGTTTGCTCCTTCTGTGAGTGTGCCCCTCTCCCTCCGTGCACGCACGGGGGGTGATGCGTTTGCTGAGCCCTCCCTGTGCCCGTGGTCCCTGCGTGGAGCCCTGCAGGACGCGGTGGCCCCAGCACAGACCCCTGCACCCGGGGCTCCTGCCCCGGCACCCAGCGTGTGTCCTCAGAAATGTCCCAGCAGTTCCCCCCACAGACACACGTGTGGGTTTAGCAAACGTTGGGATTGTCAGAAAGGAAGCAAAGACCTTGACCTGGCAATAAATCTCCCGGGAGGAGCTTGGTGTAATGGCACTCAGTGCCAGGGAACTGCGGAGGGCTTGGCAGCCACGAGCACTCGGGCATGTGCAGCTATTTGTATGAGACCAAAGGAGTTTAATTCCTATCTTCCCACAATTCACCTCTAATTTTAGCCTTTAGGATGAATACCTTTGAAGTTTAGCCTCTATGCTCTCTTGCCCTGCATATCTGTCTTCAAACCTGGTCTTTTCCTTAGTGTGTAATTATTAATTCTTTTAATAAGAGAGTTTGGGATATTCGAAAGAAATTCTTTAACTATGAGGGTGTTAAAGCACTGGCAGAGCTTTCCCAGGGAATCTGCAGATGTCCCATCCCTGGAAGTGTCCAAGGCCAGGTTGGACAGGGCTAGGAGCAACCTGGGATAGTGAAAGGTGCCCCTGCCCACGGCAGGGGGTGGAATGCAATGATCTTTGGGGTCCCTTCCAACCCAAACCATTCCGTGCTTCTGTGATTCTATATATAATTACTCTGGAGCTAGTCATGGTTACTTTGTATTAAGTGGCTGGAACTATTTTACATTCCAGCACTGCCTCACGTTATTTTTGCTATGTTTAGTCCTTGGTTCACAACTTCCATTCCCCTACAACTCCAGGCCACCCTGCATATCATGAAAACCACTGAAATCTCTAGGTAGAACTGGAAACTTACCGGCAAAGTCATTGCTTTGACCCCATGCCAGCTGGGCAAAAACAGATGCTGTCAAATGCTCTGCTGAGAGGGCAGTGAGAAGGGTTTGCTCTCAGCTACGCCTGCAGAGCTGCAGCATTTCCCCCGGCATCAAATGCCCCATCCAGAGGGTGAAGCCAGGGGAGACCCCCAAGACAGACATGGGGTTTTGGGGTGCAAACTGAAATGCCAGGAAGGAAGGTGATCCCTTCTGTCCTGGATGGTCTGTGCCCAGTGCTTTAGAAACAGGGGGGTCATTGCAAAATCCAGTTGGCTTCAGATGCTCAGCGCTGTCAAAGCAAAGGTGTTTTGAAGGGGATGGGCTGTTGGGTGGTGGCTGCCAGGTGATTGCAGAGTTCAGTCAGAACTCTCCAGACATATCTCGAAATGCTGTGGAACCACAGAGCTCTATACTGTGCCTGCCCCAATATAATTTATATATATAGTCATGCTGCAAATGGATGCAGCCTACCCTCAGCTGTATTCAATTAGGATTTGCATATTGGGGATATCAGATCCTGTGCCCTATCCTTCTGAGGGCTCTGTTCTTGCCAAGTTAGAGAGAAAAGGCAGAAAACCACATTGTGGATGCAAGGGGAATAAATGTCCTGGAGAAAATCTTCCAATCTCTGCTGGCAATCGGCTTCTGTGCTGGAGCAGAAGGGATTAGACCCCTTAGAGAAAGATAAACTTCCTTTATCTGACGTGGTGGAGAAAACTCTCACTTTACAGATAAATCTCCCTGTGTGCCATCTTCAGGGCTGTTTATCCTCTGTGCATCTCCCAGGCTAATTACAGGCAGTGGCTTTCTTTGTGTGCAGAGTCCTGCAGTTTTGATCGTTGTGCTCTTGGGCTTTATGTGCCATGAAAATCATGGACTCAGGAAAAGTCTGCAAAAGCAGAATATGCAGTAAGTGGCCCATGAGTGTCCATCCTCCTTTCTGTGCATCTGTATCGCCTCCCCAAATGGAATCATTCCCACCTTTTCTCTGTCCCCCTTAGCAAGGGCATGTATTTTAATTCAGGATTTTGTCCTTTTCATCTCTTCAATCCTCAAGTCTTTCATACTGAAGCAGCAGCATGGTTGTCCAGGTCCCACCAGTAAACCTGCAGTTGATCAGCTACAGCCAGACTCTGACATCATTTATACACACATTGAACCTAAGCAAAATATTGATTTCAGTGGTGATTCTCATGATTTACATTTGTGTAACAAAATTGTTTCTCCTACAAATATCCATTTTCTCTCCAATTTAATGGAAATATGATTCTTCATGTGGGAATAATTCTGTTTGGCTTTTAAAACTGGCTGCTCTGGGGACTGAGTTTACCAAGTAAAAAAACTCCTTTGCATGTGCAGACTACAAAATATTCTTTGGGAATAGGAACCTCTCATTTTCCTGTGGTAAACTTTCACAAAAGGAGTCCATTCAGTCACGTTGTCATACCTTACCCAGTTATTAATGAGCTCAGGGATGGAGCCACAGTAGAGGAGTAACACATTGATGATCACTTATTGGTTTTATTGCAAACCTGCAGGTGTCATGAGATTTAATATTGCATTTAAGGAAGAAAAGAAATATTTTTGTAAGGAATCAGCATCTATCTGCAATCTTCCACCACGGTATCAAAATAGATCCTTTAGCAGAAGCCTTTAAAGTAATTTACTTTGCTTGTGCAAAGCCCCCACTACTTTGCCCTTAGTATTTCTACCCATTATATTTTACTGCCTTCTTTCCTTTTTATGACCCCATTTTTATCTACAGTACAGCCCTTAATTTAGTAGTGCTGACACAGTTACATTTGCAGCAATAGCTTAATTACCATATATTCATGAATAGGGTGGTTAGGGATAGTAGCTACAAAACATGACAGACTCATTTGCATTATTATCATTAGCATGCTGCACAAATGAGTTTATGTTTGTGAAGTAACTGTGTAATGGGTCTATATTGGTTCCATAAGAACCCAAGTCTGGAGGAGAAGAGTGAGCTGCCACCAGCACCGTACTGGCCTGAAACCTCTGCAAACTGCACTGTGATCATGCTGACAGATGGTATGCAATGCCATTTTCCTACTCAGCAGAAAATGGAAAAATATAATAAAGGCACGACAGAGATTAGAGTCTTTATCAATGGGACTTGAAATCTAGTGCACCATATGCTTGGTATAAAAAGAAACATTCATCTGAAAAAATTAAAGCAGAGCATAGGCTGAATTTATCTGCTACTCTGTGTAGACTTCGAGGATAGGTTTTATTCCATAATTTTAAATGTAAGTGTAACTGTAGTGAGTGATCATTCAGTGCTTTAACATCTTCCTTGCTCTCTAGTAGCAAGTCCTTCCCTCACTGCCCTCAGAATGAGGCTCTCTCTGAGCTAAGGTGATTCTGTCAGCAGGAAATGGGCTGGCACCAGCTGCTGCTCCCAGACCTTCTCCCCACCCCATTTGTTGCTGGCAGATCCGACCCAAAGCCCGGGGGCAGGGGGAGCTCAGCCAGCAGTGTCTGACCTTTCCTTTGGCAAAGGCCCAGAGATGCATCTTCAAACACGCACAGCCAAGGCTGGTGTTCCTGCCAGGATTGTTGTGGCTGCTTTGCACTGGGTGTTCCTTAGTGGCAACAGATGAGGTGCTCGACAGCCTTGAGGTACATTGCATCTTCACTTGGTGTTTGAAATGTAGGCTTACACATTCTGCTGATACATATATCCCTCTCAGGTGTCATGTAGGGATAGCCATCATTCCTGGTAAAATGCCAATGGCCAGTTCAGGTGTAGGGGAAATGCTTGACCATCTTTGACTGCACATGATTCATCTCTGGGCACATCTCCACTGCACAAAGAGAAAATTCCAGGACTTGAATCACTGAGATACTCAGGTGAGTGCCTGATGCTTGGCACAGGAAAAGTCCCACTGGAGTTACTGCACTTGCTGAAAATCATTTACTGAAGTGCATCCTGTAATCTGGAGCAGGGATCAGGTCTGAGGGAGCAGGGAAGCCAAAATGCTGTTGTGGTTCTCCCTTGAGGACGTGAACTCTGTTTATGTAGCCATGAGATAAAAGTGGTTGGGCAGGCTAATGACACAGACAGGAATGATGAGTCTGCTCCCACTGGGGCAAGGGGAGATTTCCCAGCCTTACTGATGAATTTGCAATACACAAAACTAGTGCTTTGGAAATGTAACCATTTCTCCCCCTCTTCCCCTACCTGTGAGTTTGGTCTTTGGGGTGGACACTAGCCTGAACAACAGCTTTTTTCAGCCACACTCACATGAGAGAACAGGTATTTGTTTGGAATAGGTAGAGAGGCCTTTCAGCTCATTTTCATTCTCTTCTGACACTCCAGAATAAGATGAGAAGAGATATGTTCAGTTTTCTTATTCATCCAGATGAGGTTGCTGAGACAGCAGGGCTATAAAACCCAAACATTGTACCTGGCTGAGCCCTAGGAAAGCTTCATCACAGAGGATGAATGTAAGGACTCTCACAGTACAGCTTGTGTGGAAAACTGGTCTGGGGGAAGATTCTTTTGTTAAAAACTGAGCTCAGCTGTGTTAAGAAACACCGAGATGCTGAGTCTGTGCCTTCTCTAAGGTCACTTGTAAGTCATTACTCAAGAGGGCCTTACACCTCCAAGGCCTCAGGGCTTGTAGTCAAATCCTGCTCACACCTGGTTTCTGTGATATGATACTAAAGATATAAGTGCCTTATCTACATCAGGGGTCTTACCTCTTTAACCCAAAGTCCCTTGTTCTCCTTCTCCCCGAATCAGAAAGGCCTGAACACTTAGTGTCTGTAAATCCCATAAATTCTTGTAATTTTGGGACCATTTTGGTTGTGTGTAGCACAAGTGAGAGAGGCTGTGGATGAACCCTTCACTCAGGAGCTGGCAGTGTCCATGCTGGATCACGATGGAGATGGTTTTAGCAGACAGGAGAGCCTGCAAACAGGGCAAGCAGACAGCAACACTTCCCTAGGAAATGCTCCCAGACTCACACAGTTTGCAGCCCTGGTACTTCCCAGCCCAGAGATCCCCTCTTTGTATTTCAGTTCCCTCAGTGATGTTTTCTTTCTTTAATTTTCCCCTGCTTGCTTTTGAACTTTGCAATCTTCTAGCACTCACAGCATCCTGTGGCAGGGAGTTCCAATGGTAATTCACATACTCTGTTAAAAGCTTGTTTTTAACCGATTACCTACTTGTTGTCTTGCATTCCTGGGGTCTTGACTGACTGCTGCATAGGCAATCCTATGGCCCTGGTTGACCATGGATTTAGGATGTGTCAGGGTTGCAATAGTGTTCCACTGGAATAAGATTTGGTCTCTGTGTTCCCAAGCAGCAAAACCCACTATATTACTCAGCAGTATATTCATGCTATAAATACACTTTTTTTCGCATTAATTCATCCTTATTTACCACAGCAGATAACAGAACTCCAGGCTCAGATCCATGCGGCAATAAAAAACGACAGAAATTTCTCCCAGATTATAAAGATTTGTCATGTTGTCACTACGTTTATTCTCTCCATCTATTTCTCTCCTTTCTGTGCATTGCTTTATGCTCTGCAGGGCCCTTAGGGGAGGAAAAGAAGGTATTGTTTTGAAAAAATATAAGGGTTTTTTGATTAAAGGATACAAAATTAATTTGCTTCACAGAGCCTGGAAGCATATTATTTGACAACTGTACTTCACTGAACAAACAGAGCACACATGGCCAAATTCATCATGTTGATCACCAGACCCTGGCCATTTGTTCTCCAGACTGGGACGTCTCTTTTGCAATTAATGTGAATTTGGTAAAATGCATGGAAACACAAGTTGTTTTTTCACTGACTTGCACAAGGTTGGAGGAATGACATGGCTACAGCTCCCACTGAACTGGGAAGAGCATTGGAGCACAGCACTGGCCACACTGGTGGTACAGAACACCACAGAGACCAGTGCTGGAGACTGGTTACCCCACTGGTAACCCCAAACTTAGGTTTAGTAGCAAGGACCTAACCCTAAGAGCAGAGAGTTGGAAGAGTGACAGTGGTTTTCTCTGAAGAGTAGATTTTTCCCCTTTGAAGGATTGGGAATTGAGGTTCAGAGTCACATCTGGGTGGACACCAGAGCATCATCACTGCTCTCGTGCTGGTCCACATCCCAGTTACAAGGCTCTGCACTCTGAGGCTATTTTGGGTATGTGATGCTCTCAAAACAGGGCACAGCCTGTCCTTTGGGCAGACACCATTAGCAAGCTGGCAAACAAAGCTGAGGACAATTTGCTTTTTTAAGTATTTACACACCAGCAAATGAGGGACAGAAATCTGTGTGGCTGCCCTGCCCCAGGAAGGCACATCTGTCCCATGCAGTCCCTACGGATGCAGCTCCCTTGGTCCCAGCTGGGACATCCACTTGATGCACAAGAGTTACACTGCCTGCTATGCCTCTGTTTCGCTTTGTGTTTTTGAGTGCAACAAGAAAGAGCCCAAAATTACTCACACAGGCAGAAATGTCACTATGGAAACAAGGAGACAGTTTAGCCTAGTTTGGCCAGTATTGACAGAGCTGCTCTAATAACCCAGAAGATGGTGTGACCCCGGGTGTCTGCAGGAGAGCTCCTGAGGAGCACAGATCCTTAAATCCTTAAATCTTCTAATATATTTTGGGTCTAACAGACTTCATCAATATTTTCCTATTCTCACAGTGCCTTCCCATACCTAAAGGACTTTGGGATGGGACCTGAGCAAGCCGCGAGAAGACACCATGTTTTCCTGTCTCAGCCTTTTCCATGGATCAGATGTGTGTCTCTCCATCAGTGTGCATTTAGAAATCACATGATGTTTACATGTACAGAGCAGTTCAGGTCTGCTTTCTGCAGCCCCAGCCTGGGCTCAGGATGGAGTGTGTTCCAGAGTACTTGGAAGCACAAAACAGACTCTGTTGTGGGACCAGCAGTGACTCTTGCCACAGCAAACACGTCTCATGTGTACAGCACAACCAGTTCTGTCAACCCAAGTGAAAATAATAATATGTATAAAAACAAGTTGGATGAAATCCTGCTGCCTGTGAGCCCTGGAGAGAGTGCACATCCCCATCTCCCTTCTCCCCATGACTTACTTGCCTCCATTTCCCCCAGTCCATGCCAAGAGCTTTCAGGAAGATGCTGCTGTAACCATTTTTCCCTGCAGATGTGTTCTCTGTGGGGTCTTACTCCGTAGCCACTTGTCTGAAAGATGAGCATGAGGAATATATGGAGATGAGACTCTTCCTGCAGATCAGCACAAGCTCTGCCTGCCAGCACAGACTCTCATACCTCCTGTGGTATAAAACCAATTTAAGTTGAAAATACAATTAGAAGCAGTAAATGTGTAGTGCCAGTGTTTTAAATACCTTCCAGACAACTTCATACCCAGAGAGAAACTCAGTGTGGCATCCAAGTGGGTGGTCCCCAAAGAGTGAGAGGGGACAAGCTCCCCAGGACCCCCTTAGGGAAATTTTGGATAGTTATTCCGGGCAAAGGTAGGGAACATGTTCAGGGCTCCCCTCACGTCCCAGACACCCTCAGCTTGAGCCAGTTTCCCTGTGGCAAACAGAATGATGAGTCTGATTGGGAAGATTTTGCTGGTTTTATTGTTTTGTGGAGCAAATTATTGGTGAAGAAGGAAAAGAGAAGGAAAAGACAGGTTTTAACCATCTGTATCCTGGGCAGGTCAAACCTTTTCTGTTCTAGAATACCAAAAGCTTGGTGGCCCCAGAGCTCCTGCACTGAACCAGCACCAAACCTGCTGCCTGGGAAGCATTTTCAGGAATTTTGGGAGCTGTAAGGAAGAGCTTCAGGGGAAGTGTTCTCACCTCAATCCACGAACAACACTCAGCTTTAGCTCAGCCTTTGAACACAGAACTTGCTCCAGTGCTGTCAATCATCATCTACCCCTGAACAGCAAGAGAAAGCAAAAGCCTTCTGTCTTTTCAAGCCTTCCCCCAGCTCAAGTTAAAGTTAACTTTTTCTCACTCATCCTCTCTGCACAGAAGCAGCGAACCAGTGCACAGATGGGACCTGAATTTGGGGAGAGGAGTAAGAGACACACACACAAACACACTGTACCCCTAATTTCCTTAGTATGCATTAGAAGATGCTTTCAGTACAACCAGGGAGCCGTGACCAAAGGTTAGCATCATTTCAGAAAAACATTTTTTCCTCCAAAAAATACAGTTTTTAAAGATCATTAATTGACCCATTTCAGCTTTTGCTTTTATTCTTTTTTCTTTTATCTGCTATTTCCTCAGCCCATCATTCCTAATCTGTAACTATGCCATGTTTTACACAATTGCATTTCTTACAATAGGCAGCTTAAAAGAAAATTAATCCTACAGAGTCAATAGTATCCTGGTCTTTTCTGGGCTCGTGTTTCTGATCTGATCCATTTTTTCCATGCTGCTCAAAAGCAGTGGAAACAAATCTTCCTGCAAATCACTGCCTCCTTCAGCCTGTGATCTCTCTTGTATGATTCATTTAGTTCTCTATAGGAAATAAAATGAGGGAAGATGACCATTTTTTTCCCACTCGGGCAGGTTTATGTTGGGACTTCTTGGAGCCCAGCACTTCTTACTCTTCTTCCTCTCACTGTGGTACTACTGAAAACACACAGGGAAGTGAGCTGGTGAACAAGAGCTGTGAACAACGTGAAGGATCTGCCAGGTTTCTCCATGTTAGGAAACACAGGTGCTTTGTCTCAGGCTGCTCTAGTAAACAGAATGTACAAAATGCTCCCCCAGAGCTAGAGATGGGATAAGCTCCCAGATATAATATAATTCCTGTGGGAGGAAGGCGTCTGCATCGTTGGTTATATTGAACATGTTCTCCTTTTCCTGCATTGTGCTTTCAGTTCTTGAGTCTCAGCAAGATTCCCCTTGGAGAACATTGAAATTAAATACTGAATCAAGGATGAATTAATTGCGCTCACTAATTGCAGTGCTCACGTTACCTGGTCCTCCAGAGCAGTGGGAAGAGCAGCTGCTGCTCTGCCGTGGCAGGGTCTGCTCCCTGCAGCCAGGGAAGAGCTGAATGTTTGATTTTAATGCTGGTTTCAGTCCCCAGCACCTCGGTGAGCACGTGAAGCCTTTGCTGTTGCCAAAGTTGTCCCTGTCCTGGGAGGAGCCCAGGCAAAATGCAGGGTCCGGCTGAGCTTTGCTGGGAGCATTTGCTTTCCCAATGTCTTCTCTACCGTACAGACACTTCAGATCTACCCAGGAAGGCTCTGGTGAAGGAGTGTCATATAAAACCAGGATTTCAGCATTGACACGTCAGCTTTCAGTCCTGTTTCAGCTCTCCCAGTCCCTTTACAGACTGGAGGTCACCCTGGCAGGTTAACAGGGTTGCCACCAGTGACCTGATCAACCCCCTCCCATCCCAGCTTACCATGGCAATGAAAGTTTGGGGCTTTAGTTTAAGACCCAAATGGTTCTGTGACAGCTCCACTCTCCCACTGAACATCACCCTTCCCAAGCCCAAGTTGCTTGCCACCAGCTGGGGAAATTATTCACCTTTGTTAGACACTTTGATGTGAGGCATGGGTGCCCTCACCAGCTGTGGCAGGCTGCTCCTCCTCCTGGAGCACCGTTTGGCTTCACACACAGTGTTCCCCGGGCCTGGTTTGTGGCCAAGAAGCCAGTGGGAACATCTTTGGTGCAAGGTGAGCCTTCAGTGTCCCTTGTGCTGGGGAGAGACTGCAGCGTCCCTTGTCATGGAGTGTGCTGGGGAGCACTCTGTAAAATTGGATGTGAAAACAGGAATAGTCCCAAAAGGCAGGTATCGGTATTATTGCCCACTAAACCTGCCTACTTTTAATTTTGGAAGTGTTTCTCCTGTGCCTGCTCTCAGCTTATCAGATCTTTCATTCAGCACAGGCTGTCTTGGACTAGTCCAGAGGTTACTGTGCACTCAGGATGTGCAGGGCGGGGAAGGAGAGAGAAAAGACATCTGGAACTTGGATACGCCCTGCAAAGAAATGCTGTTCCTTACCCACAAATCAAGCGCTCTTTGAATTTCCAAGGCTCACCTCCTCTTCCAAAGTGGCACATAAAAGCCCCCAAACCCTCAAAAGAGCCTTGTGCCCACTGACTTTACAGCACATTGGAGAACAATCCATAATGAACATAGATTATCAAAAAAGTGACAGAGATCAGCCTGAGTGAACATTTTGGCTCTGGATGCAGCAGTGCCAAGTCAGAAGGCAAGCAGATACACACAGCCCAATTTTTTTCATAAGAGCACACTTTAAATGGATGTCATCCATCCCTATATATTTTTAGCTTTTAATGTGAAGTTTCACCTCTTTGAAATTAACTTCACTTCTCACATATAATGATGTGATTGTTCATCACGTCTTTGATTCTGCATTAGCTGTTGGAATGCAAGACATTCCCTTTTCCTCTTTTTTGAGTCTCTTCATAACAAAGTTCAGTTTAAAAAAATAAAAAGAATTTTGTCTTCATATGCATTTCCCATGCGTGTGTAAAACTCACAGCCAGCTTCAGAGCAGCCTCCTGATCTGAAAGCCCTCCACGATTTTTTATAAACTCTACAATATATCGCTGTCATTTCATATTTAACAGCAGGTGCTATTAAAGGACATAAAATATGTCAATGTAACCCCCAGAGGAAATGGGAGAGGAGCATCTTGGTTGCAGAGCTTTGTGTGCAGCAGGAGAGTGACAACTGGTGGGTGTTTGGTTCTGGCACGTTCCCCTGGCAGGCTCCTTGCCTTGAGGGGTGCAGAGCTACTGTACCACTCATGTGGCACCAGCTCTTTAGATGTGAATTGCAAATTTAAATCCTCCCTTTTTTGGGGGGGAGTTTTCACCACGGAAAAGGCAGGGCACTACTTCTTGTTTAGCAAACATATCTTTTGATGTTCCCAAATGGGGAGGGAAATGAAATCCCTAATGATACAGGAGTCATCAGTCATTGTCACACAGAATCAGCTGGGGTGTAAAGGCATCATTATCACATCAGTGTCATCCCTGGGCTCCGGGGAGAAGGTGGTGACAGACATTGTGACAAAGTCACAGAGTCCCAGAATGGTTTAGGTTGGAAGGGACCTTAAAGCTCACCTCATTCCAACCCCCTGCCACGGGCAGGAGCGCCTTCCACTAGACCAGGTGGAAGGTGTTGGAAAGCAGACCAGTGATTCTTACTGCAACCTGGAAAACTTCTTCTAGTGTAATAAATTTGGAACAGAAAGAAGCAAGAAAAAATCCAAATTTAGATCCCATCTCTGAATGGCACTCTCTGAATTTCACTGGCTCTGATATATCCCCGAGGCTTTGGGCTTGGCAGAACAGAGGGTGCTGATATTACCTGCATTACCTGCATTCCTCTCGTCTGCTGTTGCATTTCAGACATACGGCGAGAAAAAAAAATGCTCAGTGGTTCTGTAGACATGTATGTGTATGTATACATATATATATGTGTGTGTGCATATTTATTCACACTGTAAGTGTTGCTCACCCCTACTATGAATCTAGAGCACTGTGTCCCTCTAGCCCAAATTCAGACAAAAGGCAAAACACCCTGGCTTTCATAGAATCATAGAATGGTTTGGGTTGGGAGGGACCTTAAGGATCATCTACTTCCAAACCCCCTGCCATGGGCAGAGACACCGTCCTCTACACCAGGTTGCTCAGAACCCCATCCAAACTGAGCTTGAACACTTCTAGGGATGGAGAAATGTTCAAATACTCATTTCATCCTGGCAGTGTCCAATGAAGGAGGTTTTGTGCTTTTAGGAATCTCCTGCTACATCCATACTCTTGTTTGTACAGCCCATGGAGTGCCAGCTACAACATAAAATACTCAGAGGAATTAAAAGCATCAAGGCTGTGGAGCTGTAAAGTGAAGGAAGGGAAACTTTGGTTTACTGGTAAAGAGAAAGGATTTATTTCTGATTTCATTCTTATTAAATCGTGGATAATGTCAGTGAAGGTAGAATGGCACAAGGAAGAGCAGAAACTTCCACTAAATCAGAGTTTCTGACCCTTTAAGGGAAGAGCAGCTCCCTAAATGAAACTTGTCATAATTTTGTTATAAGAACAAGAAAGTGCAAAGGATTGCAAGTGATGTCAGTGTGAGGCATGGGGTGTTCTGAGAGCTCAGGAGAGAATGTGTGCTCCAAAAGGTTGTCAGGAGATAGGCAGTGAGGATTAGAGCAGCTGGAAACCTGCTCAGGACTTGCAGGAAAACACTTTCCTGCCTGCTGTGAATCCTGTCTCCTGTGCACAGTTTGAAGTAATAAAAAGTAGGGTCTGGAGGAGATAAATGACATTATTAGTTATTCCTGACTTACTAGCTCACTCTGCCTGGAGCTTGCTGTCTTCCATGAACAGGATTTGGGAAGGATCACTCTAAAGAGGTTGGGACCACAGAGGGTCTCTGGAGTATGGGTGCTAAAACCCACCCAGCTTCAACGTTACAGCAGGATATATGTATACACACACGTACACATGTATATGTGTACCTGGGCCTGTTAAAATGTAGAGAGTAAACCCTGTTACAGAAACATCTTTTCGTGTTGTCTTATGTTCTCAATATTATATAGAGAGCAACAACAGGAACAGGGAAGGAAACGGGGTTTTTTGCTCCAAGCAAAATAACTGCAGTTTTTGACATATATTTAACTGGGAACAGGCAGAATGATATTTAAAAAATAATAAAAAGAGAAAAGCAAAAGCCCATTTTTCAAGTTAATTAAACACACATAGCAGCCCAACTTCTTGGTAGTCTCCTTTGAAATGCACGGAGCTATCACTCTTGCTTTAAAGCTGACTCTAAAGCACATCCTTTATCTTTACTCTCCCAGCCTCCTGCTCTCTGTAGATGAGTCCAGCTGCAGTCCAAGGAATTGCAGTAAAGCACTGCAAGTGGAATAAAGCAGAGAAAAGAGGATGACTCCTTGTCACATGCCCAAGGATCTCCCAGCACAATATAAGGATTCAGTCATGGGATAGCCTGGGTGTTGGGTGCAGCTGTGTCCTCTGAAAGCCCCAAATATCTCTAGTGAATGTGACCCTCAAATAAAAGTCGCCCCACTTTTACCCGTGCTGGGGTGGGTGCAGAGACTGCAGGGGTGTTCGCAGTGGAAAAAAATGGCATTTTCACTGCCACTTTCCAAAGTGATCTGTTTACCACCATGTGTTTCATCTGAGGCTTTCCAGATGCTCCTGCTGTGCATTAATCACTGACAGAAACCCTGAGGATGACTGGAAGAGCTGTCTGCTCCTGAGGCAGGCAAAGGCAAAGAGGTGGGGTGGACAGCCGGAAGGTTTCTGCAACACGGCTCGTTTGCAGCCATGCTGCAGTTGTTAGTGCGCTTGGGACTGGAGATCAGAGAATTCCAGAATGGTTTGTGTTGGAAGGGACCTTAGAGATCATCCAGTCCCATCCCTGCCATGGGCAGAGACACTTTCCACTACCCCAGGTTGCTCCAACACCCCTCCACCCTGGCCTTGGACACTTCCAGGGATCCAGGGGCAGCCACAGCTGCCCTGGGAAACCTGTGCCAGGGCATCAGCACCCTCACAGGGAAGAACCTCTTCCTAATATCCAATCTAAACCCACTGTGTGGTTTGCTTGCAGCAGTTTGTCTCAGAGAGCTGTGGGTGACACTGAGCTGAGGGTGTGGGTGGGTGTCCAGCACTCCTGCGTGCTGCAGACCAGCATGTGAAGCAGCAGAGGATGTCTTGGGTATTCCCACAACTCTGCACATGGGTCATGTGTTAAAGAGGCACAGGCACATAGGAACACTGTCCCCAGCCTCACAGGAAGGACTCAGTTTGAGGGCATCAGCACCAAAAGCGGATGATACTCTTTGATTTTTGATTTTTGATTGTTCCTCCCTGCTGAGCCGCCATGTGCAGGTGTCTGGGTGAAGCACTGGTGACTGGAACTGACCTCCCCCATCCCTGCCCTCCTCCCTTCATTGACACTTCACCCTCAGTTTGGTATTTCAGAGCCCATTTTTGGAGCAGCAGATGATGGAGTCCCTAAGGCAGGGGGGTGGTGCAGGCCAGGAGTTCTCACTGAAAAACAAGAGATCTTCATAAAGACAGGCATTTCTTTCTCTTACAACAGTCAAACTTACCTCTGCTTCGCTTTCAATCCTGATATTTTTGGAAGTTTGCAGACACCACATGAGCCCTCAGAGGCCGCAGGGATAAGCTCAGAGAGGGGGAAGCCGGCCCTGCACATGGAGCAGACAGGGATACAGGCATGGCTTCATGCTCGTGGGCACGATCCCCTGCAACAGCACCGACAGCCAGGGCAGGGGGCTGGAAATAGGGAAGTCTTTTGGGAGCTGGAGAAGGGACAGGGAAAGCCTGGCAAGGTCGGGGGATGGATGCTTTGGCAGGGATGGGGCTGTGGGCAGACAAACGTGCCCTTTATCCAGGTGGCTGTTACTGCAGCTTGGCAAGCCAACATCTACATCATCCAATTCCCCTGAATTCCATGGAAAAAGGCCAGAGGCTTTCTGGCTGAGTGGATGCATATCACTGGCCCATAAAATGTTTGGGGGGAGTATGGGCTTGATAATGCTTTTTATGCACGCTGGCAACAGGTATTTTAATAGGGTCACTACCCAGAATGGCTGACACAGTACTTATGTTGTAATGTATATTCTGAAGGTATAATTTGTTGGAATTGTCACATTTATGGGAAAATCAATAACATTTTGAAAGTTCTTTAAGGTTTTATGTCACATGTACTGCTTAAGTAAAATAATGTACTTTATCCTCATTCACCAAGAATGATATCTTCTTACTGAAAACCAATGTTTTAAAAAATTAATTTCCACATCAGATTTGAAGCTGGATATTTAATATATAGATACTAAGGTTTTTGATTAATATCTTAGTTCTGCTATTCATAGAGCAGTGTTATTAATAATGACAAGGAAAATGGAGCCATTCTTTCATGCAGGTTTTTAATAGAAAATTTTATTTGAAAATTTATCTTGGAACAACAAGCGTTTCATACAAGGAAAAAAATATTGGTTAGTTTGCAGCAAGTTATCCTTCCAAAAATCTCTTGCTCAGAAAGGTTTTGCTGAGCTAAGGGCTATTTCCTTCACCATTTCTCCAAGGAGACAAGGGCATCGCAGCAAATTCTGCTGAGTAGAGTGTTGACAAGAGAGGCAGATTGACATTACAACCCAGAAAACTTCTACAAGCAGCTGTCACGGCATGTCCTTATTATCAAATCTCATCTTTCATTGTCGCCTAACACTAGATGAAATCATTATGGCCCTCAGTGACATTTCTGCATCAAATGGGAGGTTCCTACTCCCAGATCTAATGAGCCCTGAAACCTGCCGATGGCCCCGGGCAGAACATGGCCCACGATGGATTTCGACAGCATGGAATTTTGATACAAATTTTGGTTTCAGGTGGGAAGAAGGGCACGTTTCTGTGAAAAGTGTCTTTGCAAGTCGCCAGAAGGCAGAAATCTGGGGAGGGAGCTGGGAGTGCAGGGCTACGTGCTGCACTGGTGGTCACGGGGGCATCAGGCGAACTGTGCAGCACATGGCTCTTTAATTGACTGCATAAATAACAAAACAGGACCTGAGAATGAAAACAGCTCAGCTGTGATTTCTATCCCCCACAGAGCCCAGCGCTGCCAATGCACCGCTCCCCGAGACGCCTCCTTCCGAGGTGGCGGAGTCCAAAACCCTCACTTGCCAAAAAAGTTTGCGAACTGGCACGAGCCTTTCTCAAATCCCTTTCCGCAGTAGAATTCCTGAATCCTCCGGGCAAGTGCCTCATGTGCTGTGAACATTTTACTGGCGCATCCCCTGGAGCAACCTACACGCGGCTCCGCCCGTCCCCGCTGGCTCCTGTGCCCCGCAGAAATGTGCCTGGGAACTCAGGAAAGCGCATATCAGCTCTCAGTCAAGCCGCAACAGCTGTGTCCCGTCCAGTTCAGCAGAGCCAGGTGAAATGCAGTGCAAGCGGAACGGGAAAATCGTAGAAAAATGCAAAGAAATCCTATTTTTCTTTGCTTAAAATATATTTCCAGGCTAAAACGCACCAGGTAATACTGGTTTGTTAAAATGTCTCTCTCTCTCAGATTTTCTCTTGCTGGACCATCCTGGCTTGCTGGATGCTGCTTGAGCAGCTTCTTCACAGGGCTGATCCAAGCCCAAATCCCAACAGCCCATCCTTTCCCTTCCTGGTGAGGGAGATGGGCTCAGCAGCAGAACTCAGTAAAATGAAGATTTTCAGCCACACTGAGGTGATTGCAGCCAGAAGGACCAGAGCAGAGATTTAATCAGGGCAATGTGCTTTTAATTTGCCTTTTTTTTTCCTCTTTGTAACAGGCCCACTGAACAGCCTGGGAAGAGGAATAATTAATACATGAGGCCTGAGAGCAGCCTGGGTAGCAACTGCAAAAATTTCATTGAAAGCCAGGTTTAATTGTGCCTGCCAGCTCCCTTCCAGCAAACTGCTGCCACACCAGGTGCTTTGGAGGAAAAAGGGGACCATTTGCTGCACAGCTTTGATGTTCTGGGTTTTTTCAGGCTGCCCTGGAGGGCATTTCGTAGAATCACAGGATGGTTTGGGTTGGAAGGGACCTTAGAGATCATCCAGTGCCACCCCCTGGCCTGGGCAGGGACACCTTCCACTATCCCAGGGTGCTCCAAGCCCTGTCCAACCTGGCCTTGGGCACTTCCAGGGATGAGGCAGCCACAGCTTCTCTGGGCAGCCTGTGCCAGGGCCTCCCCACCCTCACAGGGAAGGATTTTTTGCTGATATCTCATCTAATTGGTGAGTTTTTCTCTGCTGAGGAGCCACAGAGAGAACTCCAGCTTCTCTGTCTCAGTATCTAAGCTGAAAACTGGGATGAGATGCTGGGGGAAGAATCTCTGTGGCCTGAACCCAGAGCAGCACAAAGCTTTAAAGCACAAAGAAAATAATGACCCAAGGTCTTTCCACAGGCTTCAAGGAAAAAGTTGATGTTGCTCTCTTCAGTCTTTTTGGAAGCTAAACAGGGTTGTTTTTCTGTAGAACAATGTGCTTTTGTTGATGAAAATCTTGAAGGTTTTGAACTCCTTCAAAAAATACAAAATTCCCCATCTCCCTTTTTGCAAGCCAAAGTTACTGGATGCAATCAAATGAGATTCACCAGCACCAGTCCTCTGATCTGTATTTTATGATGAATAAACTCACCTTCAAAACTCTCCTGGCTCTAGGCAAACCTGTAGGAAGAAAACAAATGAGCAGAAATTACTGCCTTCTGATAGTTATGCCATGGCTGACATGATATTTTATTAAAATTACAACCTGTCAAAACTACAGATTGCCCTCCACCTGCCCCCCCAGTCCCTTCTGGACTGTGCTATCAGAGCCCTTGGGAAGGGATCTCCCATTGCCCTGCCCAGTCTGCATTTGCCCTGCAGATGCTGTTACCTCTCTGGAGGATTTAAATTGTGAAAGAGAAGGAGGCCGGGAGCCTGTTGTGCTGCACAGAGAATTTTGTGTTTCTTTGCACAATTTTCTTCGGATGCCAGGAAAGGCTCTTTGCTCACCCTTCAGTCCTCGTGTTTCATAAACTCTCTGCAGTTATGCCAGAACAGAAACCAGCTCCCAAAACACATTTTAAGAGTAAATGGCCCCAGATACATTCCCGGCAGGAACCTGTCACCAATAACAGAAGAGCTTTTAAGGCCACAGTGCTGGGTTGTAGCTTTTACTCAGGGCTGGAGCAGTGGTTGGGCAGCAGCTCCACAGCTGTGTGAACGCTGGCAGGAGGCACTGCAGGAGCAGCATGTTCCTCTGATCCCAGAGGAGAAGCAGAAGCCCACCCCAGGTCTTTAATTAACGCCTGGATAACGAGAAATCTCACTGTGGAAACCCTCCAGTGGCACAGGGCAGAGTCAACATCCATCTCCCTGTGTCGGGTCCTGTCAGTGCTGCATCCTCCCAGCTGCACAAGTCCCACCACTGCTGTTCCTCACACATTATAAGAACGGGCACACTGGGGTTCCCAGTCGAGGCATTCCCACCGGCCCTGTTGGCACCGTGCTGCTGGCTCGGGCTCCAGGCTGAGCAGGGCCAGAGCAAACCTCACACCGGGAGGGGAAGACCAGGACAGGGAGCACCAACTGTGCTGGCAACCTGGAGGCAGGTGCGTCATCCAGGGAGGAAATAACATTCATTGGTTAGTCTGGGGATACCATTCCAAATTGCTCTGTGCTGCCTCAGCTCAGTGACTGCCTGTAACAAATATTCCAGGATGCCATCAATTTTTCCCAACGTCCTCCAGCCACTTTGTGAAGCCTGGCTTCAGGTGGGCATCAAAACCCAGAGCAAGGCTGACTATTTCAGGCTGCTTTTCTGAAGAACTGGGGAATTATAACAGCGAAGGAAATTACAGCAGAGAGAAAAAAATGCACTTTTTGAGCAAGACATTATTACCTGAAACACCAAGGTGGGACCTTCCCTCCCTCACCCCTCCCACTGCCACGCCCAGCCTCCTGCTGTAACAGCAATATGATTTTGTGTTCAAACAGAGCACTTTAAAGGAGGAAATAGCTACTTTCCACCTTCAGGAGGAAATGGAGGTCAGTTGTCCAGGGCCACACGGTGAGACTTGGCAGAGGCAGCAGCAGGTGAGGGCCGTGGGCTGCCAGGCCCCCACTCAGCCTCTCGTCTCTCTCAGTCAAATTGCTGGTGACTCAGTAATTTTTTTCCATTTCCTTCTGAACCTTCAGCAAGTGTGAGCTGTGGGGCTAAGGGCAGAGTGATCCCTGGACCCAGAGTCTAATCAGGTTTTTCAGTTCCTAAATTCTCGTGTAGATTAGAAAGTAATTTTTGTTGTCATATTTAGGTTCATTAGTAGCCTGTCAGATGAATTCTCTCTGATCCCGCTGATGACACTTGGTTGGGCTCCAGCTCCAGGCACACCACAATGCTGCTGGTGGCTGCCTGTGTTGTTCCCAGTCAGTTGTCAGCAGGAGAAGAAAAATCATTACAAATTTTGTCACTGTCATTTGGTCCAGATTGGACCAAACTATGATGGAAATTTTAATGTCTCATGAAAACAGAACCATTGACTATAAGTGGCATTCACTGGTGCTTCCTCTCTGTGCTCTTTAGAGCCATCCCTGAGTCATTTCCAGGCAGCAATAATTGGAGTTGGAAGGGCTGTCTGCTGGCAAACATGATCACAGGACCTTCAGTTCATGTGGAGGTTCCCATGGGAGACTGGAATTAAACTGAAAGAAGAGAAGTTTAGGTTAGATGTTGGGAAGGAATCCTTCCCTGTGAGGGTGGGGAGGCCCTGGCACAGGTTGCCCAGAGAAGCTGTGGCTGCCCCTGGATCCCTGGAAGTGTCCAAGGCCAGGTTGGATGGGGCTTGGAGCAGCCTGGAATAGTGGAAGGTGTCCCTGTCCTGGCAGGGGGTGGGACTGGATGGGCTTTAAGGTCCCCTCCAACCCAAACGATATTGGGATTCCACGATTTAAGCAATCAGCCACAGCCTTGGGAGCAGGGGAACAAAATGAAAGTGAGAAATTATCAGCATCCATGTCTTCTGCCTTTTAATTTATTTGCGACCAGTGACTGACTTGTCATTACAACCTGCCCACATTTTAAACAGCATTTTGGCATGTTTCCACCTGCTAATACCATATAGATAATTCTCTCACAATGTACCATAGATAATGCAATTAGCCTAGAGTTTCCATAGACATGTTTTATATTATCTACTTAAAATAATCCTATTTCCTTGCTGTAATCTAATCTAGCTGTGACTTGGTGTGCCCTAAACAAGATACATGGTTGAAGACAACACAGAAATAATAAACAAGGGGAGGACAGGTGCTGTATCCTTGTTTTTCGATTGAGACACTATGGATTTGGAGTAGATTCAGTGCTACATCTGGCTTGGGTGGTACATTTGTTTGACAGTGCATATTTTAAAGGCTGATCACTGAATCATAGAATCACTAAGGTTGGAAAAGCCCTCTAAGATCACCCAGTCCAACCATTAACCTGACACAGCCAGATCTACCACTAAACCCAAACAAGGAGCATCCTTCAGCAGCTCCTTGGCACTGCCAGGACATGGTTTTCCCCTCAGCTCAGCCAGCACCATGGTAAATATGGTTCCACCACCACCAGAGTGCAGGAAAGGCCCAGTGCAAGGTAAAACATTAACAATTATTAGTACTGGAATAAGATTTAATGATATGATTGGCAGGTTAAATAAGGATTGATGGGGCTTAGCTGCCAAGCTGGGTGGGTTTGCTATGGGAAACGCATTTTCCCCACGTTGCATATGCTGGAAATCTGAGTGATCATGTGAAATGTCCTGTGTCCTACCCAGGGGTTCCCAAGTGATGTGAAAAACTGTGTGTGTCCCCCATCTGCACCTCTAAAGGGGTTTGAGGTTTTCGGTTCCTTTATCATCCTCTGATGATCTGTGTGCTGCAAAATGAATTTGTGTTTGGCTGAAAACCTAGATGGGCTTTCGGTACCTATCAAAGCTTCCCAGTCCAACACCTGCCCTCTGCAACCACAGGCATCCATCACTTTTTCCCCCCGTCTTCAAAACATCTTGTCATGGATGGGCAGGACCCTGGGAAATTCAGATGATTTATAGGGAAAGAAAGAAAATCTCCTGTTAAAATATCAGACCAGATTCTGCCTTGCATTTCCATGCACCCTCTGTACCCAAAGCAGGGGCTTCTGGTTGTGCCCAGGGCCCTGGGCTCCATCAGTCAAAATCCTGGGAATGGGCACTCATTCCTCCTGTCCTGAGCCACACAACCCACAAATGTGCTTTCCTTGTTGACATGTATATTTTATAGGCAAACATCCAGCCTGCAAACTCCAGACATCCTTTGGAGCTGTTGTCACAGCTGAAAAATCTGATGGAAGTAGGAGGGCTCGCAGGTTTAATACAAGCAGTGGTTTTGCCACAGTTTAGAGTCAGATTAGCCAATATAAATGGAGCTGTGAGCCTGGTTGTGCTCATAGCATCAGAGATGCATCATCTGTTCAAGCCTCTGAGTGCTTGTTCAGCAAGGCACTGGAGCATGTGCTCGGCTGTATGAACAGGAATCCCATCTCCTGCCCTCTGTGGGATTTGTGGCTGTGCCTGTAGATAAATACCCCTCCAAAGTGGCTTAAGCACTCAGTGAACAGGGATGAAGCATCTCACCAGCTTCCACTCCTTGCCAACTGCTTTGGTGGCTTTCAGGATGTTTGTGTTTGTGTTTTTGTGGAGGAGGCTGAGCTCCCAACCCCACTGTCACCTGGCTGTCTCCAGAAGCCACATTTATCTCCATCTGTCCAAAGTGGCTGACACCTGCCTTGGACCCTGATTTCCACTTGAATCCCATCGCTGGGATTGACTGACTTCCCTAGGCTTCAGTGTCTCAGCCCAAGAACACAATTTGTCTGACTCCCCTCAATTAGAAAGCTGTGGTTTTCCATGTTTATCTACCTCATGGAGATGAATATATACCATAAAAATATTTTCAGTTTTAAACTCCTGCATTTATAGTATTTCCCATCTCTGGGTTTGTTTTTTTTTTTTGTCTTTAAGATAACTCTATCACCACTGAACTGCGATGTGGATGAGGATGCAGGAAATCCAAAGCCCATTATTNGAATTTTAATCATAAATATTTTTTTTGTTTTAAATTCCCTTTTTTTATTTTATTTCCCATCTTTGGTTTTTTTTTTTTTTTTTGTCTTTAAGATAACTCTATCACCACTGAACTGCGATGTGGATGAGGATGCAGGAAATCCAAAGCCCATTATTAATAAGCAGTAATTTCCAGAGCATTAAAAGCAGACACATATTATGGCAGATGCTGTAAACCAGCAGAAAAATCTAATAATATGCAAAAGAAGAGCAAACCGTATTCCGGAAAGCTTTTTACAAGTTGAAGGATGATGTAAAACCCAGTGGGCAGGAGCATCTGGAGACAAGGGGAGACAAGTAAATAAGCACACAGAAATGCCGTACAGAAGTGCTGAGCGCATCCCTCGCACAGCTCAGTCACAAGTTAATGAGTGGGGACGGGGCCGCTTTGTTCTGCGTGTCCGTGTGAGAGGGCTGTGAGAGGGTCCCAGCCCTTCCCTGCGACCCAGCCAGCGCTGGTGTCCCGAAGGCAGGCGCTAATGGCAGGATTTATCACTGCCATCACACTTCATTACCGCAGTTTAGTGTTTAATGGAGCGAGCAGAGGCTCCTCGCTGCCTCGTCCCCCGGCGGGCGGGGGGAGGCTGCCCGCGCCCCCCGCTCAGGGTGGGAGGCTTTAAGGGTTAATTTCACGAGCCCGTCAGTGTGACAGCACCGCTTATCTCCATTCATCCTGGAGCCAGAGCCCCGGGTGGGATGCCCTGAGCCCCGGGGCGATGGCAGACCCAGGTGGGACATGCAGAGCGCTGGAGCGATGGCAGCCCTGGGTGGGATGGGATGTGCAGAGCCCCAGAGAGATGACAGCCCTGGATGGAATGCACAGGCCTTGGGAGTGATGGCAGAACCCCAGGTGGGATGCCCAGAGCCCCGGAGCGATGGCAGGCCTGCGTGGAATGTGCAGAGTCCCAGGGCGATGGCAGCCCCAGGGAGGACATGCAGCGTGGAGCTGTGGCAGCCCCGGGTGGGATGTGCAGAGCCCCGCAGAAATGACAGCCCTGGAGCAGTGGCAGCCCCGGGTGGGATGTGCAGAGCCCCGCAGAAATGACAGCCCTGGAGCAGTGGCAGCCCCGGGTGGGATGTGCAGAGCCCCGCAGAAATGACAGCCCTGGAGCAGTGGCAGCCCCGGGTGGGATGTGCAGAGCCCCGCAGAAATGACAGCCCTGGAGCAGTGGCAGCCCCGGGTGGGATGTGCAGAGCCCCGCAGAAATGACAGCCCTGGATGGGATGCCCAGAGCCCCGGCGTGATGGCAGGACCCCAGGTGGGATGTGCAGAGGCTGGCAGCTGGGGCAGCTCCGGGAGGGATGTGCAGAGCCCCGGAGGGATGACAGCCCATTGCGAGGTCTCATGGCACAAAGGAGGGAAAATCTGGCAAAAAAAAAAAAAAGGGAGCAGGAACCAGACACGGCACCCAAAGCCCAAGGGGACCAGCGAGCACAGAGCTCCCTCATCCTGCAGTTCTCTCTCTGCCCCAGCGGGAGGGATCGGAGGGTTTATGGCTCTTGCAAGTCTCCTCTCTGCTCGGGGCAGGTTTAAAAGAGTATGTGTAAACATGAACACTCTGTGATGAGCAAATAATGAAAGTATCTCCATAAAAATGGAGAAGAATATACAAATGGTTGAGCAAGAAGTGAGCAGTTTAGAAAAGCAGAGGCAGTAGCCAAAAATCCCACTGCATGATGATGTTTCAGATGTTGGTTGTCACAGGCAGCGACCCAGCCAGGTAATTTGCTGCCTTTAGAACTGAAACAACTTCATTTTTATTGCTTGAAGTGTTATCCTGCTGCCAACTGCTCTTGTGCTGCCTCTGTTTGGCCCGGCCTCCCCCCGGCCACGCTGCTCTGCTGTGGGGAGATGTCAGTTTGAGAGATCCCACGATGATCTCTCAGTCATTGGGATTGAGATCCAAATGATCTCAATCATTTTGGATTGATCCAAATTCTTCCAGCTACTTCAGTCACAGGACCGAAGAGGGCACAGAGAGCCTAAGATTTGGTATCCAAGTCACATAACACATGTTAAAGAGCTTGGAGAGTAAAGCCAGCTTCAGCTATCCTGCTTTAATTTTTTAAATGCCAAAGCTCCCCAGAAAGCATCCTTCAGAGGAGGATACCTACTTAAATCCTAAACACTCTAATAAAAATGCTATTTAAAACATTGGGATATATGAAAAAGAGGCACTTGAAAGTGAATGAAACATTCAGCAAAGTAATTGTGCACACACATAAAACACTCACCCAGTGCACACTCCGCTGGTTTTGCATTCTAAGCTTCAAATGATGCCCCATGAATTAATGCTGAATATTATGTGAAGGTTATAGAATGAAATAAAGTACAGTAGCAAAAAAAACCCCAAGCCAATAAATAAACCCTGCCTCCTGTCCTGAGCTGTCCCCCAAACACACGTCCTTGTTTCACTCATGAATTGCAGTGGCTGGTATATCGTCCATCAGGGATTTAATTTCATTATTTTATCTAGGGAAGATCATAAAACCTGATTTTACAGCTACTGTAGAGAGGTTGAAAAATGCCCAGAGAGAAGATGGAGTACACTCCTTTTCCTGATTGACTCGAGCCAGTTAGATTGATTTCATCAGGAGGAGAGCATTTATTAACGTATTCTCAGCCACTAAATAGTCAGAATGATTTAGAGTCTGTGCCTGTGCCACAGGAAGTCACTCACATCCTCACCAGCATCCTGCCCTCCCCTGGACAGGCCTGGAGGAGTCTCTGTATCCCTCTGCAAGGGTGAGATTTTCATTTGTAGCTTGTTTAGCATAAAATGTCAATATATTTCCTGCCCCATCTTTACATTCAGCCTCTTTTAGAGGCCACCTTGTGTATTAAATGAACTTCTACCCCATCTGCATCTTCAAACTCAGCAAAAAAGGTTGGTTGAGTCACCTGGATGGCCTCACCTCTCATCAAAAAGACATCTTCACAAATATACTGAAATAAATATTGAAGTAAATAATAAAACCCAGCCCGAACTAGCTCCAAATCCAGCTGCTGTTGAACTACTTGGGAAACGTAACTTAGGAATCTCGGCCTTTTTAAAATAAAGTCAGGCATCTGATTTTTCTCTTCTTAATTTAAATCTCACGGCCATCACTTGTGCCTTCCTGCAGGTGCCCAGCTCGGATCCGGGAGGTGATGGATTGTCTGTCCCTGCTGAGAAGGACAGCTCTCCTGCTCTGAACTAGAACTGTCCTCACCCAACACCTTTTTTCCCTTCACCTTTGAAAATATAAAGCCTAGTATTAATATTAGGTCTACTTTGTAGGCTGCTTGTTCCCTGCTTCCCAGGTGCAAACTGGGCTGGATCACAGCAGCAGGGCAGCAGGGCAGAGCTCAGCTTTCACACTTCCCTCAGTCTCCATACCCTCTCCATCTTTCTAGCCTGGACTTCATTTCATGCCAGTCGGCATAGGACAAACTGGCTCCTGCAGGGAATTAGTGAGGGAATATCTAACATTATCCTCTGCTCCATGGGAAAGGCAGGTTCACCTGCCTGTGTATCCTGGGCTCCTATTCCTAAACTGAAGGATGAGGATTTTGGCTTGAATGGCAGGAGGAGAGGGTTAGAGAGACCACTGGCTGGGTTTCTTTCCTCAAGGACCTCTTGAGGGTGACACTGAGAAGGTGGCAGGGCCACCCCGAGCCCTTCAGCTCCAAGCCAAGCCCAGGCACTGCCAATCCCAGGGACTTCCGTCATGCTTTGCTTGACTCACAGACAGAAACTCTGCCAGAAACTTATTGAAAACCCCACCTTTAAGGTTGAAAAATGGAGGCTCAGGGCTGTGTTACCAACCCAGTTTTATTTTAGAACCTCCTGATAAGCTGGTGCCACTTAAATGACTAAGCTGGACCCATGTTCCGACAAGGCTCCATTCCTGTCTGCCCCTGCAGTTAATGTTTCCAAATATTTCTGTATTTCCATCAATCACTGCGAGACTTCCTGTTTCTCTTAGCATGCCATGTGCTGGAAGCATCCCCCTAAAGGGCTGCCAGGGCAAATTCAGAACCTAATCTTGTAATGAAAAAGCTTCAAAATGGCCTCAGGTTTGAATATATTAAAAATAAATATAAAATTCTTGCTGGCGTTTGAATGTGCCAAGTTGATCCCTGAGCCACACTGTGCCCACAGCTTGCAACTTGTAACTTCTCCTTTACCTATGGAATTATAGAATGGTTTGGGTTGGAAGGGACCTTAAGGATCATCCCGTTCCACCCCCTGCCATGGGCAGGGACACCTTCCACTATCCCAGATTGCTGCAAGCCCTGTCCAGCCTGGCCTTGGACACTTCCAGGGACGGGGCAGCCACAGCTTCTCTGGGCACCCTGTGCCAGGGCCTCCCCACCCTCACAGGGAACAATTTCTCCCCAATATCCCATCTATCCCTGCCCTCTGGCAGTGGGAAGCCATTCCCTGTGTCCTGTCCCTCCATCCCCTGTCCCAATCCCTCTCCAGCTCTCCTGGAGCCCCTTGAGGCCCTGGCAGGGGCTCTGAGCTCTCCCTGGCGCCTTCTCTTCTCCAGGTGAACACCGCCAGCTCTCCCAGCCTGGCTCCAGAGCAGAGGGGCTCCAGCCCTGGGAGCTTCTCCATGGAGGTGCAGGTTATGGGATGCAATACTCAAATGAACCCTGAGCTCTAAAACACAGACCTGGAACCCCAAAGCAAAGTTGTTTTTCTGGCTTTGGTGATTGGCAGCCCAAACTGCCTCTGCTCTGAAGGGACCAAAGCTGGAACTAAGCTGTCAAATTGTTAAACCAGATCAGGTTTTGACTCAGGTTTCCAACCCATCCAGCCCTGTGCATCCCAGCCCTGCAGTGGATTCATTGTTGTGGTGGAGGTGATGCCTAGAGATGTAATTTTTTCTGGAATGAACAGTACTTTGGTATTAACACCTGGCACAGCCCTTCCCTCTAAGGGATGTGCTTCCCCTGGTTGCAGCACTACACCAAGAAGAAGGATGTCTAAGGAGAGCTATCGAAACCAAGAGGTCAGAAGGGAAGCAAAAGAGCTCAGGTACCCAAAAGCAGCCTAGGGCATGGCTTGCACTGCATGACAGCTGGGAAGATTAAATTGTTCAGTGAAAAACAACAAAAGCTTTTTCTTGTCTTTTTGTTGTTCTCCCTCCAGTACTATTTTAATCAGTTTGTCAGGAGAAATGTCTGCAAGGCATCTCTCACCAATTTATTTTTTTACTGGTAAACATGTATGAAATGACAGATGTTTCTATGGAGACTTGAATCCCGTGGCTACTTGACAAGTCGTCAGAAATGAGACCAGGGGCTTGTAACAAGTGATGGGCTCATTACCTTGCCCACGTTGTGGTAACAGGAAAAACCCACCTGGCTTTGTGAGAGAATTTCAGAGGACAGACATGTTGATGTCTGTGAAGCACTCGGAGATCCAGCGTGGATCCTGGCAGTGCCAGGGTGTTGTTTGGAGCCAGGCTCTGTTCCCCAAGAGGACAGCAGCAAAGCAGGGGCCCAAAGGTGGTTTTCAAGATTTCCAAGTGCCTGACCTTCCTATTTCAACAATACTTAACATTACACACACATACACGCACATATACGTGAAAACTAATAAGTAAGATTTAATCATTTTTTCCTGGTAATCATACAGCTGCACTATTCTGGGAGTCACTTTATTGCAGCATTCAGGGGCAAGTTAGTCTTGTCAATAATTGCTGAGTGACAAGAGTGCTGTGTCGTCTCCCCCTGGATGTTTCCATCTCTCCCTCCCCTGTATTTAAGCACAGACCAGCACTTTTCCCTTGCTGCTCTCTGCGCTGAGGAGCAGAGCTGGCATCTTGTCTGACACTGTCGAGGGAGATGGACACCCAGGCTCTCTTCCCAAATAGGTTTCTGCCAGATTAAAGGATTCCATGACTGGGATTTGGTTGCTCTGAGATGAGCCCAGTGCCACTCTGACAGCCCAGGAACAGGGTGTTTATATCATAAGACTGAGTGTCCCAGCCCTCAGAGTTCAACCAGCCGTTTCTCCCCCTGTATAAATTCCGAGGTACCCATCCATCCCTGGAGCTGGTGTCCTCCTTCCTGGGCATTCCATTCCTCCCACACTGCATGGAAGTCAGCACTGGACTGTGGAGTTTGCATCCTCTGGTGCCTCCGACAGGTTCAGGGTGATGTGATGCTACAGGGTCGGGTGTTTGGCCATGCCTGGCGTGGGAGATGCACAAAGTCCATGGAATTATAGAAATGCTCTGAGCTGGAAGGGACCCACAAGGGCCATCAAACTACACAGCTGCAAAGTGCAGTGCTTCTACCAAAATCTGAACCATGAAAATGGGGTGATAAGGGAAAAAGTCTTTGGGCTGTCACCAGGAGTGTGTTTGATGTCTCTGGGGATTAACAGAATGTTTGTTCTCTGCTCCTCCAGGACCTTCAGTGCCAGCACCCACTGTCCTGCCTGGGGCAGCGAGGTCGGGGTGTGGAGCACCTCTCTCCTCTTTTTATTCCCTCCCTAATGAAATCAGAGCCAGCATTTCCCTTCATTCCCCTCTCTCTTCCCCTTCAGGCAGGGCTGCAGAGATTCAGGCTTTACTTCCAAGTACAGGCAAGTGGTTTGTATCAAAAAGTGGTTTGTATCAAAAATCCCAATATCCCCTGGAGCCTTATTCCCCCAAATCAAATTTTGCTCCTCACCAAGGTCTCGCTCTGCTCCTGCCTCCTCCCTGTGTGCTGTCCCACAGTGCAGGCAATCACATCAATGCTCTTACTGAGACCTGCAGCTGAAATAAAATGCTTCTTGGTAAAGAAAACACTCTTCCCAGAGCTGGCCATTGCCCCCACAATGGAAGCTGTGGATATGGATGAACTCCCTGATGGACCACGGCCACTCTCATGGTCCCTCCCTGGGGCTGGGCAGTGTTGGCTGGGAACCAGTCCCTCTGCTAGAGCTGCTGGAAAATGCCTTTTTCAATGTCAGGGCTCAATCTGCTGGGGAGAAGAGCTCTTTGATCTGTTTTTCTGGCAGTTGCAGCAGAAATGCAGCACAAACCTATTCCTGTGGGAATTTTCTACTCAAGATATCAGGCTGTTTAAGATGAGCTGGGGCTAAGCTTCCTGGAAATCCACACGACAGAGGCAGCTCAGCTCTTCTTTGGGCTGTAAAAATATTCCCAGGTATGATTTTGGGTCAGGAAAAAGTGTGATGGAGCAGGCAAGAGCCTCCATCCCTGGACGGGATGTCCATCCTGCTTGGAGGGGCCACGGAGTGCCCTGTGCCAGAGGAATTACAAACCACCCCAGAGGAAACAACTGCAATCCACAACATTTGAGCTGCAGCTCTTGCAGGAGTGTCTGGCACACCTCATCCCTCACGCATCCTCACCAGCAGCCCCCGCCGGCCACAGCTCTCGGCTCTCTCACGGCCTGCCCAGAGAACAGCACCAATTTGATCGCGCTGCTCTTTAGTTTCTTGATGAACATTATTTCCAAATTACAGCCCTGGAAAAGATTTCAACATCCTCAGCAGGAGTGGGGGGGAAATGAGGAGGAGATGGTGAGCTCAGCCCCGCACAGCTGTAAATGAGAAAACTGCTAATGACAAGGTTGAACTTGACACTCACCTTGGGGGAGTTACTCTGATTGAATTCCAGGCACTGGGAAAGCTCATTTTTGGGCTTCATGGACTGTTTTCTCTTCAAACAAGGTTTATAGTGTCTAAAAGCCTAAACATTATCAATAGATGGATCAAACTACCGTGTCTGCTTATCGAGCACAGGAAACTGTGATCCTTGAGGAGAAAGCAGCCCTCCCCAGTGCCAACCTCACTGCCACGCCAGCATTCCCATGGGCCTGTGGATGGTTGTGTGCAGCCAGCTCTAAATAAAGGTCCAGTGTCAGTCCCAAGAGCCAACCAGCAGGGACAGCCTGGGTAAGGCACCAGAGGCTGCGTGGGATCTCCTTCAGGGGATCCAACCTGCAGGAAAGGTGACCCTGCGGAGGGAGCAGTGATGGATGGATGCAGCAAAACAAAATCCATCCCCAACATTGATTTTAAAGACGGGATTCGTCTGCCCTAAGAGGCAGGAGATGCTGACTGCTCTTTGCATGCCGCTGACTCCTCCAAGTGCCCCTCTCCCCTGGGGAACACAGCCAAGGGACCCCAGGGCGACACAGTCCCTTTCCACCTTCCTCTTAAACCTCAACTCCTTCCTCTCACCCAACCAGGTTAATATTTCCCAGGTTCTCTCTCAGTTCTTGGCTCAGTTCTTGAGTAATTAATACAGCTGGAAAATAATAGTTGTACGTGTTTGTTTTCCTTCCTGGGGGGCTTTTCACCCCCAGCTCTTTGTAAGCAGCCCCTCTGCACATGCTGGATGGACTGCAGAGGTGCTCAGGTGCTTAATTAGGGGCTTAATTACCTTGAATTAAAATCTGGCCTTATTTTCTGTATATAATAGTAGCCCCAAATTAAGACATTACTTAAGGAAAACACAGGGCAAAGCCGTTTTGGCTTCCTCCTAGAAACTAGAGGGGAATTGACTGAAACAATCTGCTAAAGTGGGCTCAAAGTTAGGGATAACTCATCTGCAGTGTCACTTCCTGACACATGGAGCACAGCAGACATCCATCAGCCCCGCTCCAGCCTTGGGATCAAGCAGGCGACCGCACATGGCAGTAAGGCAGGTCTGGAGGACAAGCATCACTGCTCCGTGGGGAGTGGACCCCTTCCCAATCACTCCTAACAGCCAAATAGCTTCTAAAAAGATATTAGTGCTTTCGGGAGCAGCACTGGAGCGGTATTTCTGTGTCATCTTCTCCAGTAATTGTCACTTGTTTGGGCCTGTGGCGGGCTGGCAGCAGGGATGGGTAGGCAATAATGTAGCAGGTTATTAATTATTCTGCTTTATAAACTCTCCATCTCATCTACAAGCAGATCTTTACTCTGACGAGGAGCCTGTGCACGCAGGCACACCAAGTTACGAGGTGTTATTAATTGTACCACGTCACTGTTTACAGAGATACAACCCCGCTTCCACCCAGGAACGGATTAAATGAGACCTCTTCCATAAGTTTGTGTGAAAAATGGACCTAAAATGAAATTCTTCACCAGGATGCTATTTTTAAGCCAGAATTGCATTTTCACTCTACAGGCACATCAGCCCCGCAGCAGGGGCGTTAGATTAAACTGCAAAATTTAAATAAATGACACTTTAAAAATGCCCTGAAGTCAGTCAGCTCCCAGAGATCAGATGTCTGCAGGGAGAGATCACCAGCCTGGCTGTGGTGTGGGCATCTCTCCTGGCTGGGGAAGCTCCTCTGCCTGACCCTGCCCAGCTCTGAGAGCCCCATCCGACCCGGGGGCAGGGCAAAGCCTCACCTTTCCCTGTGCACTGACAGTCCTTGCACATCACAAAGCAGCTGGACGAGTTGGAAATTTGCTCTTCAGATGTCCATGGCTCCTGTTCCTCTGGTCAGAAGTGACCTGGCACAAGAGCCAGCAAAGCTTCCTCTGTCCCATCCTGCCAGTCCAGGAGCCCATTGCCATCATTTTCCCAACGTAAATCCACAGAGGCTTTGCTTCTGCTCCCTTCCCTCAGCTGGGTTTTGCACAGGCTCAGAAATTTGGCTGAAATACGGGAAGGTTCTCAAGACACACAGAATATAACATTGATAAATCTCTTTGTTCTTATTAGCATTTTCCCAAGAAAGGTGTCATCCTCTCTGGTAGACAAAGTGTCCCTATTTCCCTAAAATACCCAAGCCCCATCTCCCTCCCTTCCTGCTGTTTTAACAACACAGACACACATTTTTACAGAACAACTCACCATTCCTGATGTCAAATGTTGTTAAAATAATCTTTTTAGAAAGCTGCTTGATTTATGGTTACTTTTTACTGCTGAGCATACTTTTTTTTTTTTTTAAGAAAATCAATCTTTTTGTATTTCCCTCTTTGAAAAAATTCCTTCAGTAAATTTCCTCCTCTGAAGCGCTATGACAGAAATCACTTCCCTGCCCTTTCTGCTTTTTAAGAAATGGGAAAATCAGAGACAATAAATGACAAACCTCCGAGCCTCATAGACAGAAACAGAATGCTTCAGAAAACACAAATATTATTTACAGTGATCACCATTGTCCTATTTTGTCTCTGGTTTTCAGCCACGTCTCCTGAGCCTGTGATACATCTCTGGGATGCCATTTATGGCTTTTCTCATGCAGGCACTGCTACACCTGGGAATGACCCCTGCACTTCCCAGCCCTGGACACAGAGCAGGAGGTGGTGGTGGGATTTAGAGCTTGGACCTGTTGGAGGGGTTATGTGAGGGGTGATTTCTGTGGAGGTGTTGAGGACAATGCAAAGTCCTTGACTTGGGGTGAGCCCTGCTCAGTAACTACACCAGGGAGTGACCAACACCCTCCTCACACTGCATCCAAAACAGCCCTGTACCAGCTACTGGGGGGAAATTAACTCTGCTCCAACTGAAACCAGGACATGGAGGGTCAAGGACAAGCTCTGCATGCTGGTGGATGCAAGGAAAACCATGGATTCTCCAGGGAAGGAGAGGAATCAGCTGGTTGCCACATGATGATTTGGATGTTGTGGTGTGAGATGAGGCTGGGACTTCTCATGAGGGGTGTTCCCACCTGCTCATCACAGATGCTGCTCCTGCTCCACCCCTGCTCCCATGTTGGTGACTGGCAGTGACATGGGATGACACCCGCTGTCCCTGAGCTGGTGTGGCACCTCAAATCCCTGTTTACTCGGGTGCACCAGGGGCTGCTCGGGAATTTCCCTGCTGGCTGCTGGTGGGAACAGGCAAGTGGTTAACTGGGATCCCCAGCTGCTCCAGAGGCTGGAGGATGATTCAGTGTTTGCATCAGGCTGTGAGAGTTCAATTGCTTTTGTCCTTGTAGGGAACCAGTACTATCAGCCTGGCTTCTGCACATAACAAGCAGGTTTTCAATCATTTTATGCAAAAGTTCACAGTAGGACAGTTTTATTTTTGGATATCGCAATGAGTGAAAATTTGGCAGAGGGAGGCAGGATTTGGATGGAGGAAATCAGACAGGGCTCCACCCCACGTCTCTCCAGCTCGGGGAATTTTGGATTTGAGCATCGACGCCTGTTTTCTTTGCACACAGCAGAGCTTTGGGACTGAAGCCCCAGAGAAGACATCAATATAAACAACACTTAGGAGGCCTTTGGGAGAGCCATGTTTCTGCTCCAACCTCCTCCAACACCTCTCTAGGTGTCACTGGGGAGGGAGGAGCTCCACCCTGTCCCTCCCAGCTCACCCCAAATCCCACCAACAAAACACCCCTGCAGGGAGATGACTGCCACGCCTCAATCCAGCCAGGAGTTCTGCTGTCACCTCTATATCCACCAGATGCACCCTGTTGGAGGGGAAAAGGCCTGAGATTAGATTGTACTGCAATCTTCAAGAAAAACTGCTTTTTGATGACAAAAATGATGAATTGCTGTCCGTCCTGGGAAGATCACATCCCTGTGTGGCAGTCAGAGCCATTCGGAGCTCTGGGGCTGAGGCAATGAATCAGGAGAGTGGAGCCTGGAACTCATCTGAGGGAGGGAAAAAATCTCTCTTTTATTTACATATACACATACCTCCACACATAGGTATCTTGAATCTGAAACCCATTTTCTGCTGCCCAAAGAGCATCTATTTTCCAGTAAATAACCCGAGATTTCACGCACTCCTGCTCACGTCTCTGTTTGCACCCAGGATAGAGTGTTATGAGGATGATGAGGGAAGTTACTGATGCCCCATATAATGGGGATTCATTAACAAATTGTTTCTCTCTGGCAGCTCAGTGATAGATATTTCCCAGACTGTGACTGGTCTAGGTTGGAAGGAGCTTGGAGCAAACTGGTCTAGGGGAATGTGCCCATGGCAGGGGCAGGGAACAAGATGAGCTTTAAGGTCCCTTATGATTCTGTGATTCTATAATTCTATTATTTTATGAAAGCAGGTTAAAAGCCCACAACCCCTTCCCCAGCCAGCGCTGTGGTTGAGACATTAATGGAGAAGGAATTGCCAATCTATTAAAAGACATCTGCTTTTAAAGATAAACCCAGCTCACATTGCTATTTCCAAGGTGACTCTTTTAGTCCCAAGCCACCAGCTGACAACTGCTTGGAGGCAAGCTGGGGGGAAGCAGGGGAGGTCATTCCTCCTCTGCCTCAGCCCCAGGTGGCTGCTCCCCTGGCCTGGGAAGAAAAGGTGCTGCTCTGACACCTGCTAAAGCCTGGGCAGGTTTTAGTGCTGCTCCTCATTTATGGTGGTGCTTGGCTGGCAGCTCCAGGAGTGGCTCTGGCCGTGTAGTCTGTTTGCTGTCTGGGCAGGCTGCCATGTGGGAAGGGGTTGGGATATGCAAAATCTCCTCCAGCATCACTGCAACAGGTTGTAAAATATTTACAGCACCGGCAAGCCATAAAAGGCTGGCATCTGACATGACACCACTTTTCTCTTTCCCAAATAGAGGAAGAAAACAGCGTTTAAAACACTCAGAGCCTGCTACGGTCTGCTGTCAGGGCCAAGAGTCAGGTTTCTACACATCTTTACAATGGCCTTAAATATTGCCTGGAGATTTTGGGGTTTTTTTAAGCCTGTCTTTGATTCCTTGGACAGCAGTGGCCAGGAGCATCTCCTGGAGGCAGCCTGTGGCAGTGGCCTGAGGGAATGCAGCCCACACTCGTGGAGGTTCCTCTGTCTCTGAAAAGGATCCCAGAATGGTTTGTGTTGGAAGGGACCTTACAGATCATCTTGTTGCACCCCCTGCCATGGGCAGGGACACCTTCCACTATCCCAGGTTGCTCCAAGCCCCGTCCAACCTGGCCTTGGATTCCAGGGATGGGGCAGCCACCAACTCTCAATGGGAATAATCCCATATTGATGGGAATGATCCCATCGAAGCCCCCAAGTCCTTTGGGAAGCCACAGGGCTCAGTAGAAAGGGTAAAGGTTGGCCTCAGGTCATGGAGAGCAGCAAAGCTCAGCCCCACAGGTGAAGGTGCCACTTGCAGTATCAACACAGGCTCTGGTTTCCCACAATATCCCCACCCCACTCCCACACAATATGCAAATACCTGCCACAGCCACAAAACTATTCATATTAATCATTTTCACCTAACAAATGCGAGTATTATTTATATGAGACTAATAAACACTGTTCTCACACTGATGGTTTTGCTCTGAATAGTTGATTCACCATCATATTCAGAAGCACGTGATGGAGCAGCTTTCACCTGTGACATGTTCACAGCGATCTCTTTAGCGCTTCCACATCCCGCATCCCACTCTGGCATTCGTCCTGCCCTCTCCAGACCCCAACACCCCTCACTCAGCCTGACTCCATGGATCAGGAGGTGCCATGGGTCATTCCAGGAGTCACTCACGGCAGCCTTGCTCTTCCCCATGTCCCACACACACCTGTGCTGTTCCCCAGATCAGCTGCTGGGCAGTGTCACTGCTCCCCTGGGACATGCTCAGTTTGACTGAGGTTTTTGAGCCATTCCCTTCAGGACACCAGGAAATTCACTGTCTTTGGAATGCAGTCAATCTGGATACAGGCTGCCTTTACAGACACAACCAAGAGCTTTGGGTGGATAATTTATAAAGGATGGTAATAAAAAAGACTGCACAGTTTAGATCTTAATAAAACTGCGATGCTTTTTGTCTGATTTTATGAACAAATTTTATTAACTTAGTACCTTTGCACCAGAAAGGTCTGATAGGTTTCTTACGGCTGAGAGCTCTCCTGAGCAGAAGAAGAAGATCAGAAACATTTAGTGCCTAACAGCACAAGATCACAAACCTCTGGCAAATCCACCCTCCTCCAGTGGGTCAGGGCTGTGCTGGAGCTGCAGGGAGAGTGGCCGTGCTGGGGAATCACAGAATCACAGAATGGTTTTGTTTGGGAGGGACCTTAAAGCTCACGCAGTTCCACTCCCTGCCATGGGCAGGAACATCTTCCACTATCCCAGGTTGCTCTGAGCCCCATCCAACCTGGCCTTGGACACTTCCAGGGATCCAGGGGCAGCCACAGGTTCCCTGGAGGAGCCTCTGGCCACTGGCCACCCCGGCTGCCGGCCAAGCCTGGCACTGCGCAGGGACAGCTGGTGCCTGGGAGTGCTGGTAATTAGAAACGGTTTGCTAACAAATCTCATTCCAAGCCATAATCAGCAGTACTCAAGTACCCATCCACAGCATCCCTGTCCCACCCCCCCACCTCGCACTGAAGAGCATTACCCAAAAATATGGAGAGAGGTCCTGGCCGTGTAGCTGTGACAGAGGGATCTCCCCTGGAGGACACGTGGGGATGGGTGTGGGATGAGGCCACAGCAGCCCCCAGGTGGGAGATGGGACCACAGCAGCTGGGGGTGGGAGCCCCTTGGGGACACCCCAGGAAAGCTGTGCCTGGGCTGCCCATCCTGGCTTCTCCCTCCAAGGGACAAAATCCAGGTGAGAGCAACAGGTTGCAATGTGCTGCCTTTCCTCATCCCATTTCGTGTGTGGATGTGTTTATCTGCTAGTTAGCAATTATCCAAACAATTTGCATCTTCTCTAGGGGTAGGCCCTACCCCCCTCTGTGAGTGATCCACCACCCATTTGTGCCTTGCTCATTAAATTAAAGTGAATTTCTGCTGTACTCATTCTGACACTTGTGTGTTAAGACCTTGCCCCTTTCACCACGGAATGGGGAAAATGGCCTTGGGGAACTTTCCTACCCGGAACAGCCATGGGATTTATGTTGTTTTCCTTGGAGAGCCTTCATCCCCATGCGTGACAGAGCCCATGTAAAGAGATCATCTGTGTGTTTTGCTCTGCTCTTCCCAGGACAGGGACAACACCAGCAGATGTGGGATGGTGGTGGGGTTTGACTGGGACCCACACCCCATTCCAAGGCATCCACACTGCTGAAAGACACAGCCAGCATCCTTCTCCCTTGTACTCCAGGGTTAAAAAAAGGGGGGGAAAAACGGGAAGAGAGAGAGACTGCATTCTCGTTTTGTTGCCATAGCAGCCTTCTGGATTATTTAGACTGATAGCATTTGTAAAAATTCAACAAAGGGTAAAGGATCACTTGGAAATGGGAGCAGATGTAACAGTGCGTGCCATATGCCACTGGGAAAAAATCTATTGGCAAAGGCAGCATCATCAGAACGAAAGCCTAACCCATATTGTGCCATGGAAAATGTCACTTTCTCTAGATTACAGGGTAGAGCTATAAAGCAGAGAAGATTATGTTCACATATATAATTGCTGAAAGCCGTCCCCAGCACAGAGCCGCGGGGAGGTGGGCTCTCCTCCCCTCCAGAACTTGATGAACCGCCATGTGACACAAAGAAAAGGTTGTTAACATTAAAAATTAATTAACCCTCACATGCAGCTTGATGGAACTCTCTCCTGAGAAATCCTGCCCGCACAATGGATGAGTTATTAGGGGCTCTGTGAGTGGGGTGAGCAACAGAGCCCTTGGAAAGGCACTGGCTTTACACCCTGAGCTGCTGCTGCAGCTGGAATAATGCTGGAATAATGACGGAGCCCCTCGCAGAACCAGATCTACCCAAAGAGCTGCCAAAGGGCTCAAAAGGCCTGATGGTGCTCAGGGGAGTTGCCCTGAGCAGGGGTCAGGGCAAAAGGCTCCCAGCTCCAAGGAGGGAGGGGACTGGAGGCCAGAGGCTGGCGAGGGGTGGGGAGGCTGTGGGCAAGGGGGGCTGCTCCCAGCTGCAGCCTTGTCCCATCCCTCCTGAAAAGCCTGGCCCAGTGCTCCTCGTATCTCCAGCTAACACCAGAGTCATGCCAGAAAGGCACGTGAGGGCTGAACTGAGGCCAGCACATCCAATACTTTCATGGATGAGGCTGGATGGGGCTCTGAGCAACCTGGTCTTGTGGAACGTGTCCCTGCCCATGAGAAGGGGTTGGAACAAAACGATTTTTAAGGTCCCTTCCAACCCAAACCATTCTAGGATTCTCTAATAATACTTGGAAGGGTGGAAGGCTGGCGGGGGAAAGCTGTGGTGTCACCTCCAGAAATCTTCTCCAAAGATCCCTGTGGTGGGAGGCAGATAAGCAAGAGCTCCCATTGCCACTCACCTGAGGCTGCAATGATCAGTTATTAAACACAAACGCAAATATTTCACATCTCACCAGCATAATAAATAAACGGGTGAAGCAGCAGAGCTGTATCAGCCAGCACTGGGTGCACGCTCCCTGCTCATGGCACACCCCACACCCAGGGTCATTTGTTCCTAAAGCCATCCTCTAACTCCCTGTGATCACAGCAAATCCACCCTTTCTGGGTATGTCAGGATTACACCCAGTACAGGAGGAAGTACAAGCCAGTGGGGCTTTCAGGAGCCAGGCAGAGCAGTGGGAAAGCCCAGGTGAACACTGCTGCCAGCTCCAGGCCATCTCGGGAGTGCTGTTATCCCTCACACGGAGCTGTGGGATGAGGGGAGGCCAGCAGGGAAATCAAGAGCTGTGCTGGAATCTCCAGTCTCCACATGAACACAGCCCTGTGTTGGCTGAGCACGGATGTGATCAGTTGCTTTGTCCTACATTGTGTATTTATAGGATTCAATAGCTATAATCTAACCAGAGCATACTTTAGCAAGGCCTAATAAATCATTTTTCCTTGGAAGAGACAAAGAACCAATATTTTCCTGCTGTAAGGACCATCCTGAGCACCCCAAGCAGGGGAGGCTCTGGCCCACCAGGTGCCACCAGCACCCCACAGGTCCCCTCCTGACCCTGCACCCTGGGAGCAGCTGGGGCAGCACCCAGGGCTGGGGACAACCAGGACAGGAGATGACCCACGTGCCACATGCCAGCATGTCTGTGGGTATCAGCCGGCGGAACAGACCCTTCTCAGCTTTCCCTGGGTCCACTCTCCAAACATTTCCTTGACAGGAATGATTTTTGGAGCCTGGGATTCTTCTGAACGTTGTCCCCAAGTGCAGTGTGTCAGCTCAGGCAATGCTCCTGCTGCATCCTGCAGACAGACCCTGGACAAAGCCAAAGCTGTGCAGAACCCAGGGACAGCCTTGGCAGCCTGGCAGGTGCTTGATGTGTGGGGAAAAGTAAAAGGCCCTGGGATGGTCCTACGTTCTGGCAGGAGAAGGGCTCAGACCCGGAGAAGGGGCTGGCACATCCCCGGGGCACGGTGGGTGCCTGGGACTGAGCCCCACCCCGGGCACTGCACCCCCACCCTTGGGGTAACCTGCCACGGCAGCTACACCCCACGGGGCTTAAAGGGCACTTATTGTCACTTATTTATCAGATCTCATTATGAAAGGGACCATTAAATGCCCAGATCTTCCTGCTGCACCTGGGGCAGCCATCCTTGCCGTGTCCCCTTGCTCACTACCCTTGCAATTTCAAAAAAATTAAATAAATCAGAATGGCCATGTAATTGTAGGAAATGAAGACACACATTAGGCTGGAGCAGAAGGGAATAATTATTTGCTGTCCTTCAGTGCCCTAAAGCAAACAGGAGCGGAGGGGAAGCTTGCTGTGGGTAGGAGCAGGGGGTGCCAGCCCTGCTCCCTGCCTGCCAGTGCCAGGGCTGAGCTCCCCAGTCCCAGGACGTGCTCCCCACCCATGGCACTGGCACAGGACAAGCACTGGCAGCCAGGACAGGGAAGCAGACACCAGAGCTGGGTGGTTTGGCACAACCGGGAGAGCTGGAGCCACGTGCAGAAGGGAAGGAAGGACATGGCCAGAGGCACAGCAGGGGCAGAGGTGGGGAATGAGCGCAGATATTCCAAACTGGCGCACACGGAGCCCCTGAGTCATCCCGGGCAGGGAGCTCTCAGCCCAAAGGCAGCGTGACACGTGGGCCGGCCCCCGCAGCTCCTCGGGGTGTCCATGGGGGTGGGACATCACCAGAACCAGACTGCAGGCCAGCAAAAATTACCTCGTCTGCACTTTCCAAGGAAAAAGTTGCTTTATTAAATTACCAGTCTGTGGAAAATGTGTATCATGTTCCTCTCGAGAGGAGAGAGACACATAAAATTTGGGCTCATTTTGACAAAATACCTTCAGTGAGTGTAAATCACTCATGGGTTGATTAACCTCTCTTCTCCAGCAATTCTGCAAGTTAAGTGACAAAGCTTCCTCTCCTCCTGAAGGCTTTTACTGAACTTGTAATGAATCCAGGTATACTAATGTCTTTCTCTTTTATTGTTATTATAGAGCCAAAGCAGCACAGCATTACTGCCTGGGAGCTGTTTGTCATTGGTACAGGACATCACTCGCTGTTTACCTTGTTTTCTTCTCAAATATCAGTAAATTTAAAAAAAAATTGAAAGAGAACTTTACCAGGCATGACAAATGATGCCATTTTTTGATGTGTATGCAAAGCAGCAAATTAGGCATTTGCTGATGCTCTTCCATATACGTCGCAGAAGGGACGGAATGTTGAATATGGCCTCTGACAGTGGCACAGGAGGGAGGGGTAGATGGGACTGCCAAAAACGCGACAAAAGTATCAGAAATCCCCAGAAAACTCAGAAATTCCCCAAACTGGCCACAGCCAGTTTCTATCTGTGACAGCAACGGCACCAGGAGCTGGCAGAGCTGGGAGACAGGCATCCCCCTGCCCTCGGGATGTCCATCTGCGTGCCCCAGCTCGGCTCCACCCTGCACAACTCCTCCCCGCTGAGATGCCGAGGCACCGAAGATGAAATGCTTTGCAGGCTGCTCAGGAACTATTTTAATTCAAGGCATAATTATTTGAAAGAGCAATTATATGCTCGGGCGAAACTCAGAGGGAGACATCTCCCAAGTCCCGTTTGAAGGGAACACTGAGCACCCTGGGTTATTGCCCGTGGCATTCGTGACCACCCCGATGGCCGTGGGAGTTTTGTTCCCTTTGTGACTGGAGGAGGAGGAGGATGAGCATCCCCATTCCTGGCTCTGCACACCTTTGTCCCAAGTGCTGAACACAGCCAGCACCTTCCCCTGGGAAGCTGCCCCCAGGATGGAGGAACTAATTTCATCTCCTCAGCTTCATCTGCAGCATTTTGCCTGTGAACACACGGCGGCACCACAAAAAAAAAAGTCTTTATGTGTGTGTTCTACTTATGTCTTAAAATCTGAAATGTAAAATATAATCATTTTTAAGCCCACTTGTAGCAACTGAAGCATGAAGGGCAAAGAGCTGGGGCTGGGCTGCTCCCCTGCTCCTCCTCCCTGCAGAAATTCAGATAAAAGAGGAAAAAAAAATCCTGCAGCTTCCTACCCCAGGCTCAGGCAAAGCTGGGATGTGCTGTTAACAGAGAGGTGATCCTGTGAACTGCTGGGATGTTTTCTGGGATTGACTAATAATAAAAGCTAATTTTTCCGGGCTCTAATAAGAGGAGGGAGTGCAGGAAGGAGGGATGGATGAACACCCACCCTGACAAGGCCAGTTCCTCAGCGAAGCTGGCAATGTCTCTCACACCTCGTACAGAAAGTCCAGGTATTGCTGTGATATGTTTAATAAATGATGGAATACATCCTTAAATGCAGCCAAGGCAAGCTGATAGCAATGAAGGAGTTAAGAGAGGAGAGGAAATTTGCCATTCAGAGAAAGATAACCTTGCAAATACTCTGTATTCCTGACACAGAAAGAACAGAACCAACACGCTCCCTGTTCTCCCGCCTATTCCAAAGAATCCGAGGTTTTCCACAAGCTGCGAAAGGATCGTGTTTTATCTGCTCCTTCCCAGGTTCAGCTGAGGTTTCAGCAGGAGCTGGCTGAACCATCAGTGCCTGCAATTAACACTTGCAACTATTTTTACAGCGGGATCTGGGCTGGGTGTTGGAGATCCCCCAGAGAGAGGCTCAGACGGGCGCTGCGGCGGCTTCGGGAAGCACAGCACCCCGACTCCACAGGCTTCTCCCCCACTTCCATCCCCACGATGCTCATGGAACCCTGGAGAAACCCTGGAAATCTCTGGGCGCTGCCCCACTGGGCACTCTCTAAACCCAGGGCTCAGCGTGGTCCTCGCACCCTGCTGCGAGCGAGGCCAAGTGCTGCTGCCCTCTGAAAGTCATCACCAAAGAGAGCTTGGGACTTCCAGAGCCTTGAGGTTGGAAATCTGTCAGAAAAAGTTTCCAGGTGTTATTTGGGCTGCAAGAGAGCCAGTCTAGAAAGAAGGGGCCGGAGCCAAAGGGCTCTGCTGCAAGCTGGGGTGGGAGGGAAGGCTTTGGGCTGTGCAGCTCTGAGCTCTCCTAGCAGAGAGTAAAAGCTTTTGGGAGCAGGGGGAGGCTGTGTGCAGGATTGCTGAGGGAGGCTGTCCTAACTGTCCAAAGAATGAGCTGCTGATTTATTTTGTAGCAGAGTAAGCCCAACGTGGCTTTGTGGAGCTCTACAGCATCCAGGTGGCTCAGCCCGGGGCATGCAGCCCACTGCAGGCACAGATGTGTCCTCTCGTCACAGGTCAGACACTGTCTATCAGCAGAAACAACAGTCTGGACTCGGAAGCTCTGGAGAGTTAAGCCTGGAATTGAATTCACATCCTGAGGCCGTGTCTGGAGGTACCCCAAGTCTCTGGTGCCACCGGGGTGATGGTGACCACGAAACCTGAGGTGATGTCCAGTGCTGTTACCCAGGCTGAGGATGTGAAGCACAGCATTTTAATATTTAATTCCTGGAGTGGCCCAAGTGTAGATGGCAGGTCATCCTATGGGTCACTCGTGACATTTTTTGCCTCTTTCTTTACTGCAGGCTCTGCAGACCCAGTGACCTCTCACCCTGCCCCAAAGAGCACTTGCTGGAAAGCCACAGGCCCAGCAGGAGTAAGTAAAAAAGCTTTCAATACAGCTTTTTTTTCATTATAAACCCAAGAGAAGCTGCATTGTGAGTGGAAGGAGGCAGGATGGGAGGCATGGAATGGGAGGAAGGTCTCAGGGCTGCCAAGGGCATCGCTGTCCCACAAGAAAGTTGCAGACACCACTGCAAAAAACTTTAATTTGGGGAGAAGAGGGGCTGTGTTTGTATTTGTGGCAGTATTTCACTCTCCTTTGGTGGCAAGAAGGGGCTCACTCTCCTCCCTCAGCAGCCTTATTCCCTGGCAGCAGTGTTCCAATGCTTCTGCTTTTTAATCTGCCTGGGAGAATGGGGATAATTAGTAACGAAGCAAACGTGCTAAGAACATGCAATTATAACCATTGGGTTATAATTTATGTCTTATCCTTCTGTGCAAAGTAATTAATATAGTAAAAGATTATTTATACCTGAGTAGAAGGCAAAGTTAGCTCTGCTCAGCGAAGGGACCCAGCTGAACAACCGTGCCTGAGAGTGGCCAGAGGCTGGAAACCCAGGGAGAGGCAGAGGAATTCCTGATGGAACAGGAGCTGGTGTTTGGGAAAGTCTCCTCTTCTGGGCACCTTACAGTGGAGGAAAAGAGAGACCTGGCTGGTCGCGCTCTGCCTTTCCTCTGCTCCCACAGCAGCTCCTCTTCGGGGCAGGGGCTGCCCTGTGGGATTAGTCCTGTGACCCTAAGGAGGTTTTGGGGCTTTATTTCGGGGTTGAGATTTATTCAAGAATAATTTAGAGACTTTGTTCCCCATCCAGCAGCCGCTTTTCCTTGTTTCCCGGAGCAAGCAAGGCAAAGGCTGGCCCATCCACAGGCTTCCAGCTGCCACCAGCAAGGAGGGGTAGGGCAGAGTGAGGGGCAGCAGGGACAGGGGAACTCAACCAGCCACCAGTGCCACTGGAAAAGGAAACTGAGACCAGGAATCAGCTCTAAATACAGTCACACCTATGCCATGCGACAGTCTGAGCAAATTAACAGGAACGAATTTTGTTCTGAGGATGCACAAGCAGTCAGGACCCTGCAGTTTAATGAGTTTTCACCCCTCAGCTCTGGCCTGCAGCTGGTCCCCACCAGCATCAGACCTACATGTACATTTTTATTAAAAATCACTGCAAACTTCTGCCAGGTCACAAAAATAGGGAGTTATTAACCCTCAGTGTCCCGGGGAAGGTCGGAACATGCCCAGGGAGCTCTGGGATGAGGTTTCCTTGCCCTCTCCCTGCTGTTTCCAGAGCTGTAAGCCCCAGGGACTGAGGATGAAGACAGCAGGGATGAACAAAGCCCATCCCCTGTCAGGACCCCCTTGGTCTCTGCTCAAAGGCAGATTTTGTGTGCCTTGGCTCTGTTTCCATGGCAATTTGCTTGGGAGCACTGCTGCAGAGGGAGCATCCACAGGGGATGCACCTGGGAGCAGAAAGGGCTGCAGGGCTGGACACAGGGCAAGGTGGTGCTGCTGGCTCTGGCCCAAGGGGCTACTGGGGGGCTTGTGCATGGAAACTGTGGGGAAGCAGCAGGGACTTGGACTTCACTTCCAATTTCTGCCTTCAACTCAGCTTTGACTTCAGTTCAACTTCTAGACTGCTGCTCTTCTCCTGTGCTGCTGGGATTTACAGCCCTGTGTTCACCCCCAGCTCCTGCCCACCTGGTCTCTCCTCTGTGCCCCACCTGGGCATGGAGGAGTTGTTTTAGCCAGTAAATCCCAAAGTAAAGGACCAAACCCTGCTGTCAGACCATGGCACAGACAGATCAGCCAGGCAGGAGCATGAAGACGGTGGCTTGGACACCAAAACAGCTGAGGGGTTTCACCACTGTCATAATGCATTGTCTATCCAAGGCAAAATCTGGATGCTTGGAGAGCCAGGTCTGTCTGGAGCAGCCATAATGCAGCTGAGGGTGAACACAAAGTCTCCCTTGTGCAGAACCCCTCACAGCAGCTCAGGCAGGATGTCTGCAGGTCCTGCAATCAGGTTGGGATCTGAGCTGAGAAAAGAAGTCTCTGCAGGTGGTTTGGTGGCCAGAGTTGTCACGAGAGCCCTTCTGCTGAGCTGTGCTGGGGCAAGTGTAAAAGGCCAAGGTGTTTCAGCAGCCCCCTTGGAAATAAGGAGCTGGAGAGGTATTCCAGGGTTTGCCATGCAAAATAAAGTTGTACCAGGAAACAAACCTCAGCAGGAGAAGCCATGTCTTAAGGCCACCCAAATACCCAGCAGTGATGCTGCTGTGAGGACAGAGCTGGAGCCTCCACACAAAATTCACTCAGGTAAACAGAGAGTGCAAGGGGTTTCAGCCCGGTTTGGGAAGGAGTGGAGGTTTGGGAGTGGCTCAGGTGTGCCCGTGCCTGCCCTCCAGCTGTTCCAGCTTCTTCCTGGCACGCTCAAGCCCCTCTGGGAAAGGAGAAAAAGGACAAATGGGGAGTGTGCTGAGCCAGCTGTCTCTGTGCTGGGTGAGGGGTAGCCCAGGGGAGGTCCCTCCACGCCCTGGCTGTGCAGGAGCCTGCCCAGCCTCTCCAGCCGTGGGGTGCTGCTGCTGGCGTCACCCAGGGCAGAGTGGATGCAGTCAGAGCCTGAGCCCTGGTTTCTGCTGCTGGACCAGAGCTGAGCATTTCATCCCTGGAGCACAGTCAGGTATGAGAAAGCAAAAAATAAGTTGGGTCAGGTGGCCGAGGAAAGGACAGGCTTGGCTTTTTTTTCATTCTGGCCCAGCCTTTTTCTGAAGTAATTACCAAGAACCCTTTGACAGTCATTCACCTTCCAAGAAAAATTGGATGTTTTACAGATTATTAAAGGATTATTGCTCTTTGACAGGGCTGTAAACATGCAGGTGTTGTGGTGGGAGTGCATGAAAACGGTCGCGTCCATCTGGCTGTGAGTCTGCCTTGGCTTAACCAGCCCTGGGATGCAGCCTTGGACTGGTGATGACGAGGATGAGTGTGAGCATCATCACCTCTTGGAACTGCACTTGCTCCTGAGCTTTGTCCCTCGTGGCTCTGGAGCTCACCAGCACAATGGTGGCACTCATTTCTTGCCTTACCCCGTGGCAGCAGGGCCTCACACACACATCTCCTCTGGGGCGCTTGTGCTTCTACAGGTCACTGCCATGAGCCAGGGAGATGACTTCTCCCTTCAGGCTTCCTGAAAGGCATGAGGCTCAGTCATCAGGGAGACATGAGCATTAAGGACTGTAAAAGGCTGTGCCAAACACTAGCGGTGAAATTTATATTTCAAATTCTTTCCAGCACTGTAAAGATGGGGAATTCATCAGCAGGCTGTCAGGGGCCCTGACTGGTGGTGGGGTTTGCTGCTCTGTTGGGAGTGGGATTTGCAGAGACAAAACCACTCCCAGTTCCCCCTTCTCTTCTCCTGCTTGGCGAGGAAGGAGGAGACCCTGAAAGCCACCCAGCCCTGTGCAGTGCCTCTGCTCAGCTGCTGCCCTGGGCTCGAGTGCCTCTCAGCAGTGCTGCTGGCCATGGGAGGTACTTGTCAGCAGATGCTCCTCACTGCTGCTTTGAGAAATTGTGTTATAAAGCACTGTAATCAAAAATGGGTAGAGAGAGGCCTCCAAACACTGCTCTGCCAGCAAGCGCCTGCTTCGGGTTTTCTTCCTTCAGCCTCTTTTCAGAGGAGGCTTCCAAGACAGTGGTGATGGTGCAGAGCTCTGCAAGGGCCCAGCTGCCACCAAAGGTCCTCACACCCACCTGGCAGGGCAGCAGGAGCCCTTTGTTCAGCCCTCCAGAGAGATGCCTCATTGCAGAATCTGTGCAAACCATTAAAATTCCCCAACAAGTACCCAGCTTTCTCCTTTCCAAGGAGAAAATTCTTGATGACAGGCCAATGTCAGGAAGAAGTGAAGCTCAGAAGAAAAGCTGATGTGTCAAAGGAATGTCTCTGACTTAGAGTAGGTCATCAGTCCAATGAGACGTGGCTGAGGGAGCTGGGGGGGCTCAGCCTGGAGAAAAGGAGGCTCAGGTTGCCTCTAGTTTAGGATCCCAGATCCCAGCTCTTGGTGTTGTTTGTGGGTTCAGGTGGGGTTCAGTTTGCTCTCACACCCTATCAGAGCAGGGAGCTGTGCAGGGAGGTCCTGCCCTCTCGCTCTGCCCCCACTGTGGGCACCGTGTTTTGAACAGAGAATGGAGACATATTGAGCTGTGAACAAGGATGAACCCTCCCCTTTCCAGCCCGCCCAAAATGTCGAGTTGGTGACAACTCTTGCTCTCAGTCAGTTGTCAGTATTTAATGCTGCAAACTTTCTCTAAAGGTCTCCTGTCCTGTGAGACAAGGGATGTCCCTGCAGCACCTGCACTGTCTGCACCCAGGGAGGGCCTTTGGCCCCTTGAAGGACCATTCAGTGCCCCAAGAGCAGACCTGAGGTTGGTTCTGCTGCTTTACAGCTGAGCTGAGCACAGGGCAAGGTGCAAACTGTGGTGTAAAACCCCCTTTCCATTCTCAGTCCTGCCAGGAAGATTATTAGTCTGCTTGCTCCTGGGATGGATCCATGGTACAGCCTGGGCTGTGGGGTGTGTGTCCAGCGGGTGAGTAGGGAGCAAATGACTCGGTGGTGCTCCTGCTGAGCATCCTCTTCCTTGTCCCTCATCACCAGCCGGGTTTTTCCCATGTGGAAATGGGGCAAAGCAATCAGCAAGCCTGGGATGAAGGAAGGGGAAGCAGAAACCGCTGATGTGCCCAGAACAGCCTGTCACTCCTGATGATAAACACCACTGGGTGAATTGATCCAGAGGGAGAGGAAACTCCGTTAGGCCTGTGGTTTAATGGCCTTATTTTCTCAGCTATGCTGAGATTGCTCTGACCCCACGGGAACTGCTCCCCCTGCTGCACCTGCCAGTGCTGTCCAGAAACACCCTGCAGGACCCATCCCTCACCCAGAACCAGCAGGGGTGGATTGGTGGCTGGGACGAGCTTGGGCAGAGCAGCCCACCTCGAAGGGGATGTGAAGGGGGTTTGTATCCAGCCACAGCCTCTGCTCCTGCATCCTCTGCTCTGACCAACGTATCCCTGTGCCCAAACATCAAGAAAACCACTGGGAAGGGAAATATTTTGGCATACAGCCACGACTGGGAGCACTGGTGGCACGGTGCCTTGCAGCAGTGCTGTTTGTCCTCCTGCCAACAGCACCAAGAGCCTCCAGGAGGATTCGCCAAGGCCAGCGGCTGCAGATGCGAGGGCAAAAGCCAAGCAGCACTCAGAGCTGACAGCTTTGCATCTGGCTTCTGCTCCAAAGGAAGTAATTAACAGGAATAATCACCCAAGAGCAGCAGCGTGCCTGGGAGGGGGGCACGGTTTGTCATTGCCAGCTGATGCTGGACAGGGGGATGGTACCGCCTGCCCCAGGGGCAGTAACAGCAAAAGGCAGATGAATGCAAAAAAAGCTCTGGAAAAGCAGAGAAAAGCAGGTTCCAGGCAGAGCCTGGGGAGTTTCCCTCCCCACCAGGCACTGGGCAGATTTTTCAGAAGAGATTAAATAATTCAGTGGTGGCCTGGCAGGGAAGCAGCACCGTCATGTTCTGAATCTTTCCCCTTGCAGAGCAGGGATCAGCTGCCGCTGTTCCTGGTGTGGTGACCAAAGCACTGAGAGAGAGAGGGAAGGCTCCCCTGTGGGATTGCTGGCTGTCCCCATCACTGTGAGCCCTGAAAGAGAGTGGGGCCAGCCCTGGCACTCGTTACCTGCTGTCCCATTTGCACATTCCCCACATGCCACCCCATGGGGGGACAACATCAGGTACCAGCTGCAGGACCCAGGATCTTGCGTGGGGACACGGAGCCTTTTGAGGCCCAATGGGGAGTGGCAGCCACTCTGCCTCCTCAGCCTTGCCAAAAGACTTGCAGATGGATGTTAAAGGCATTTAAGTTTTAATTTTTTATGGTGTCTGACCGTTTATTTTTTAATTAAAGCTGTGGTGGTGCAGGAGGGGCTGGAGCTGTTGTTCCTGTGGCTGAGCTGCCCTGGCAGGTGCTCGTGATTGTGTTTCATCCACAGGTTTGGGAAAAGGAATGGGATGGCCTCTGGGGGCACAGCCCTTTCCTATTTATTTTAATAAAAAAGCTCAGAGTGCCAGCTGTACTAAGTCGATTTCCTTAGAAAAAAGAAGTGAAGAAACTCCTCCAGGCTCCATCACCTCGAAGATACCAGATACAACAACTCATTAAACCCCATCTTTTACACTTACAAATGACATTACACATAGTGCACCCCTGGAACTGCCTTTCTAGTGCTTCTGGGGGGAAATAGGATGAAAAATCAGCCCAGGACGCAGGACCTGCTGGTTTCTGGGAAAGAGAAACTGAAAAGCTCCTGTTTTGGGTGCACCACCACTGGAATGGCCGCCCCTGGCTTTGCCTTTCACACCAGCCCTCCTCTCAGCCAGTTGCTAAAACCAGGCATGAAAGAGACTTAATTACGTTAGCAAATGGCTCCCAGGAAGTAATTAACTCTTTTATGGAAGTGACCTCATTAGGCACCATTAAATCGGGCAGTAAGGAGCCATCTGGTGCCTCTGACATCACTGCTCCAGCAAGGGCTGGGATGCAGCCACGTCCACACTGGCGTTCCCAGGGCTCAGTCGTGGGTTGTTTTCCTGTCCCCACAGCCTGATCCCAACACCCGTGTCCACATCTGTGCCCAGAGACACCCGGGTGGCCAGCACAGGCACAGGCCAGTCTGTGCCAGGGCAGTACAGGGCTGGTTCCTGGCCCAGGGGATGCGAGCCCTGCACCGACCTGCAGCACAGCGGCTTTCACAGAGGGAAGGTGCAACAACAGAGATGAAATCCTGAAGGACTCAGGGCTGCTTAGGCTGGAAACACATCTAAATCAATAACCAGGCAGCACAGCATAAATAGAGATAATTAATTACCTCTTACTGCATTATTTATTATTGCAGGGATTTATCATTTTCTATAATGATTCATTATTTTCTACTTGCTCCCTTCTGCAGCTCTTAATCCCTGGTGCTGAGTCAACTTCCAGCCCTGGGCAAATGTCTCACCAGGGAAAGCCAGCCCTGCAAAGCTGCTGGGAAAGCTCTTTGGTGTCCGGCATGCCAGCAGGCCATCCTGGTTCTGAGCCAGGGGGAATGAGCAGCCCCCTTTCTTGGAAGGGGGAGTAGCACCAGCCATACTGGGTGGTGCACAGGGCTGGATGTGCTACATCTTCACCTGCAAATGGTTCCCATGAGGGTGAAAACAGGGGCTGCACCTGGGGGGTAGAAAGAGCTCAGGCACCTTCCTCGAAAAATCTGAACTGTATTTGTGGAAGAGTTGTTACGTGGGAGACCGAAGGTGGAGGGTGGGCAGAGGGACAAGACGGGGCTGCGGGATGAGCCGGGACTGCAGGATGAGCCAGGGATGTGGGATGAGCCAGAGCAGCAGGATGAGACAGGGCTGCAGGACGAGCCAGGGATGTGGGTTGAGCCAGGGCAGCGGGATGAGCCAAGCCTTGTCCTCAGCTGGAGTTGGGATGCAGCAGACAGAGCAAATCGAGGGTCTCCACGTGAAACCCCCTGCCTGGCTGCCAGCACCTTCAGCAGCTCAGGAACCTGCAGAAAGTGGAGAGGGAAATTAGGGAGCAGCAGTGCCTGTGTCTGAGTGTGAGCATGAAGAAACACAGCTGGAAGGTGACTCTCGCTTTTTCCCATCTCCTATCACTGAGGCTGAAGTCAGCTGTGATTGTATTTTTTCAGAGAAAACAGCAATATTTGCCCTATTACCTGCCCGGCAGCTGCAATGAGCGGCCGCGGGGATTTGAGCACTCTCCCTTTCACACAATAAATGCCATTTACTGCGCCCATCGCCGGGGACAGCCAGGGACGGCCCAAAGCTGCAGTTTCCTGGCTTGAAGCTGCTCCAGTCTCAGCTTCCACAGCAGGACCAAGCTGGTCCCTGTCCCCCAGACCCTACAGGGAGCACCCAGCGAGTGGGACTGGCCAAATCTGGGGTGTCCTGGGCTCAGCCCACTTTGGCACCCACGGCAGCAAGAAGCCTGCAAAGTCTTCCTTGCCTGGCCAGTCACCGCACTTACAAAATTTGGATACAATGGGAAAAGCCTTTTCTAGCCAGCTGGGAATAAACTGGGTGACTAGATTATTTTTCTCCAGGTATGTTGGTCCCCTGCGGGACACAGGCGCTGATGTCAGGGCTGATGGCTCGTCCTGCTGCTTCTCGCTCCCAAAGCACCGTGCCAGGAGCGGGGCGGGTCGGGAGAAGGCATGCAGCATCGGGGAGCTGCCGTGGCCCCCGGGACGGCGAACCAGCAGGGAGCAGGACAGAAAGGATGCTGAAAAATAACACCGTGCTCAGAGCATTAAATCTTCAGGATGCAGCAGCAAGGGTCGCTGGCAGGAAAGCGGGAGGCTCCACGAGCCAGTTTTCCCAGCGAGCTCCGGGAAGAGGCTCGGCAGCGTTGCGAGCGATTGCCATCTAGAGGTTTTTGGGGAAGCAGTACCCTCAGCCCCATGACAGCAGCCCGAGCCGTCCAGGGGACACGGGGGGCTCCTCCGAGGCTGGAGGTGGCCGTGATGTCCCAGAACACCCACCCCAGCCCCGAGCACTGCGGCGCTGGGATGGCTGCGCCGGGTCAGGCCACAGAAGAAAAGCTGATTCTGGGTGGGTTTGGCAGCCCCTGGGATAGAACCACAGAATGTTAAAGGTTGGAAGGGACCTTACAGATCATCGAGTCCCAAACCCCCTGTCATGGGCAGGGACACCTTCCACTATCCCAGGTTGCTCCAAGCCCCGTCCAACCTGGCCTTGGACACTTCCAGGAATGCGGCAGCCACAGCTTCTCTGGGCAACCTGTGCCACGGCCTCCCCAACCTCACAGGGAAGAATTTCTTCCTAATATTTAACTTAAATTTTTTCTTTTTAAATTTGTACCCATTACTCCTTGTCCTGTCAAAGGGCTGCGTGGAGAAGAGACAAGCTGGCACGAGCCCAGGTGATGTGGGCACAGCCTGTGGCATCCACAGGGATGTTCTGTGCTTGTTCCCAAGCTATGGGCAGCCGCTGGAGCTTGACATCTCTGCCCAGACATGGGTGTGGGCTCTGCTTCGTGAGATGGTGAAGTGCTACAAAAAGGATTAATTCACAACGACGCAACCCCCAAAACCACATCATTTCAGCACTGCCTTGTGACACGGAGGCAAAACCGCGTCTGTCCTCCCGCAGTCTGTGTTGCCTCCGTTCTCAGGTTTTGATGTGCTCAGCAAGAGACAGGTGTAGGTTGGGTTTGATTTTTTTTTTTTTTTTAGTTAATTACATTTAAGGCTTTCCTGCTTCTTAGTGTTCCCACAGAACTCCCGTCTGCTCTCCCGGGTGATGCTGCATTTCCTGCTTCCTTCAGACCAGCATTTTGCAGCTACGTGTAACCCAACCAGGCACCTATTGTTTTCAGAAGCACAAATGAATTTAATAAGGGTCTTGGCGAGTCACTGAAACCGCAGCTGCCTTGTCGCACCTCCAGCCTCGGGGCTGTATTTTCTTATCGATCTGTTTATCTCCGGCGCCGAGAGCACGGTCCATCCCCGGCGCCGGGACCCCGCCCGCGGCACCGCGGACACTGATAGTGCTATTTAGGTGAGAAATGGGACATGCCTCTCATTCAGCTGGGTTATGAAGCATGAAATGCTCATTTTTTAAAAGCACGGATGTCTAGGAAAGTCGGCAGTCAGCTCCTTTATGTTCCTTGCTGTAGGTAGAGAGAGCCTGTGCTGAGCTGCAGGTGGAGATGCCCTCGCCAGCCCAAATGCTGCTGCTAAACTTCTGTATTTTGCTTGAACCTCTTTGGAGAAACCTGCTGCCTTCCAAAAACCCCATTCTTCCCTTATGTTAAAAAAATAAAGTGAGAAAGGTGCATTTGGCACAGGCTCCAGGGATGCCTCTGGCACAGCTGCCACAGCACCGTGGCTGGTGGGTCACAGGGTGCCCTGTCCTGGCTCAGTCGAGCCTCCCTGAAGGGCTGGGCACTGGAAAATGTGCAGGTTTTGCTGGTCCAGTGCCTGAAAGCTGGGTGGTGCCCACTGACATACCTGCCCTGCCAAGGAGGGCCATGAGCAGCACTTTGTGCCCTTGCAGTGAGGAGTACAGGGAGCATCACTGTGTTGGTGATGCCTCATGGCCACAGCACCCCAAGGCCCTGGTTTATAGTTATAACAAATAAATTGATATGTTGGCATTGGAGCCTTTTCCTACACATGTGGTTCATGGTTGCTTCAAGCCTGATTTGCTCAGCCACTCCATAAAATGCTTTGTTTTCCCATCCAGCCCTGGGGTACCTTTTTTTGAAGACTCAGCAGCAGCATTTGAGCATTAAACCACCAAACCACCACATGTGAGTGGAGCTGGCATGGCTGCTGATCCTCACTCCTCCTGGCATTTGAAAGGCAGCAGAAATCCAGGTTTTATTATCACAACCGGCTGTGGGAAGGGTTAAACATGGATCTGGGGTTGGTGGCGTGGGGTGTCACCCAGCAGCCTTGGTTTGGGCTGTAAGTGGGGGAGAGCAGGCACTGCCCACTGTGTCTGTACAAGCAGAACTGTTTCACTCTCCAGGTCAAGCCAAGTTTGATGTGTAACACATGGCTGTGCCAGCTGGGCATCTCCAGCTCCTGTTGTTTATTTACCCAGCTTTAACCTCCATTTTCTACTCACATGTAGCTTGCAGTTACCACTAATGCAATTACTTTAATTTAAATTGATATTGGGAAGGAATTGTTCCCTGTGAGAGTGGTGAGGCCCTGGCACAGGTTGCCCAGAGAAGCTGTGGCTGCCCCATCCCTGGAAGTGTCCAAGGCCAGGTTGGATGGGGCTTGGAGCACCCTGGGAGAGTGGAAGGTGTCCCTGTCCATGGCAGGGGGTGGAATGAGATCCCTTCTATCCCAAATCATTCTGTGATTTTTATGATTCGGGGACCAGGGGAGGCTTCTGGGTCTCCTTCCAAGGGCTTAATCTGGCAGTGAAACAAATATTTCCCATCAGAAGTCATTTAGAGAGTGCAGGATTATGGTTTGCCCAGACTTTGGGGTTTTAAGTGCTGAAGAGTTCCAGGAATGTCACTTCCTAGCAGAGGAGACAGCAGTTTCTGCCCCATCACACGTCCCATCTCCAAGCCAGGCAAGCCCCACACCGGGATGGCTGAGAGGGCACCAGAGGCTTAGAAAAAAGGGAAAACAGAAGGATTGGGAATTGCCTAATTAGAAACAGTTTTCTCCTTTAATGTTCTGCAATTACTTTGAGGTCAGGAGAATTATTAGTAATATTAATCGCTGAATTTCCAGAGAACTAAAGTTAATAGTACCCTAATTGGGCCGTACCGTCCAGCACTAATTGCTGAGTGCCAGCAGGCAGCTCATTAAGTCTTCCAGCCCTTCTCCCTTGGCAAATCTTTTTTCTTCTAAGTCCACATCATGGATAATGTGGCTGCAGAGGGGTAAGAGTTGGGATAAGCACATCAGATCAGTGAGGCTGAGGCTCTCAAGGACTCTGCCCCCTTTTCCAACTTTCCAACCATGCGGTGGCATCTCAGCCCGCTTGCCTTTGGCAGGTGTCCCAAGGTGGGCAAGGAAAGGTGTTTTCTGCTGGAGCCAGGTCCAGGTGCTGATGATTTGGCTCTGAACAGGCTGGGATCTCATTCCATCCCCTGCCATGGGCAGGGACACCTTCCACTCTCCCAGGTAGTTCAGAGCCCTGTCCAACCTGGCCTTGGACACTTCCAGGGATGGGGCAGCCACAGCTTCTCTGGGCAACCTGTGCCAGGGCCTTCCCACCCTCACAGGGAACAATTCCTTCCCAATATTTCAATCTAAACCTACTCTCTCAGTTTGAAGCCATTTCCCCTTGTTCTATCACTACATACCCTTGTCCAAAGTCCCTCTCCAGCTCTATTGGAACTCTTCTAGCTACTGCAAGGCCACAGTAAGGTCACCTTGTCCTCTCCAGGCTGAAGGGACGCCTTCCTGGAGCACACAGAATGCCAGGCACAGAGGTCACACAGCCCTCACCAGAGGCTGCCCCTTTGATGCTGGGTGGCTCCAGGAGGGAAATGGTGGTGGTTTCCACAGGAGGACGGGACAGGGATTTGCCTCCTGCATGTGGAGACTGGGACATTGTGGCTGTGGATGAACACAGCCCAGGCCCCGTCCTGCCCGAGCCATTGTGCTCTGGGGTGACCAGCCACCAAAAGCAACCAAACACCCCCCAAAATACTGAAATAAAGAACTGAAATGCAGCAAACAGGAGGGCTTCTTCCTTATTTTTTAGTTCTAAAATGCAGCAACAGAAAACCAAAGGGTAGAGACATAATGAAGTTCCAAACCTGCCCATTTATGTTTAAAAAAACAACTAGGGAGGAATAGAAAATTTCATCGGCTACAATGAGATTCTGAAAATTGCCAGTTTTTATAAATTGTATGTATTTATGTGTGTGTGTATATATATATATAAAAGCCTTATATTTAAAAGATTAATGCTCCTTCTGGCAGGGGATCAATGAAAATTTTCCTTTGCAGTTTACCTCCACAATACAAAGTGAAGATTATCTCATTCCAACGTCACTGTATATAAATAGCACTTTAAAAGCATCTTTACAAGACCAGTGTTTTGCTGCCATTTTATATTATTCTTTCTCACAGAATTCAGAGAAATGTTCCAAAATATATAAAATGCTCCAATTTTGCCTTGGGGAGCAGGAAGGGGAGGCACAGAGCTGCCACTAGGAAAGGTCCTGTGGTATTATGGAATTTTGCTTTTCTCCGGAGGTATTTAACAGCAACAGGCAAGACTTTACAATAAATAGAATAATGTAACCCTTGAGACTGTGCTGTGCTCACTGTGCACTGTTTTAGCTTCTAACTCCCTCCTCCCACCCATGGGGCTGGTGTGGGATCAACCACTACCCACGTTGCACGCAGTGAGGATTTGGAGCAGAGATTTTTCCCCTAAAGGCTGGAGCCAACTGAGAGGGAAAAAATCAATCAAACCTAACCAACCAACCTTTTAATTTTTATTCCCTTTTAAGCCCCAACTCTTGGCATGCTGAGTAGCATAATGGGATTGAAGGAGGTGCCTTTACGTTGCAGGTGCTCAGCAGATGCAGCAGCAGAGCTGGGGCTGGCACCGTGTCCGGCCTCTGGGAGATGGTGATGTCCACGTGGGCTGGTCAACAGGAAAGGTGAGGGGATGTGGAATCCCAAATCCTTCCTGCGTGGCTCCTGGCTGCTCCCCACTGAGCACAGTGGGATCTTTGCTGCCTGCACAGGGTGTTGTGAAACGCCCAACCACTCCACTCACACCCCCATGCAGATGGGCCACACTTGTGTTATTAAATAAACCAGCTCTTAGCCAACTTCTGGAGCTGTGGGGGTTTGTCTGGCCAGGTTTTTGGTTGGATTTTTTTGTGTCTTCTTGTTTCTACTCTGGCACGCCAGAGAGATTTATAGAAACAACATCAAAAGGCCTGAGAGTGGAGGGGATGGATGTGCTGAGCTGACCACTGGCCCCCGGATTTGTCAAGCTGGTATTTATTACAGCAGGGGAGGCGACAGCTATGTTAAGATCAAACTCAAAAGTCAACAGTGAAATTGCATCAAGGCTGACCACTTTCAAGCAGCTTCCCAGTAATCCCTGCTCCTTCCCTCCGACAGCACGAGAGGGGAGAGATAAATTAGGAGGCAACAAAATGCACCAAAAATACATGAACAAAAAGCACATGGGTCTCCTGAAGGCTGTGATGTAGAAAATACTCGCAGGACTGCAGGCTGCTCATGTGCTGATACCCTCAGAAGTCTGGAAAAGGGTCCAGGCATCAAAGGAGAGGTGACTGTCACTGCTGCTCTAAGTGCTGTTAATGTGGCTGTTAAAAGGTGTGAGCTGGGGGCAGCTTCAGGGCCGGCCAGAGGGAAAAACAAACAGGGATGCTTAAGGGAAGACTGGAATGACAACTCTTTTTTCCTGTAAAATCTCCAGTTAGGAGTTTAAAACTTAAAGACAGAGGCTGAGCAGCAGTGAGGACTATGTAAGGTTAAGATTGTTTTTGTTTTGTATTCCATAAGCTTTTCATACTAAGCAAATTTACTGCAAAACAAGCAAATTAGTGGAAAAAAGTTGAAAACACAGGTTCCATTCTTTAAAAATACACAGATACACATTTACAAGAGCTCTTAGTGCATATTTACACTATTTTGTTTTCTTTCTAGAATTGAAGCTGACATAAACCTTCAAAGACTTAAGGGCTGTTTCAACAGCTGAATTACAAAACAGCCCAGTCACAAATTACAAAATAAACTTGTTGGTTTAAATAAAGAGGAAAAATATAATCCAAGTGATTCACTTCAATACAGGTTTATATGGGAAAGATCATTCTCTTGACACACTTTCTACGGTTGTGAAATGGTAAACTTTTAGTATTTTAATGTATGGTTTGGTATTTTGGATCCTAAAGAGAAGCAGCTAACTGGGCCCCTGTTAGACCACAGCCCTGCTGGGAGGGAAACTGGTTGAAGCCATTTTCCCCCCAAAACTGTTCCTCTACAAATGGAAGAGATGGAAAGGACTGGACTGGAATTCTGAGTGCCAATCTCTGGCATGAGCCCTGCTCCACTGCCAAGGCAATAGGGCAGCTCTTTCCCTGCTCCCTCCAGAGGGAAGGCTGGAAGCTGCACTGCCTCAGTTATTTCAGCATCTGAGCCTGAGCACAGCCCCAGCTGAACCACACCAAGTGTTCCAACACTTCAGAACTTGGGCAGCACAGGTTCTGCTCGAGTTAGGAGGGCAGCTGATCACCTTTTCCTTAAATCTCCATAGTTTAGCACAGTCCTAAGGGTACAGTGGGACAGCACCAGTTGGGTTTCAATGCTTCTGAAAGCCTATGAGAAGATGGTGGTGGAAGCCAGACTCTAAAACCAACTTAGAATGAGATCTTTTTGAAAAGAAATGTATTTTCTTCATAAATACAGTACAATTACATTTTACAATGTCTTTTTACTTCCTAGACATAAAAACACTAGCTTTTACAAAAGAGTTCCTATACAAATACATGAAAAGAGACCCCCCCTCCCCACAGCCCCCTGTCCCCCCTCCCCTGGCATGGAGCAAACCCACTGGCAGCACAGTGAATCCCAGGACAACCTGTGCCAGCCCAGGCACCCCGGGGTTTTCCTGCCCCCAGCCCGGGTGTGTGTGGGTGGGAAGAGCCCTTGGGGGGGATTTCCTGCCCCCAGCCCGGGCGTGTGTGGGTGGGAAGAGCCCTTGGTCCGGCCATGGCTGGACCCCGCAGGTGTCACACGGCCCCCGCGCTGCTGGCCCCGGCACGGGGCCTGGAGCACGAGGTGTCCTTGGCCTAAAACTCTGCAAGTCCCCTCGACTCCGGCAGGCACAAACACTGAAGCAAAGCTGATGCCCAGCTTTGAGCCTCTGCAAACAGCACAGACCACAGACCACATGGGCAGAAGTTCAGCCCCACCTTCAGACCTGCTGACCTCAGTCTCTGCAGACTCCTGAGGAGCAACTCAGCCACCCCTTGAGCCCTCACACACAAAATCTCTGCTCTAGACCCCCCAGGAGCTGCCAGGTGGGAGCTGTTTGAGTTAGGAACAACATTGGGCCAGGTGGGAACAAAAGCCTCTGAATCTCAGGCAGTTCCCTGAGCAGTCAAACCCCAAAGGAACTGCCCAAGGGAAGGACTTGGGAGTTTGGCCATTCTGTAAGCAGTGAAAGGAAAGAGGAAAAATAACTAAGCTTCATTTTCTTGTTTTGCTCTACAAAGAAGAATATGTGGCTTTCTTTATAAAAGCTACAATTCTGCTTCTAATACCCGAGTTTAAGAAAAACTCTTAGTCTAAAATTTTGGTTTGCAAAGGTCATTGCAATAATTGTTAAAAACCACTTTCTACTAGAAATGAGCTCTACAGAAGGCAAAGGAACTAGGTGTGCAGTTTGTCTCCTTAAAGCAGTTTCTGTTTAAAACCAAAATAAAAATCTGTACAGAGACTGAAGACTATAGTACACATCTTCCTCAAAGCAAGCAGCTCGTTTACATTCACATCAGGATGGCTCTGAGGAAGCTCCAAGGAAAGAATACATTCCTGATGGCTCCTAGTTTGTCAGCACAGGAGAATGACCTGCAACTTCCACATCAAAACTTTTGGGGTTTTTGCTTTTTTGGGAAGAAATCAAAACTGCAAAATAGGGCTAAGAGCCTGACCTAAGCAGTGTAAAACTGCACCATCTTCTTCCAAAATTACTTCCATGGGCAAGGAACTGCCAAGGCTCCTACAATCCTGATGGTTCAGACTGTCAGAGATAGCCTGGCTTCCATGTCTGGAGGAGACAGTTGCTGTATTTTATTCACAGAAAGCTGTTATGTCTTTTTTTCTTTATAAGAATAAATTACAATAGCACTCCATTTAAAAACAATGAGCTACAAGAAGGATAAACCAATTATTTTCATCTGAACAGGCAATACTGATTGGGGAAAATCAGTTTTCTGAAAGAGATTTTATCTGTGAAGGATCCAAATTTTCCCACACGTTTTAGAATGTGAATCAAGTGAATTGTTTATCTAGAGCCCTACAGTTGTAAAACTTCTTTCCAACTGCTGAGAAGTATTTGTAAAGATGGAATATAACTTTTCTTGACTCTAAAGAGAAAAGCACTCAAACATCTCTCCCCCTCTGTCACACAGACACTCAATGGCATTTGATCTCCCTCGTTGTTTAAGCCAAAACCACAAAATATAATATAGATATTTATGCTGAAATGGCAAAAAGATGGACACCTTGAGCTAATGAGAAAAGCTTCTCCTGCATTTTCAAGAACTGTGGAGGAGGAAGAGAAATCACTTCAAATCATCCAGGGTGGGCATTACTTCATAAAATGGGATGGAATTAAGCCAAGAGAAATAAAAGTAAGACATTCCCAGGGATGAGAATGAAGTGGCTGTGGAGAGTGTGCCTGGGAAAGAGTGGAGAACTGGTTCAGAAGGAAGGAAGGTCTGGAACTGTCTGGAAAGACGTTGTCCCATGTGGCAGACACAGGCAAAGCCTTGCAGTGCAGCCCTGCAGTGTCCGAAGTCGAGCGATGGAAGGGAGGGGTCTGTGCCTGGCCAGGCTGGGCTGCTCAGGCCAGGCTGCACTGACCTCGTGCAGCTCTGACCACACACACTCGGCCATCTCGGCCTTCTGCAGGACTGGGAGTAAGGCCTGAGGAACACTTAGCCAGCAGCAAACCTGTTAGAAACCATGGGAGGTGTTTTCCTTGGATTTTAAGTGATTATCATCAGAAGGAAAACGCAGGGCTGCCCTTTGGGCACCACCTTTGCTCCTCCTTTCCCCTCCCAACCATCCACTGTGGAACTTCTGTGATACCTGTTGATCTGGTAAGGCCATTTCAAGTGAACGCCACAGCAGGAGTGTCACCTAGGAATTAAAGACATTCACTAACTCTTTGATAATTAATTGCTGGATTTCCTTATTTCTGGGGTGAAATGATCTGAAATGAACATTTTGCTACTCTAATGCTGCACAGAAAGCTGAAACTACCCAGGTTCCCAGTGTGTGACCACTGGCTAATTAAATATTTTAACATTCAAGTACAAAAAAAAGTAGTTTTTAACAGAAATTAATATTGAAGTGTTTTAATAAAATGCAAAGACAGTAACAAAAAAATACTCATGTACTTCTATTGGTCTTAATATCTCCTTAGAGTTTCTGTAACCAAAGCACTGCTGCATCTGTGCTAGTTCCCAAAAATCTGGGAGTGAACCTCATGACTTAAATATGTAACTTTCTTCTGTAATGCCTCTGGGACTTTCTTTAAGCTGCTCTCTCCACTCAGATGAATTAAAGAAGTATTTTGGAAGGAGAGAATCTGCCATCTGAGCCTTAGCATGGAGCTTCTCTGTAAAGCTCTGCTCTGAGGCTTTGCTATATGGAAAAGAATCCAGTCTCTCCAAAAAGGAGGGACATACAAAGTGGAAGGGCATTTGAAATATAGAACAGTCTGCTACAGAGAAAGATCTCCACAGATGCAGTAGATTAAGTTGCTAACACTGAAAAGCAACAGGGCTTCCCACTTGCACTATGGTAAATTTGGAGTAGTTTCACTAAAGCCAATGGAATTACAACGTCAGAAATCTTATCTAACAGACCAGGGCTGGGCATGCAAATTCTCCTTTTTTAATTTATGCAAAACATGAATGCAATATATTATTTACTATCCACTGTACAAATTATTGAAAAAGTACTTAAGTATAAAAGTGTGGCAAATCTTGCAAAGAAACTACAAATGTGAAATGCGACATTAATCACCGGAGTCATTTTTTTAATAAAGAAATAATAAAGGAAGGAATTTGGGAAGTAAAAAAAAAAAAAAAAAAGTTACCACACTGAAAATGGAAATCTTTTCAGTCTATGAATATGAAATACCTACTCTGAGTTCTTACTCTGAGAGGAAAGAGGAAGTGAAAGGGAAATCTCCCTTGATCACAGCTCAGATTTATAAAAGCTTCCCAGAACACCTGTATTCTAAAACCATGAAGTGTTGCTCACAATAAAGTCCCTGGTTTTGATAATTTTAAGGCCATTAAGATCACCTTACTACATTCAAGCTAGACATGTAACCAACACCTGTGAGAGCAGGTACTTCTGTTTAAGAGACTTTAAAAACACTGAAATATCAGATGTAGTGCACCTAAGTTCTAGATTTTTTTCTCCAGATGTTACCAGATCCAGTATTTAAAAAATAAAGGGGGAAACTTTCAAAGAACAAGTGTTACGGGGTTTTTATAATTTAGAACAAATTATAAATTAACCTGTCCAAACTTTTGAGACATAATATACAAGAGCAAACAGCTGAGTGTTCTTTTATTACTCAGGTACTACATTTTTTTCCCCAATAAAAATGTCTTTTAAAAATTCCTTGTTACTGTTATCCCAGCTCAGATCCTGGTACAGCCTTTCAGATGAGGTATTCTACCATCTCTCCATCTGGGAGGTCCTGCCCCACAGTCTGAACAGGGGCTTTTCTTTCAAGAGTGCTGGAGTGGAAGAGTGGCCCATCTGTGTGATGAGGAAAAACAAGAGACAGACAATTAAAGGTGCAACTGCAATGAGGTTAGAAATATGACATTAACATTTTAAAAGTCATCTTTCATTGGCCAAAGACAGCTAATAACTTATTTAATTTTTAAAAAGTCAATTCCCACATATGTAGCCAGACAAATAAAGCTATTTTATCGAATTCCTTTTGGGTACCTCCCACTGATACACAAATCCACATAAAACTGGAGTGACTACATTTAAACCAATGCAGTCAGGGTAGGCTTTCACCACCAAACCTGTTCCTGCCTCCCTCCATACCCATTAAACAGCACAGCATGGGCAGGATGCAGCAGCCCAGCCAAACGCACTCTGCCATAAAGAACAACAGCACTGTAATGTGTCTGTAAGGGGAAGAGGCAAGGTTGTGTAATCTGCATTGATTTGGCAGAGTGGGCTGGAAAATGAGCAGCTCTTGCCAGCTGGGAGCTCTGTGGGAAGAAAATTCAGCTCCTGTGACAGTCACTGTCACCTGGATCTTCAGGGCTGAAGTTGGTCCTGTGACCGGGGTGGCACTGAGATGGCTCTGTCATGATAGTCCCTTTCCTTCTTCTTCCTCCCCCTCCCACTTGGCTTTGACTGCCCACTCAATGCAATGGCCAGTTTGAACAGCCCATTTTCATGTGCTGTTTATACCCCACATCCTACTCACAATTTACTTCAGAGTAGACACTGACTCAGAGACTGCCCAGGGATTTCCATCTCCCTGTTCTCAATTCTCAAATCTCGCTGTACCTCCCTGCCCAGCGTGCCCACGCTTATGCTACCACTCTTCAGGTTTTTTTTTTTCCTTCAGAGCATTTGAGACCACTCAAAACAGCATTACACTTGTCCCTGAAATCCATTTGTCCTCACAAAAACTAATTCCAGGTTGCCTGGATGGAAGAAGGGACATCAGGGCCACCTCACAGATGGTGAGTGGGTGGCAGGGGCCCCTCTGGGCCTGCTGCTGGGCTCTGTTACCTGTTTTCTCTGCACTGTAGGTCAGGTTGGTGCTGGGGAGTCGTGCTGGGGTGGGAGCTGCAGGGGAAGGAGCAGCTTTGCCCTGCTCACTGCCCCGGTCTGTCTGGGTGCTGCAGTCCCTGCTGCCTGTCTTCGAGTGGGCCGACAGCAGCGGCGTGGAGGGGAGCACAGGAGACGGGGTGGAGGGGATGGATTCGGAGCGATACTCTGTTCCCAGCAGGACACCTTTGTGGGAAAAGGGAAGGAAATGTCACAATCACAGAAAACTAGCCTGTGTCAGCTGCTGCTTGCAGGTGGGCACTAACACTGCCCTGTCTCCAGGCGTGGCCCACCCACAGCGGGGTAAATCTGCACACTCTGAAATCACCTGCAACAGGTTCTCCTTTAAATTTCAGGGTTTATTACTCTCAGAGGGAGAGCCTTTGGGCCTAACTTCTCTCAGGAAAAAAAATCATCTAGGATTTGCTTTGTTACAAATCCATTTCTCAGAACAATACCATTGAGCCATTCCAGACTGGAGTCGTGTTGGTGCAGGCACAACACTACAGGATAGAAATTCTGATGGGTATCTCTGCTCCAATTGAAGGAGACTTCAAACCTTCAGCCAGCTGTAACACCCAGCTGAAAGTAAGTGCTTGGGAACTCTGAGAACTATATCCCAAACATCCCTAAAGTCAGCTACCAAATTGGGAATAAAGGCTTACATATTTTAATGAGCCTAGATATCAGAAGTCACTATTTCCCCAAAGTGTTTAAAATAAGCAGCTATTCCAAATGTGCCCCGTCTTGCTTGCAGCGAGCTTTACTGCAGGCCAGGCCAGCTGCTTTGTCTGTCCAGTACACTTTCCTCTGCTGCTCCTGCCTCCCCTCCAAGCAGCAGCTCGTGTATCTGAACTGCCACTAGCATTTAGAAATTACCCAGGCTGCCCTTCCAGCTCTTGTCCTCCCTCTTCTCCTCCAGGATGGGGGTGCTGCTCAGTGTTGAGGAGTGGGACAGCAAGCCTGAGCCAGCGTTGGAGATGGACATGAGGGACTTGGCAGGTCTCATGGAGGAGAGCTGCTCCGTCTTGCCAGGCTCCTTCCGGGAGCGCTGCTGCAGCACTTTGATCATGGCATCCTTCTCAATGATCTGAGCATGAAGGGTCTTAATCCTTTTAGGGAGGAAAAAGAACAGCTTACATGTCTCCGGTCTCCCCGGACTGAGGCCTCAGTGTCCCCAGGGCTGTGACAAGGACTCCCTCAGGCATTTGGGAAGGTGGGGGGCGGATGCCAGGAGATTGTCCTGGGCACTGGCTGCTCTCTGGCCCACAGAGCAGATCTTGAATGAGAGAATGCACTGGTACACCCACCCACCTGTGGCTTGTGGAAGCTGCTCTAAACAGCCGTGGAAAGAAATCTGAGATCAATTTGAGCGTTATGGGCAGGACATGGGATCAACAGAAAGAATTAACACACTTGGGGGAGTGTCTACCAGACCTAACCCCAAGGAAAACAGCTCTGTGAGCCTGCTAAGGGGTGGCTGGAGCCTGGGGTCTGATTAAGATGCCCTGAAGAAAGAAGAGGAACAAGCCAGATGCAAAAAAATCTAAGACAAGACTTTTTTGCATTAGCCCTCAGTATCAAGACCGGTTTTGGATTGCTATGTAGATACTTCCTTGGCCAAATGAGTGTCTGGCATCCAATATCGTTGCTGTTGGTGAAGACACAAGAATTTCTGGTTCTGAGGCATCTGCCCAGCAATTAATTTAAAATCCCTGTCCCAAAGAAGCCAGATAGGACCAAACTGCACTTTACCTTCCCTCCATGTCGAGACATCTCCTGTTGGCCAGCAGGATCTCCTCCTCCTCCTTCTGGATGCGAGCTTCCAACGAGGTGTCATAGCTGGGGTTGGGCGAGTGGCTGATCACCGTCGTGTCCCTGAAAACAAGCAGGACAGCTCATGGAGGACCTGCTAAGTTTGCTGCTTCCCCCCAGCAGCACAAAAATACTGCTCAAAAGTAACAAACAGTAATATCCACTTTTTTTGAGTTTAGGCTGGCTCAGTGTCTTCCAAAAATCCAACTCCCGACTTCCTTTGTGTCCTAGGGAAGAAGGATTACAACCCTTCTGTCCACCTCGGGCCAGGCCCTCATCTAAACTGAGTCACTGCACTACTGCAAACTGATCAGTGAGGCAAATCCAAGGACACAGGGAGGGGGAAGGATGGTATAGAACACCAGGCATTTTTCTTCAATTGAAACAGCACAAACTTCACTTCAGTGTAAAGCTTTTTCCCTTCTCTTTCCAACAGTATCATACAGGAGATGTGTGTATCAAAGGCAACAAAGCATGGAAGTTTCTTAAGCAATCCTTAGCAGCCTGGTCCAAAAAAGTCAGAATGGGCTGAAAACAGTTTCAGACTGATTCCATGTAGTGCCTGATGTTAACATTGTGATAGTTGGTCAGTCCACTAACCAAATAATGAGTATTTCATTCTACTTGTGAATGTGGAAGGGCATGAGAAGGTCATCCACCAAAGAAACCTCACCTGACCCAGGTTCCTGCCTGTGCTCTAAAGCATCCTTCCTGCAACCTCAACTTCCTAAGGGATGCAAGTTTCCACTATTAAAAAAAAGGGAAATAAATCTGTACAGTGTAGATGAGGTTGCCACTGGAATTAGTGGAATCCGTCAGAGGAGCTAGATGGAAAAGCAGAGGCTCTTTCCTGACTGGACAACATTCTTGTTCATTTAATGAAACCTGAGCAAGCCTAACACGTCCCCTCCCACTCCATGATAAACAATAGACCAGGCCCCTACTTATCAGCCCACTCCCAAAATATAACATGGCCTCTAAGCACAAGCAGCAGCAAGAGCCTTTAGGGAATCTCTGGGGAGGTGGTAAACAGTGCACAAGAAGCATCAATACCCTAAAATAACAGCTTGCTTCTGGAGCAAGATAAGATAAGTCTTTAAACGCTAACACAGCAGATCTGCAACTTCACCCCTGTAATTCAGTGTGATCTTACAAGCTGGGAAGCCAGTTGTGATAACATCCCTATCTGGATCTGGCTCATGAAACAATCTACAATAAAATCTGCTGTCCAGGACCATAAACCAGTGAGCAATGAAATTATATGTAGGCAAGACTTAAAGCTAAGGAGTTGCACTCCAGTAACAGCTCTTGTTTACCAACCAGCTGAGGCACTCAGGCCTATTTACAGCCATAATAAATGTTTCTGTACAGTTGTCTTGGAATGGGAGCTTGTTACCAAATTTCAGACACCCTTCCCACCCCCACAAGCAGAGTGCTCTCCATACACAGCATAATGTTTTCAGCAGAATTTCCTAGTAGATGCTTCTGGTTAGTAACCAGACAATACCACAAAGTAATTTGCAAAAACATTCTGGAGAACAAGGAAGCCATTCAGGGTGAATGATGTGAATCACCAAGCTCACCCCATCTCACATGACTTCAGCAAGGACTGATTCCTGTTTCAAAAATTAAAAAAAAGGCCCCAAGCTTCTTCCCCTTTGATCAACAGCTTCTAGGAATGGCTCAGAACAATTGCAGTCCGGAAAATGGCTCCTGCATGTGGAGGAATCTTCCCCTGGAAAAACATTTCTAATTGTTGGCAATTGCACAGCTCCCAGGAAGAGCAGCCAAGCTCCACTTGCATGCAGAGCTCCGAGGAGCTGTTCAGACCACAGGGCAAGCAATCATGGGAGGGTGGTATGACAACATTCCTGGGTGGGAAATATGACATTCAACTGGAAAGAGAAAATAACCCCAGTACTGTGGAAAGTCTCATTTACCTCTGAGCAGCCACGGTCGCAGCTGCATCCAAAGCAAACTGTCTCATCACACTTTCCTCCAGGTATTTCTGTTCCCACTTGGTCATGTCAGCTTCCAGAGCAAGGATCCTTTCTTCCTTCTCGCGCAGGAGCTCCATGAGCGCCGTGGCGTTGTACTCGGAGACGTTGGCAGCCTGGGATGTGCCCTGGCGCTGATTCCCAAGAGAAAAAAACCAAACAAAACAAAAGCAGAAGTCTCAGGATGCTTCTGTAAGACTCAGGGTTGGCTGATTTGCTTTTTGTCTGAAGGACAGAGGGTTCCCCAGAACAGCACTGGTTTGACATAAGAACCCCCCAGAGGGAAATGCAGTGGCTTTATGCTGTGTTGGGCAGACTAACAAGAAAATACCTGAGATGGAAAATACTCTTCCTACAGCTTTTTTTCCAAGTGCAAAGCACCAGACAGATTGTGCTACTCAGGTGTGATGTGCACACCGCATCCATAATGCCTGAAGTAACAGGGACTTATTCCCACAAGTGTTCAGCAAAGCACTAACTATTATATAAGAGTTATCACCCCTTCAAAAAAAATACATCCAAAATATTTTTAAAGGATTTGGTTATTAAATTAATATGATCAGTGTATAGCTGGGGATTAAAATAATTCAGTTCTAAAGTAAGATTTGGAAGGCATGCAGTGTTCCCTTTCAAAACAGGAAAAAGTGAAGATTTGCTCAGATAGTAGTTCAATTAATAAAAATCACGGTTTTATATGGATGTCTCATCCAGGATTAACAGGACATTTGACTTAAAAAATAAAATAAATAGTTTAAAAGAAACTGGGCAGACAAGCTATTTTATGCTGAGCTCAGAATTTTAAACCATGACAAGAAAGCAATTTTTTGTGTTGGCTCAGGCTCAATGTAAAAAGCTGTGGGGTTTAGAGTACCTGATCTTCCAAAGGTGGAAGAAAAGTTTATCAAATCACTGTAACTCCTACTAAAACCAATACAAACTCCCAAGATTTAAATATCCATTCCTGTGCAGAGACAGAAGTTACGGGATAAAAATAACCTGAAACTGATTTAGAAACCTGAAATGTGATTTAGAACATAAGCCCACATCCTATTTCCAGTAAAATTTAGACACCTGACAGTTCACCTGTGTTTGACATAGGTTGAAGTAAAACTAAAACTTCACATTCCATTCATAATACACCTGCACAATCTACTTCTCATGCACTCTTTTCACTCAAAAAGACTTGTTTTACAATTGCAGTACAGTCTATGTGGAGCTCCATCCGTTTCCATCAACTGCATTTATAGAATTGACTTTGCTGGTTTAGTCTTGTGTTGTTTTTTAAATGCAAGAGCTTTTTCAAGGGCCTCTTTTCAGGCCAGTTTTTAATGAATTTTATATAAAATCCCAAACTGTGAACAAGATTTTAAAAATAATTTCAAGGCAAATGTAACCAGGTTACTTAAAGATAACACAGCATGTTGCTGTATGACTATATCTACATCTTGACACAGGATGGATTCCCTATTGCTCCTTGCCTAAATTCTCTGGTGGAAATAGAATTAAATCAGGTTAAAAAAATACAACATTCAACTAATCCATGACTCTAGCTCGCAAAGGAAGAGTTTGTTAACAACACCAGATGAAAAAACCCACTGCCTGTCTCTTTGGTGTGGTGTAGGGTGCAGCCCTACAAGGAGCCCAGCAGGGAACAGGGGTACCTGCTGCATCCGGAGAGATTCCAGTTCCCTCTCCAGCCGGGTGCGCAGCCTGTGCTCCAGCTGCTCCCTCTTCTCACATGCTGCCTGCAGCTGAACCAAGGCCTGCTGCATCTTTTCCACCTTCTCAACATAGACCTGCTTCTTTTTGAGCTGAAACAAAGGAAGAAAACCCAACAAAAGTTAAATAATGAGAACGAGCGAGTGAACTTCAGGCCTAGCCACCTGGCAGGAAGGAGTGTCCATGTGACTTCCAGCACCTGAAGGGAGCCCACAAGAAAGATGGAGAGAGTCTATTTACAAGGGCCTGGAGTGCCAGGACAAAGGGGAATGGCTTCCCACTGTCAGAGGGCAGGGCTAGACGGGGTATTGGGAAGGAATTCTTCCCTTTGAGGGTGGTGAGGCCCTGGCACAGGTTGCCCAGAGAAGCTGTGGCTGCCCCATCCCTGGAAGTGTCCAAGGCCAGGTTGGATGGGGCTTGGAACAACCTGGGAGAGTGGAAGGTGTCCCTATAGCAGGGGGTTGGAATTGGATGATCTTTAAGTTCCCCTCCAACCCAAACCACTCCACAATTCCCCGATTCACGACTGCTGTCAGTGGGCCTTGGCCTCCTGCTCTGGACTGGACTCTCAGGATGTTGCAGCTCTGTCCCATCTCTGCTTTCCTGCTGGGTGTATTTGTCCTTTCTGTCCTCAGTGACCCCATGGCAGTGATGAGGAAACAGAGGAAATTATCTGTTGCAAATGTCTGAGAGCAGCAATGGACTAGAAAGGGCACTGGGGACCAAAACTGTGTTTGAGTGACTTGACGTTTCCAAGGTAACTGCAGCAAAGCGTTTAGAGCTGGTCCACAAGTTGGGAACACTTTCAGAGCAATATTGAAAATTGCTGGCAATGTTTTTACAAGATTAGGCAGAAACTGAACCAACACTTGAAGGATCCTATTCCAGTTCCACCACAGTAAAATAACAGAATGAAAGCTCACACCACCCATGGCCCAGCTCTCCCCATGCTGCAGACAGGTTTATCCCAGCAGTCTGGACATTCACCTGGGCCTAGAGTGACCTGAGAGGTTCTGTTCTATTCTTGCCTCTGCCCTTCCATCCTCCTCCATCATTCATCCTGCCAACCAAGCTGCCACCCTGCCTCACAAAATGCAACAAAAACTACCATGCTGAGACACCCCAGTAACTGTCTGAGCAAGGTTAATCCCCAGTTCAGGCAGAATAAAAACAAATTAAACAAACAAACAAATTAAAATATTAATTAAGAAAAAAAAAAAGTCCCATACCCACGGCCTGAGTCTATTCAAATATAGGGCATACTGCACACCTATGGACATTATCTTCTGTTAAGTAAAAGACTAACAATTGCAATTAGCTGGCCTGCTGCAGCAAATCTGGGGCATTGCTTTTGTAGCTCTGATTGTCATAAACCCCGAAACACAAAAATAGCAGGAAGAAGGCAACTTTTCCCAACAGTCAGAGCCAAAGTTCTAGAGAAGCACCACAATGCAAAACACAGACTCCCTTATGTGAGTTCAAAGAACTGCTCTACAGCTTCATGGAAGGAAAGTCCACTGAGGGATATTAAGGACAAAAGACACCACTTTTGGCTCAGGAAGTCCTTCTTGGAAGCGGAAAGTATTGTGGGAAAGTATCACTGCTTGCTGGCCCCATTCTGACAGTGTTCCCTAGGAATCTGCTCTCAGTTTCAGCAGACACAGGATACTTTGATCTGAACAACATGAGCTGCTCTTACATCGCACCTTTGTTCCAAAAAGGTCTTATCATGTATTTCTTTAAAAATTTTCCCTTTTTTCACTCCTGTTCCTTCAGGCAATCTGAATAGCAGAGAGAGAAACATCTCCCAACATTATTAATCCCAGACATAGTGTCCTTTTCTTCCCTTCATAAAGTCAGCAGGCATCTAATCTCACAGCATGAATGCTGCTGCCTTAGAGGATTTTCCCCAAACAAGAATTTTATAATAAAAGTTACAATAAACAGTGAGCAATCCAGCCAAAGGACTTCCCACCAGTGCATGTACAGTAGAAAGGTATTTTTATTCTTTCATTGCTCAATCTTTCAAGCTTGTTTGGAATGCGAGGGACAAGAACATTTTAATACAACTTAATATTCCACTGCTGCTCTGCAGAAAATCAACAGAAGTGTTATACTTATTAGAACTTTTAATTCCAGATCATAGTGTTTAATAACACCAATTTGAGCTTTCTCAGACTATACTCAAATGTAGAATAATGCACTAGTTTTAAACTTAGATTAACAGCAGCTCAAAGTAGCCAAAAGTGATGTAATACAGGGTCACCCGTAGAAATAGAGAACTCAGAACTGGAAAGCACTCAGTATCTTGAGTTTTGACCTGGACAAGAGTGAGGAACAACCTGATAAACTCACTAGCAGTGAAATATCATATATCGAGCAGAAAAATAATCTTTTCAAAACCAGTTCTCCTCCCCTCTCTTCTGTATTAAAAAAGTTAAGGATGAGGTGATTGACATTTAGTCTCTTATTACCTACTACAAAGCATTTACATTTCTGAGAATTTTTTGACACGCAGGCAAAACCCTTTCACAATTAACAAACCTGAATATGCGTATGTGCGGATTAACGTTTTGGCCCGCATTCAAAGAATACCAAGAGCCCAGCCAAAAAAGCAGAATTAGGACACAGAAATTCCACTGAAACATTCACTTTGAACGTGCTCCCATCAGCCAAACCTGCAGGTGAAAAGTTGCAACACAAGCTGTTGCCCAACTTCCCAGCACTGCCTGCACAGGCCTGACTCGGGCACCAGACCCAATGTACAGGCATGGCTTGTTCAGTGGCTTTGCAGAAAGACAACATTTTTCTCCCCCCTTCACAAGATGCACTTCATCTTCCAGCATCAGGAAGAATTAGGAATGTTAGAAGATTTAGGGCTGGTGTGTGTTTTCTTCTCAACAACTTAAAACCAGAATTAATTCAGGAATTCCTCAAATAGGTTTCAGTGGTTTGGAACCCAGACGTTCAGTAAGCTTTAAAGGCATGGATGTGCTCCAGACAACTCATCTCTGTCAACGTCTTTTGTCAGAATTACCTATAAGATGGTTTCATTTCATGAACTTGCTGCACTCAGTTAATTCACTGCATATTCTGGCACTCTCGTTCATTTCTAGCTCTGCCCCTCTGCTGCTGCAAGTACTTGTGAGAACAATTCACCTTTCTGTGGACAGGATTCTCTAGGAGCAGTAGAAGTTAAATCTAAATTTATAAATGTTTGGTTTTAATGTTTCTGACTTGATCTGAACTCTCAGTGTAAAGAGGATCAGAAATTATTCTTCCAAGCACAGAGGGATTTCATTACCGTAAATCGAGAGCATGATCTTGTTTTCCTAAGACAGGAATTGGAAACAATTTCCTGAGTATTGCCAGGGTGCTGAAGACACAAGTAAGATGGGAAGAAGGAAAAAAGGCAGCATGCTGAGGCTTGTTCTTGGTCATTTGCCATGGATTCCCCACCCTCTCTCTTCCAGCAAAGAACCAAACTGGGTGCTCAGTGCCAAGGGCCACAGCAACATCTACCAGGGCAGAGATGGCATCAAAGGGCACAGGAATCCTCTCCTCTGCATCAGGCCTGGCAGTGAACACGTGCTCTAGATAAGGGTTCATTCCTGAAGCTTTACAAGGATGCAGTCACGCCCTTTGGTATGTAATTTTAAATAAATTTGACAAGATAGTAATTTTCCTTTTGATGGTACAGCATTTAACTAAGAAGCAAGCTCATGTTCACATAATGTATCATAACTGCTTTGCCTCCAAGGGTGCTCTGAAAATGCAGAGCATTTTGCTAATGAGAATATCTTTATTATAGCACCTATTTAGGATGTAAGATCTCAAATAACCTCAGTGTATGTCTGGAAGCACAGCACTTCAGGATGACTGCATCCCTTCCCAGCATTTTGTACAGCACACAGCACAACTTTAATAACATCCTTATCTTCTCCAGGTCAGTCTCTGACTGCTTTGGAAAATGTCCTAACCAAGCATCAGAGGTCAGGCTATAATTTTATCAACAAAATTTTCAACTAAACCAATGTAAACAAGAGCAGTCACTCTCCAGTTCCCATTTACTACAAAGTTTACGTAAATTCTGCAACAGGACTGAAGACAAGAAAAATAAAGACAACCAGGGCTGGCCTGGGCTCTGCAGAAATCCAGTACACAAAGTGAAAAGCAATGCGGGGAATACCCCTGAAATACTCCCTGACTGCCTGATCAAATATTTCCATCTTCATTTTATTTCCCCCATTTCTTGTCATGCACTTGCATGGTCTAAAATCAATGGCCAAGGACAAAGTTTTCCTCTCGGAAACGGGGGTATTTGATTATTCCTAAAACTGCCCAGCAGAAAAGGGATTAACATTCTAAAAACCAAACAAATCCTGTTCCTCCATTTATTTAGGCTTTGGTAAACCATGCAATCTTTTTCAGGGATCCCAGGCCCCTGCAGAAGGAAGGCTCTGAGGAGGGCATAGAGGTTTCATGGAAAGGGAGCAGGAACATACAGGAATGAGGAATTTTCACTGTCAAGTCACAAGGCACAAGGGAGGCTGTAACATCCTCCAACTGGAGCTGCCTCTGCAGGACAAACACAGCCCTGGACATAGCAGATGAGGGGGAAGGATCTTCTTTTTGGAAAGAGATTCATCGCTTCCAGATGCGTTACTCAGCAAAGATTTTTTTTTAATTGGAGAAGAAGAGAAGACTTCCTGCAATGATTCAGAACTCTCCCAGGCATTTTGTCAAACCCAGCCATTACCCTCTTCATCTTGGACAGCTCCTATTTCAGCAAATTGGTAACACTCGTCAGCATCTGCTTGTCTCCCACCCACTATTTTTGATGTCTTCAAAGTCCTTCATTTAATATATTCAGGGTGTTTTCATTACATTCTGGGTTTATCCTAAAGCTGAATCCAGCTGAATTCAGATGCCACTGAAAATGTGTTTCCCCACAAGAATTTGCCTGCTATGGCAGAAATGTAGTTAAAAAAAAAAAAGAGACAGCAAGCACATTTAAATCACCTCTCCCTCTTGGAATATATTCCTCTAGGATGCCTTTGAACCCTCAGTTTGTTTGAATTTGGGCCCAATAAGGCGCCACTGGCCTCAGCAAGAATTCCTGCTGAAACAATTTGGTAACACTATCCCCCTTGCTAGAGAACAGTGTTTGTTGCATGGGAATGTCATAATGTTATTTTGTGTTAAAATAAGTCCTAACTCTCAAAGCCACCTCCAGAAAATCACTAAGAGGCAGAGTATGTGAGACAGTGACACGGCAATAAAAAGCCAGTTCAGTCACAAGAATGCAGGTCATTAGAGACACATGTAGCAGGTACAGGGAAAACAGGGAGGTTTCTCTCCTCTGCACCCAATCCATCCAGGAATGACAAGCCATCCAAAAAGTGTCGTCTTTTGATGCACCTCTCTTCTGAAAGGAGTATTGTGTAGCTCTCAGAGTCTAAGCATTTATGTGAGACCAAGCTGTGGAGACCAGGAATATCTTTTTATAGACCCAGGGAAGTGACTGGAAAAAACCAGACCAGGTATCAAGCAGACATGTCTCCTCTGGGTCTCCTCCCTACAAGCCAGAGCTCTGTTCTGAAAGCATCTCAGACACAGCATATAAAGTACAATAGATGTCATTGGGAAATGCATTTTCACATTTCCCCACAGACTGAACCCTCAATGTTATCAGAAATAGAGTGTTATTTCTCTCTGCAACAGTTCAGTGGGAAATGAACACAGTATCTCAGCTCTGGTATCTGCTTTATGTTGAATTCTGACGGCTGAAGGATCCTAGAACTTCCAAACACAAGCACTTTTAGAAAAGATATTTCATTCAAACTTGTCTCCTCCCTCAGCCCCCAATTTCCACCCATGTCTCTGTCCTCTTCCCACGGCAAGGTGTGTGTGTGAGGGTGGCAAAGAGCAGAGATTTTTATCTTCCTGGTAGTTGTCACTATTCTTCCGGGCTGTCTCCTTAAGGCACTCAGTAAAAAAGTGGTTTGTTAAGTGGTGCAACAAAGAAGTACAAGTTACACTGCTATAAAAAAACCACAATTTTTTTAAGTTGAAGTGTGGTCTTCCATGGTATGAATTAGCCAGGGTAAGCAGAAGTGACCAAGTTCAAGAAAAGATCTGGAAATTCTTTTTTTTTTCTTGAGAAAAAGAAGTAAAACCAGTAGCAATCATAGCCTCTGCACCCAGCAGTTGTGGTTAGATAAAGTATTTGGCATCAAACTCCTTCCTGAAACACTACAAGTCTGGTAAGGACTGCCAGTAAGTGAGCATTTACTCAGTCTCAGGTGGGTCAGGATGGTCCTTTCTGCAAACCCAGCAGTTGTGCCCCTGGCCCAGAGCAAGCCCCAGTTTAACTGCTCTGTCTGCTGAGGGCTCTCCAGGTGTAAGTCAGCAGGTGTTGATAAATCACGTGTGACCAGCCACAACCCTGCTGCCATTCCAATGTTTACACCCCAGCTGAGACCCTCACAGCAATCCATGCTCCAAAATGAGAATTTTTCATTGCCTTAGCTCCAAATATTATCACTAACTGTTTCTGACTGTAAGTTTTTAGGCCAACATACGTTTTACCTCAAATATGTTCAATTCATCTGAAATGTATTACATGTAATGAAAATAATCTGAAGTTGTGATTTTAAAACCCACAGACTAGTACTTCACTAGAAACAATTTTAGTAAGCTGCTGATTTATGCAAAACTGTGGAACATTTACTAAAGGGAAGAACGAAAATAGAGAAGTGAAAATAGAGGTTAATAGCTGTGTATCTTTATAGAGAGTACAGAAGTAGTAAAGTTTAAATATTATATATAAAATATACACATACTTAGCAATTCTGTTCATAGATATATTTAAGTTTGCCTTAAATATTTATGATCACTCACCCTATTTTGCACTTTGCAGAAATAAACCCCACACTATCAAAAACTTTAATGGCAGCTTGTTCTAAATTTGAAGAGCCATTTCACCCCTGCTAACAGGGGAAGTATTCTGTGAATGTCTACTTTTGCTTCCAACTGCTTCACACTACACTTCAGTATCTCCAAGATCATTCATTTCTCCATCACATTCGGCATCCCTTTATCTCTCCTTTCACTCTAACTTGGACACTAAAATCCAATATATAGAAAACTCTCAAAACTCCACCTGTGTAGACAAGTGTCTACATTTTACAGGTGGGTGGTTTTATTCAAACTGGCAATTCAAGCTAAGGATTTTAATAAGAATCTAAAGCTTCAATTCCATTGCAACATTCAAATTCAGTTACAGTGATATATGGCTTATAGCTCTCCTTAAGACGTAAATATTCTTTTTATAAAGGATCTGGTGCATACAAGGCAGGGTTACTCTGCTTAATAGAATAGAAAGGAGGGGGAAAAAAGCTGAAAACTTACATTACAGAATGCAACAATTGAAATATGCACCCCACTCAAGCCCTGAGCCAGAGTGGCTGCCAAACCTGAGCCTAAGAAACTCCACCCTCTTGTGCAGGACCACTTTGGAAATTCCTGACAATTACAGGGACTAGTCACTCAGATTAACCTGGCAGGAATAAAAGCAATAATCGACACATTGTTCATGTATCTTGGCCACTGAATGCCACTAACTCAGAATGGTGTTTCCATCCCCTTCCAAAGGTGCCCTGAGCTCTGAGCAGCTCCTTGGCCGCCTTTCGGAGCGTTACCAAACCGCCTGGGGATTTGAGAACTTGCCACAATTTCATACTAATGAGGCAACAAATGCTTTATAATCCTAAGTATTTCATTAAAAAGTGATTTGAGAAACCTGCAAAAGTGACTCTTCACCCTTTGTTTCCTCTTATACCCTCTCACCTCTAGGAAAAAGCAGAGTTAATTCCTGCTCCCTCACTGAGACGCTTCCATATTTATCTACAGCAGGAAGGGTGGCACTTCCTGCACACCCTGGGATTCGAGCAAAGGTTGGATGCTTGTGACCACAAGCCCTCATACAGATCATTTCACTCTGTATCAATCTATGTGTGTTTTTTAAGCTATCATGCATTTAGCTCAGAGTCACTTACCTATTTTACTATTCTACCTAAGCAGAAATATTTTGCCACAGCGCTGAACCAAATTCTTCTAGTAAAACAAGAGCAGTCTTTTGAAAATAAAACATACAATTATGATTACCCCTCAAGGCTTCAACTTTACTGTGAGTGAGCCAAAATTAGTGCCTACACAGAGGTTCAACCCAGCCAAGTGCTGTGTGTGCTGGCCCAGCTGATCACAGCACCTCACACACTTACTTCCAAGCATGTGAATGGTTCCAGGGAAACCACAAGGATGTCCTGTGTACTTGGAGTCAGTGACACATTTTAGCATAATAAGGTGCTGAAATTTGAATGAAAGCCAAAGAGCTCCAATACATTGCAGAATCAATGACAGAATAGTTTTAGAACCAAAGAGAATCCTGTCACGTGTAAATTATCCTATAACCTAGTGCTCCCTGTCCCCTGAGTGACAAAGGTGCAAGTCAGCCATGCCAGGCTAAAAAAGGTTACAACAATGAGCAGATTCAGGGGAGATCCAGAGGAACTGAGGGAAGGCTTCCATAAAGAGATTAAAGGAAAGGTATTGCATGGGGCAAAAATTTAGGACACCAGGGAAAGAGACACAGGAAAGTTCAGGGGAAGGACTACTGAGGCTAATCCAGAACTCAGAGAAGAGGAAGCTAAAATTAAGAAGGCAGCTACACCTGTATCTGTGAGAGGAGGATATTAATTCTATATTTGATCATTCCTCCTCTCTTGGCACAATGGGATCCTGAATGGAAAGAGAACTAAAAGCAGACAAGGGGAGGGACTGAGGAATGTCTCTGAAGGCAGCAAAATTCAGGTGGACACAGGCACAGTGCCCAGCTGAGGGTGACGCTGAGTGCTGGTAGGCAGAGAGAGGGCAGGACTGGAGAACAAATCTGCAGGGAGGAAGTGTGCTTGGTCAGGAGACTTCCTCCCAAGACTCTCTAAGGAGGAAGAGTAGGAGTAAAGGAAGCAGAGGCTGGAGTGGGAAATGGGGCCTTTGAGAGGACAGAAGTAGGCGGGAGGAAAGAGGACGGACACTGTGACGCAGAAGGGCAGAGAGGTGAGAGCCATGAGTGGCAGGGACAAGGCCACAAAAGGAACTGCTGTGAAAGCTGCCCAGCTAAGCAGCTCAAATGCATTATCCCCTCTTGGGAGGAAAGGGAGAGAAAACAACTAAGGTCATGTCCAGCTTATTACAAATGCTGGGCACATACCACGATCTGCACTGTCCCCACACCTGGCAAGGGGACAAGCTGCATTCATCTGATATTACTTGAAAGTCCATCCAGATCTGAATTTCTGCCAAGTTCAGGAGGTTTCCAAGGCTGAAATTTCAGTTCCAGCCCACTTTTACAAGTTGAAACAAAAAGAAAACAAAATATGGCAGCTTAGGCAAAAGCACTTCCAAGGAAATACAGATTTGTGGCTTATCTGTTTAGCTAGTCAACACAAAGCTAAGCCGATATAAACAGCTTTGAAGAAAGCAGATTTCCTTGTAACTTCCACAAGACAAACTCATTCCCACAGTCACTTTTGCTAGAACACAAGCTACCCTAATTTCTCTTTCCCAGCATCCTTACCTCCTCCTCCAGCTTCACCACCTTGGCCTGAGCATTGTTCAAGGCCTGGTCTCGGATCTCGATGTGTCTGCGCTGGTCCTCGTTGGTGGAGCGGGCAGCAGCCAGCTCTATTTCCAGTTTCTCTTTTTCCCGCTGCGTTTCCTTGTCTGTGAATTTTAAAAAGTGATAGTTATCAATGGACAGCACTTGTCCCTGCCCAGTTTTCAGGAGTCTTTCACTCCAGTGGTGAAGGAAAGATTGCACTGGAACGTCTCACAAGAAAGAGAGAATGCGAATCTAGTGCTAAGAGGGAAAATAAAAGGACACGGCTTTCAAGGAAGAGAAGGACCTATAACCCTGAAAAACAAGTATGGCACCTTCAAGCAATAATGTCCCACAAAGATAGTGAGAAGAAATAGAAGGTGCATCATTCAGTACAGTTACTCAGGTAATTTGCTGTGATTATGCAGATGGTTAGTGAAACTTGGCACCTCTTCACCTCTGAGCTTTCAGTGGTAGAAAACAAACTGAGTAATTTTAATATCTCAGGCTGGTGAGAGAGATGGCAGACTTGTGTGCCTGCAAAACTTGTGCTCCTTTTCTCCACACTGACCCCCCAAACTGGAAAGCTATTCTGCCCAGGGCAGCTGCCCCTTCTCAGAGGAACCCCCAGCAGTACCACCAGAGGAGTCAGAAAACAAGTGAGCAATGAGACCTCCTCAGTCTTCCTCTACTGCCCTTAAAAATGACCCCCTGGGCCAGAGCTGAGGTACATGTATCTGTTCTGTCATTGCCCAGAGCAGACCTGCCACCCCAAACACAGCAGCTCGTCCTTTTCTGCTGCTCCCTAGAAAGAGGAGCAACAATGCTGAGTTGTTTCAGGAACAGCCAACTGCCTTCATAAAAAAGAGAGATAGGATAAAAATAATTGGGGACTGGAGAAATTATCACACAGGGATGTAAGGCAAAGCCACAACACAGAGCTGATGTCCTCTGTATATGTTGTCATTCCCAGCTCAAGCCAATCAGCTCCAAAGATAACATTAACCCACTTGCTGGATACACAACCACAGAATACTCCCTGGAGTGATCTACACCCAGCACTGATGACACCAGAGAAACTGCATTCCAGAAACCAATATCCCACGACAAAGGAATGAGGACAAGGAGTGGAAGGCTTGAAAAACAGGAACTAGGTGCTGGGTGTTAGGACAGACTGCATACAGAGTACACAGGCCCATTTGTGCAAGCATGTGCAGAACTATATTTACAGGACCACAATTACTCCCTTTCTTCTGCCAGCAAAAAGCCAGGAGCAAAGCTTTAGCAACATGGAGTAGCTAAAGAATCCCTTCTGCCAGGGAATCAACACAGCCCACACACAGGTTGCAAAACAAACCTGTCCACCAACAGCACCCAGAACTCTGCAGAGCAAACCCCAACTGCAGCTTAGAGCCAGCCCCGGGACATAAGACACAAGGACAAAGGCTAATGTCATCACCTGCCTATTTTTTCCCCCCACCTTTTCCCAGCATTTCTCCTCCACCCAGGAATGAGTTGCTGACAGTGTGAGCATGCTAAACTGTACTGCAGAGACTGGGCTGCAAGGAGACAGGGTGGCATTATGCCAGCAGGTATCACTCAGTGCCACCAGGCTGTTTGTTAATCTGGAAGCGCCTGCAGAGAGGCTTTTGGAGGTTTGGTTGCAGACTTTCCTCCAAGTGAGAACTGCTTCACTTGACAAGTGCCTACAGCACCCCTAGAAATGCTGGGGTCGATGAAATGTAGCACTGTGGCTTCCACATTCATCCAGAAGGAGAAATGGGAAGTGAAGCCCCACAGCTTTGACTTTCCCACCTCTCTGGGTGCACCTGTGAACCTCAATGTCCACCCAACAAAAGGAGAGACTAAACTCACAGAATTTTCCACTACCACCAGGAGTCTGGAATTCACTCCCTGACAGCCATTTGTAACATAAACCACAAGGAACAAGCTAAAGATGACACAAGAGAGGGACACCAGCACTTGCCAGAGTAGCTGCAGTGTGTATTACACCACAGAAAAACTCTGTTTTGCAATTTTATTGCACTACCTTTTTATATAACAATTGGAGAAAAGTGAGCATTGTCAGAAGGGTGGAGTACACTGTGGGATGAGAGGAAAGTTGGCCCGGCGCCGTCGGCCTCAAGACATTTCAGAACAAAGGAAAAGCAGCATTTCACACCCATCATTTTGGTTTGCCTTGTGATAAATCCGCTGCTGTGGACAGAATTCCTGACCCTCACCCAGGCCAGCAGACTGCAGGAGTGTTCATCCCCTTTATTTTTGCTGAACAGGATAGGGCAGTGGCAAATTAAAGAGGAAAGAGATAGGAGACCTACCAGGCTCCTGTCCCACCGGCCTTAACTCATGCCAGGACTCCTGTCAGACTGGGAAGGTTTCATGCCAAAGCTTTCAAGGAATAAAAGAGGTGGATAAAGTATCACGTAAATTATGGGGTAAACACTAATTTTACTGCTTACCTGCAAACTACCTGTGCTCCAAAAAGTCTAATAAAACCCATCAGATGGACTTCACACACTGACAGAGAAGGAATTCATGAATCCCTCCTCCTTTCTCCACTGCCAGTTTTGGACTGCCACTGCCCTGATTTCTGTCCTGATAATTAACCTGCAGCACTGTCCTCCTTCCCAGGGTGACTGGAGCTTTCCACTGACTCATAAAGGCTGTGTAACTCACTTTGTGCAAAGAGCTGGGAGATGGTTTTCCGATTGTCTTCGGACCCCTCAAACTCCTTCTCCGCAAGCTGCTTGTTGGCTGTCTCCATGCGTTCTGCAAGAATTTTCAACAAAAGCAAACTAAATAATTAAAAACTTTCAAGCATTAAGTTGCATCTGCTCAGGGCATTCCTAATGCTGGGGGAATGGATCTCCTAATTCTACATTCAGAAGTAAAAAGCCTATCAGAAACTGGCACTCACTTTTGAAATGTTTCTAATTATGTCCTTGAGGAAATACTCTCAATGAGACAAAACAGGTGAAATAAAGTTCCAAAGAAATTACTTTAAACATTTAAAACACAGAAGTTTATTTTTTCAACTTATACCTTTATTTTTTCCACACAAATAAATCTCACCATGCAGTTAAAAGATTCTCTTATAATTCTCCACTAAATCTTAACAGAAGATTAAATCACTGTTGTCCAATTACCTGACTTCAGGGAATAGTGTAAAACCCTAAGAACAACTTAACAGCTCTGCTGCTTCAAGCTGCTAGAAATTTGTCTATGAAAATTAGAATGAAATGCTTCTGCTGTGTTTTATTATGAATAAAATTATTTAATGCAGGCCTTTGTGTACTGTACAGGGAAATGTGTGGCTTTATTTCCTGGATGCAAAACAATTTTTGGGAGTCTTGGTAAGAGACATGGGGCAGTGACAGCAGATGACATGCAGGACAATCATTTTCATTAAAAAAATTAAACTTACAGTTTAAAAGACTGTTTGTGCACCTTTAAAAATCTCAAATTGCAGATGTTTTTCACCTTTCAAACTAAAGCTTAAACTTTTACCCCTGGTAAGGTCAAATACCACTCAACACCACTCTGCTGCCAGGCCTCCTGTTGCCTCAGCCTCTTAGCAAGAACCAGACACTAACAACATCTCACTCTGGAAGAGGAAGGGAGATCCAAAAAACCAGATGCCTACACTGATAAGGAATGACAAGACCTTCAGGAAGAACAGACACTCTGCAGTTTGTATGTCAGTGCTAAAGGGTCACTGGACAGGAAATAAAGTGAACGTGCCTGGTGTGGGATTAGGCAGTCAGCAAAAACTCTTTCCATTTGTGTAAACTGAACAAATTGTACAAATTGTCTGTAGGATATAAGACATGAGAGAATTCCAGGCTTGCATCTGGTTTATGGTATTTGGCTTATCACATGTTTCTTGTCAATGAGAAACAGGCTGGAAATGAAAGACTACAGCCCTCTCCTAAACCTGTCTTTTCCATTCTCCCAGCAAGTGCTTAAAATCTCTGACTACTGAATACACCTGAGTGTCCCATCCTATTCCAGTCGTGTCAGGCACTGAATTCTGCAGAAAAACCCTGCCCTGACAAGTAAATACAACAATAAAATAAAAACCAGCATTGAAGAAGTTTTACTTCATTTACCTCTTAGATCTCTGTTGAAATCATGAAGCCTACGAATTTCTCCTTCCAGTTTGTTTCTCATGGCCTTTTCCAGGGCATCCCGCTTAGAGGATGATTTCTCCAGGTTTTTGTATGCCTCTGAAACTTGCTGAATTTCTGTTTCCAGCTGCAGTGGAAGTGAAAACAAGCACTTGCTATTTGATCACCAACAAATTTCATTCAGTCTCAGGCAGGAGATTACTTTCTCTCAAGTGTTCTTTACTGAGGGAAACCTACACTTATACACTAAGTAAAACAACAGTTTCAGGTCTGTGATGAATCCCTCTGTATGAAGAATATCAGTGGCTGAAACTAAGATCTGGACCCGCCTTCCAGACTCTCATTATTTCCCCAATATGATGAGAACATGGATAGAAGAAACATAAGAAGTGCAAATGTAATCTATTTTTTTCCAAGACCGGGACAGTTTGTCACTAGAGTTAGTCTGGGAAAAAAGCATTCCTATAAATAGCTAATGCAATACTAAGTGAGCAAGTAAAATTAAAAAAAAAAAAAGGCAGACCAAACTATGCCCAAAAACCCCTAGTGACAGATCCTGCGCTACTGATGAGCGCTGCAGATCTGTAATTGTTACGGCCCAAAATTCACAATAAAACCTTCTGATGTTCTCTGTTTATACTCCTACAACTTACTTGTGTATTTAAATATTCAATTTACTAAACGGGGGAGGGAAACATTTGCAATAAAATATGTTTTATCCTTCCTTTCAGCCTTCAGTGTAAAGCTTCTCTGACCTCCCAGACCAGAAGGAGATTGACTCCTAACTCTCCTTACTGGGCATGGTTTGCTATGGAAATGTGGATCCACACAATAGCAAACCCCAGCAGCACTATAGCAAGTCATCAACAGGGGGGTGCAGGGAAGTGCATTTGTATCCTTCTGTCATTATCAGGAAGCTGTCAAACAATTCTCTGAAGTATTTCCTGGCCAGGAACTTTCCCAAAAAAATACAACAAAACAGACATATGTCCCTGGAAAGAGGTAACATAGGGAATAATGAGTGTGGAAAGCCACCTGGTCACCTGAACTCAAATACATGTTTTAAGCAGTCACACATTTTTATGGCCCCGGACACTGCTCCGTGCAAAGAGCACAGCAAGGCCCACAAAGTTCTAAACTGCGAGGAGCATCAGCCTTCCCACAGCTGCAAGGCAAAAGCAAAGCTGACCTGCTGCACAGCTTTAAACCACTGGTCATCAAGAAGTTATTTCTAGGAGGCAGCACAAAAATACCTCCACACATGCACGTTAATGACGGGTCTCACTGGGGTATTTTCTTTGAAATATTTTAGCATCATTTACTCTGCCTGTTCCATAAAGCCAAAGGTGGCAAATAGCTGGGTCCAAATCAAGACATTAAGTTTTCATGGAAATTGTGTGGTGCTGAAAGAGGGACAAAAGAAGTGTTAGTCCCAGTCCTGCAGTCCAAATGTCTTTACTGTAGCCATAGCAGCACTACTTGCCTTGCACACTGTCCTGCCAACCAGTTTTGTAGCAATGTCCCCTGCGCCTCCTTGAGTGACTGTGGTCTCGTGCCATTCCAAACAGGCCCTTCCTGCAGCCTCTACAGTCTTTTAGGGAAAATGAAATCTGCTGCTGTCCTGGACAAGCTTTAACGTAACCAAGCAAGCCAAGCAGTCAGCCTCTTCAGCAGCTGAAGAGGATGTGCTTTTGAGCATGGTCAGTGAGTTGCTAGCAGAAAACTGAAGGCTTTGATTCCATCTTCTGCCAGTGTTAAGCTGGTGCCCAAAGGGACAGGATACATACAGACTGATCAATCTGCATACAAAAGACTCTAAAGTAGGTAATCAATCCCTTAAGCAAGGAATCCAACAGTTGCAGATTAAATGATTCAATTATGGACTAGACCAGAGACAGGAGAGTGCCTGAATTCCAAAACCACTCACCTTCTGGAGACGAGCTACTTTCTCATAGCACCCATCCAGCTCCTGCCGCAGGGAGCGGTTCTCCTCCGACAGGATTTCCACCATTTGCTGGGCCCTGGAAACGATGGCAAAAGGATCCACTTGCATCTGCTGATAGGGGGAAGGGATCTGCTGGGCCCGGGGCATCACGGAGTAGGAGTCTCCTTGCTGCTGCTGCGGGCCTAGGAAGGGCTGGCATAGCCGGTATAGATCTCCCTGATGGACTGGGTTGGACAAGAAAGGCTGCTGGGTCCGCGGCAGAATGCCAGGATCCGCCTGGCTGGGAGTCAGAGGTGGCTGATGCTGGGAAGGGGACAGCCTGGATGGCGGCGGAGACTGAAGCAAAGTCAAAGATCCCAGGGAGGTCAGGGAAGAAGTTGGGCTGTGGTGGTGAGGTGGTCTCTGTTGTAACTGCAGCTGCACATCTGGGTTCTGCCTGGAAAACAGAGAGCAGAGGCTCCATCACAGTCATGCAGGAGAAGGTGCACAAACCCAGGGACAAGGTGTGTAGCTCCCATGCACAAAAGACACATGTGAGGTTTTCTTCAGTTTTATAAGTTTGTTTTTAAAAAGCATTTCAAAATCAAATCTTTATGAGAAAATATATTTTAAGAGCATAAAGGTCTTTCCTCTCAAGACTACTTTTTACAGAAACACTAAGAGAAAGCGCATCAACGACTACTGACCAAAATTATTTTCCTAAATTTTTGCCACATTTTGCAGATAAAACTGCTCAACTAAGGACTGTTAGGAATGGGCTCTTTTGTTCTGGCTTTAAATGTGCCACCTGCCATGGAGAAAACAATGAATTTTCTTCTGCAGTCCAGGAAACAGAGTTAAAAGGACTGGCTAAGCTTGATGCTAGTATTCCACTGATTTGAGCTTTCTGAAGTATCAACCAACAAGCTGCAGCCTGGTTAAATGAGACAATTAAAGGATCTGAAAACCAACCTGAGAATCAGAAGAAGCATTTTGATTCCAACCTGCCCTGTCCTATGCAGTAGGCATGTTTACTGCTCCTAACAATAACCTCTGCAGGATATCAAAGACAGATCTGGCAATCCATAACATGCTTGAGTCCGTCACAGAACTCACCCCAAGCTACACCCGCTCACATTTCCCAGACTCTGGAGATTCCCAGCTTAACTCCTGCTGCCTTAGCCAAGTAACAAATCTCTCTTAGAAGACTGTGTGGATTTATCATGCTTGGATGACCCCGGGAGGCAGGTTTTGCTTTCTCCTCCAAAGACATTCAACCTTTAACTTCTTTGGATGTTCTTTATTCTAACAGTTGAAGTCCCTCCCTCTCCACACTGCAGCCAGTCTCTTCTTGAGCACAGAGCTCAGCCCAGAGCAGACCCAGTCTGGCAATTCTGAAACACTCCTGCTGCTCTGACAAAGTTTCCCACCCTTTGGGATGCAGTTCAACCCTGCAGCTGGAAAAGCACACACTGTTGTTCCACCTGGCCAGAGCTGCTACAGAAAACCCCCATGGCTGTCTGTGCTCCCAGGAGGGACCTGGACTCCTGCCCTGCAGAGGATGGACAAGGCAGCTCACAGCATTCCCACCACACCAGGAGCCTTAGAGGAATTGACAGCAGTGGGCAGGAAGCCGAACTGGGAACTAAAGGGTTACACAACAGGCTTCTCAGCCCAAGTGCAAACACTCAGTATCATCCTTCCTGTTCTCCCTGAAAGAAGGAATCACTCCTCATACCCATTCCTCACTTCTGGGCACTACTCACATGTGGCAGCAGCGCAGTTCAGCCGTTCTCAGCCCAGCACAGGGGTCACTATTTCAGCAACCTGCACCTCGTGCCTCATTGCCCTGCTTCCCAGCAGAGAAGAGGCAGGGAAACCTCCAAGCTCCCGCTCAAACTCCTTAATGGGGAAACAAATCTAACCTTTGTCAGCTAAGAAAAAACAAAGAATCACTGCTCTAGCTACTGCTTCTCTCCTTCTCACATTCAGGTGACTGCAGTCCCTGCCAGCAGCATCATTTCAGGAGCTGTATTTCCCCAGAAATGATCACTTGCAGCATGAGGATTTCAGGGGTCATGCAGAAGAGATATGTGCAATTAATTTCCTCAGGAATGTTCAGTTTAGTAGCAGCAATTTGGTTCTTCCCTTCCCAGGAGGGCAGCTCTACTTACTGTTGCACTGATTTCATTAACTTTATTTGCCAGTTCTCATAATGAAGTATGAGGCAAAACCATCACAGGCCATGCTCAAGGTCACCTGGTTTGTCTCAGGTGGTTTCCAGCTCCTTTCTTAGCTCACCCAGTTGTGTGCAGAGTTAAAACTTTGCATCCTCACAAACCACTCATCTTCAGCTTATTCTTCACCTATCGCCACAGCTCTGCTTTGATGTTACAATCAATTAGGGAATAACCTTGCTGTGACATTTAATCTGTGATGACCTACAGAGTTAGATCAAAAGAAACACGTTGCCAGTCTGCCTCATGGATGCAAAAAACCGATTTTCAACCTACAAAATACTCTCTTCCAGTCTGAAAGCAACCTGAAGCAGTTACTCAGAGAGACTGGTCTCAGCGAGTTAATCTTTTAAGCCTAATGAAGACAACTTAGATGCCAATGTTAACAATTTGAGCTGTTTGACTAAAAACATCTTGTTATGCTGTCAACAGAGACCCAGTGGCAGAATCTTGCCATCCTGAGCACGAATGAAAGGAACAAAATGATGGCCAAAGAAACACAACAGCAGCACTTACATTCTGAAGGGACAGTCGAGCTGACACGCCTTGTAATGATCATTGTTTTAAAACCTATTGTCAAGAACAACTCTAGGAAATCATGGCTGAGTATTTCTAAACAGGATACATTTCCAAGATTTCCAGCATCTTGGCGCTCACATCCAAAGCCTCTCATAATCTTGAAATTATACCAATCTTGCGGGCTCAAGCTACAACATGAGAGCTGGGAGCCTCTAGTTCTGTGGCATCATCAACAGCATTAGGGCTTCCAAAGTATCACAGATGCATTTATGTTCCCAGCAGAGCGAGGCAGCACAGCCGGGTTAATACATCCTACCTTTTAAAAAAAGATATTTAAAAATTCTAGTAAGCTCACAGTGACACTAGACCTTTTAAGATCTTGCATGGAAACTTCTACAAACACATTCAAAGAATGTTTTAGCATCCCCACTACTTCCAAATTTTTTTTATAAAATACTTACATATATTTTGCAGGTACAGAATACCTGGCTCTGGGATTTCTTCATTCATGAGAATTGAAGAATTTATTTCTCTGGTAAAGCAATTTTGGGCTGAGAGAGTCAGAAAGGTGAATGAACACAATTTTGATTTTTCAAGATTTTTAAGCCAGATTGCAAAATTTTAAGGTAGAAATGACTGTTGGTGTCATCTAACAGGATTGCTGATAAATTGGCTGTAGAAAATTCCCTCCATGAGAGAATGAGTCCTCAGGTAACCCCATGGTAGTAATCAAAATTTTATCTGAACCTACCACTTCAGAAAAAATGTAGACTCTCAAAATACATGGAAAACAAAATTACGCAATCTCCTTCCATTTGCCTCAGTGTCACAGAGACCTGAACAAACCAAATGCAGGAAAAAAAACCCTCAGAGCAATTATCCCCACAAGTGTTTGGGTTGGAAAGCATAACTTTAAGGGCCACTTCACTGGGCAGACTGCACCACGCAGGAATCGCTGCTCCCCTGACAGCTCCTGGCATATACGGGAGACACAATCCACGTGGGCCAAGAACAAACCTGGATTTATGGCTCTGCAGCTACAGGGGTCACCTCAGCTTTTAAGTCATGAAGACAGAGATAGGGAGTAGGGGCAGCTCTGCAGGCAGACCCAGCCACCAGGGATGCTGAGGCTGCCAGGACAGAGGGTCACACACCAGATCTGTGGGGAGAGCAACAGTGGGGAGGGCAGAAGAATGAAGGGATCAGAAAAGGTCTCTGGCTCGTTAAACTTTTTTTTCTGCCTTCCCAGCTTCTCCTGCCTGTTTCACGTTCAAGAAGCTCCAGTTCCCCTCTATTCCCCAGCCATCCTGCACAAACCAGGAAATGCTGACTGCGGGAGGGAGCAGGCTCCACTCCATTACACAGCCAAAATCAAACCCAGGCATTTTTGTTCTGCTGCCCAGTCATACCTGATTAGCCCCCACTTTGATGCTGCTCAGGGGAATGCAGTGCACAGGGTGATTTACTAATTATGGGACAAATTCTGCAGACCTCCCTCTCAAAAAACTTTCTGTGAAGTCAATGGGATTAATCACCACAGCAGGAGCTCAGTCGCTTGGGCTCCAAACAGAGGATGGTGCTTGAATCAGAGAGACAGGGGGCTTCCTCTGCACCCAAAACTGCAGCAGACAGGAGCCTCCTCTGCACCCAAAACTGCAGCAGACAGGAGCCTCCTCTGCACCCAAAAGTGCACCAGGTCTCGCTGTGCTGCCACGGGACATCTTGCAAGCCCCACTGAGTCCAAAGCACCTGTGCGCTGCTCTTAGACCTGGAGGGTTGTTTTCATCACCAACGCTAAAGTGCAATTGAAATATTAGGGAGAGAACAGGACTTTGGAGCTTCATATGCAGCCAGTCCTCTTCTAAACTTTCTTTAAAATTTCCAAATAACAGCAGAGATGCCTCCGGCATGCCCGGTATTTACATTAAACCAACATCATTACCAACATGCACTGTTCCCAACCTTACACCGCCCAGGAGCAGGTGAGGCAAACTGTTTGCAGACTGGTTTAAACTTACCACACAGCCCATTCCTTTCCCAGACTGGGGAGGGTGAAGCATGAGAATGCTGTGAATTCCCCAATGTTTATCTTGCTCAACGAGTTTTATTTAACCGCATCATTAGGTCACCCTCAAATTCCCCGGAACAATGAGGGGAAAAACCCGCAGAAAAGGGTGTGGCTTCGGGAGCAGAGAGAAGGGGCTTTGTTTCCTTGACGCACAGTTCAAAAAATGCGCACATTTACCAATCCAAACGAATCCCAATAAACACGGAGCTGCAGCGCAGGAAAACTGGAGACAGCAAGGACGCTCCTGGTGCGAGGCAAACGCTCTCCCCAGAGCTGTTTGCCTTTAAAATCCCCACACCAGCACCCAGCTGCACCTTTAGGAACACAGAAGGTTTCTTGTCTAAATGACAGTTTCTCTTAAAGCGTGTGGGAGAGAGAGGGGAATAGAGGACTCGCTCCCTTCCTTTGCTACGCTGCTCTGTAATTTATGGATTAGTCTTGCAATTGTTCTACTACTTCAGCATTTGCTTGCAAAGGAAACCTCTCCTCTGTGCAGCTATTTAGGTTAAAAAGTAACCTCATTAGATTCCCAATGCTTTGAAGACAAATTTCAGTTGCTTCCCCTACTGGAAACCTTGCCAGCTGAACCTTTCTCCTCCCCCTCCTTCCCCCCACCATGTTCTTTCAAAGCAGCCAGGATCCATCCAATACAGACAAAAATCACCCTGTCTAGAGGAGCTGACTGTTGGCGTGTTTTCAAATACCTCTCCCTTAAACAGCAAGCAGGCTACGTTTCACTGCATATAATATTATGGGTATTTCTGATGCAGCATAACCATCAAGGAGCTGTTTCCCTGTCCCGTGTGCACAGAGGTTTGAGGCTTTTGAATTTTCAAAAACATTTGCAACGAGCTTCTACAATCATTACCCCCCCTAAACCCTTTACTTCCCCTTTTCCTGGCCTCTTTATTATTTATTTAGCCAGATCAAAGGGCCTTTTCATCAGGCTTGTATGCTGCTGAAGTCATTTCAGATCACAAACAATGGTGGACAAACCCTGAAAATAGCTCCTCATAGGACTAGGAAGGTTCTGAGCAGATTCAAACTCCCTAAAGCTCAGACTCTGCTCCCAAATACTGACTGGTTTCTTCATGCTCCCTTCAAAACAACACAAAATGTGCTAACACAAATGCTCAGAGACCTTTCCACTTCTTGTAGCAACATCCTCCTGCTGCTCCTTTGAATTACCCTTTTAGCTTTAAAATGAGGCCAAAATCATTACACCAGATCCCACCTGGTTTTGGACAGAGATGATATGGTAAGAAAACAGGTAAAGTAAAGCTGGGGTTTTAGCCCACCTTAATAAACCTCCATCTTCCCACACAGAAATCAGTGTCTGGCTCAAGCCAAATCCAGCTCCTTATCTAGAGGGAACCAGAACAGGCTGAGATTTCAAATGATGCAAGAAAAAGGAGCAAAAGCTGAACAAGCAAGTCTGGGATGAGGCACTCCATTTTCCTCTCCCACACTTCAGTCCACTGAAAATAAAACTTTAAAAACTCTACAGGAAGCTCAGGTGAGTTTTGCTACCTGCACCATTATTGCTTTCATTCACTTTCTCCTTTCCGATGTGATGAAGTTTTAAGAAAAATCTTCTGTCTGGCAGATGTAATTAAAGAACAGCTTTAGCCTTGCAATAAGTAACTGCAAGTTTCTACAATGAATCACACCATTACTCTGGCTTTTGCAGCAAAGCTTTTGTGAGGCTCTGGAGCCTCAGCATTAAAGTTCCCCATGTCACAAAATCAAGTTGGCTTGTTTTGGGTTGTGTGTCTGGTTTTGGGGGTTTTTTTATAAAAAGGAGTCAGGCCTCTCTAGTCAGCTACTGAAGAGGTAACAGTCCTTCCAGACAGTCTGCAGCTGAACAGGTTATCTCACATAATGAAGACGGGATCTTTGCTGAAAGAAAACCTGACTCAGGAATGAAGGTGATGGACTGAGGTTTATATTGTCTTCCCCTACATGGCTGTCACAGAGTTTGTTTTAAGGTCTTGCTTACCTGACTGACCCATACTCAGGGGGATGCTGATACCTCATCATAGGCCCATCAGATCTTCCCTGCTGGCTCATGCGATGGTCACTATAGAAATGTCCCGAGTCCTGAGGTTTGCAGTTCATAGACGGGGTGGACACATTTTTGTAAGGGTACTCTGGGGGAGGACCCCGCTGCTCCATTCCTTTCATGCTGGGCTGGGAAGGGGGCTGCACTGAGTTCTTGTAGAACTCATTGGAGCCAGAATTTTTGTAAGGGTCGCTGGACTGCTGGGGAGAAAGGGGGGATAGTGGGGAGAGCGGCGCGCTCGTGACGGGCGCGTGGGCCTTGACCCCGCTGGTGGCCAGGGACAGCTGCATCAGCCTCTCGCTCAGGGAGCGCACGTGCCCCTGCTTCAGGTCCTTCAGTCCTTCATCCTGGTGGACCTTCCCCGGGCTCACCCGCTGCACCGTGGGCCGCCCTTCAGTCCTCATCTTCTGGTTGGTGACCCCCGTGACGTAGAAGGCTGCCCCGACGCTGGCGTGCGGCTGGCCCCGGAAATACTGCGACTGCACCTTGGCCTCCTCGTAGGTCGGGAGGTCCTCGCTGTTCTGGAGCCGTGGCGACAGCTGCTTCTCCATGATGCTGTTGTCCACCTGTATCTCCTGGCCCTGGGGCTCCTGGCGGGCAGCATGAGTCACGAGCTGGTGGTCCTGGGAGCTCAGCCCTTCGTTCTGAGGTGCTGGGCCGCCGGTGCTGTTGAAAGGGGGGGCATTCCCTGTGGCTTGCTGGTGTAAGGCGAGAAGGTTGCGGTTGTCATTTGGGTTCCCGTATCGGAGCTGCTCCTGCAGCAGGCGCTGTAAAACTGTCGTAGCTGCTTGCTCTTCTGAATTCCTCATCTCAAACTGTGGTGCCTTTTGGGTGGAATGTAAAAGCTGCCCTTGACCTAAGGAAAGGAGACACGGTTATTAGCGCCTGAGTGGATCGGGCAAGAGATATTTAAGAGCAATGGCTTGAAATACAGAAAAAAAAGCAGGTTAGATTACCAAAGGTTCCCATAACAATGGGGGTCATCAAGGCCCTTGACCCAAGAAGGACTTGCATGCCCGGGGGACAAAGCCTCAGAAAGGTGATGAAAGGTGACTTGAAAGTTTATAGGTAAATCAATCGACTGCAAACTGTAGGGATGCATGCCAAATACCTCAGACAGCATCTCGGGCAAAAAGGAGACCTGGAATTCACAAGATGATGGTAAAAATGCCTGAAATCTGTTTGGTTTACACTCAGAGTTACCAACAGTGAAATACACTTCCCGTATTTGTAGGCAGACAAGGATTAAAGGGTGAAATCAGCAATGTGTCCGTTTTAAAGAAAAAAAAAGAGAAGCCCACTGAGATAGCATGTGATTCAAAGGAAGTAAAGAAATCTCTTAGCTCAGATAGTTTAAAGCAATTAATGAATACCTCGTTAGCCAGCAGGTTTTCAGAGTTATGAAATGCCCAGAGTGAGATCAGCACCTATTCTCCCTGCCACAGAAAACCCCACGGTGCAAGTGAGGACTCGGGAACTTCCTGCTATACAAAGGCAACCAAATCCTCACACATCTAAATATCCTCAGCGGAATGCATGCAAATGCAAGGGGAGGAAAAAGAGTTGTCTGATCTAAGGAACTGAAAAAGAACTCTGAGTGGCAGGAAAAAACACTGTGTCCCAATGAGAGAAACACAAAGAGCCAATGTCAAGCACATCCGAAGTACAGATTAAGCCAGTGACCAACAGCAATTACGTTTTGCTCAGTCTCCCAGTGGAGTCAGGAATCTGTCATGGAAACTCAAGCCCATTGGCCTTGCATGAGTTGAAATATCAAAAATTAATGATACCTTTGAGACATGGAACTAAAAGCAGAGCTACTTTTGAGCTAGAACAGCTCAGAATAGAGTATGCCTGACTCGCTGGCTGAGCTGTAGCTCTGCCCTGACAGCAGAACATGTTGGTATCTTAGCATTTTATTTGACACCTCCTTCTGTACAACATTGTCCCTTAGCAAAAGGCAACTTGCTCCCAACAGTTTATTCCGTGGCAGAACCTGGAATCAGGAGGCCTGAAGGGTCTGCTTTGTGCTGCATCTCCACAACCTCTCCATTTCCTCCCTCGGGCCAGCCAACCCCTGCACACAAGGACTCACACTGGGCACACAAAACCCTTCTGCAAACCTTAATGAAGAGAAAGTTCAAATCCACCTCATTCCAGGCTGCTCACCACAGTAAGAATTCAGGCCCTGAATTCTAGCTGACCTGGAATGTGACTCTTCTGAAATCCTGTCTGAAGGGACACATACCTTTGTCCTTCACTTGGAGTTCCTCGGTAAGGAGGAGCAGTTCTGCCACATGGGGGGACACACTCAGCCTTCCTCCTGCAAATCCAAAATCTCCACTCAGAGATGGCTTCAGGCTCCTCTTCAGCAGGCCAGATCACTTGATACTCTCCTCGCTTCCAAAATAATTCTGAGGAAAGCATTGAAAACATAATTTAAATCAGTAGATGAGACCCTAGAAATAATAAACCTTGGTCCATATTTCCCATTCTCCTTTTGTAGCTTCTTGTTTTCTCCCAGAGCCCAACAATTTTGGTCCCTTTAGAATGAATGAACCCCCATGTCCCAGCAATCTACTCCAGCTGCTGCTTTAATCATGACCATTTCTGCTCCAAGATTAAATGTTGCCAAGTAATGCTTTGTCCCATCTGTGCCTCCAAGTGAAACAGTGATTAAAACCCGCTAATTCCTTAACTCCATTGTTTTAGGTTTTGCTCAGAATGAAAGCTGCAGCACAGATGAGGATGCCCTGTGCTTATGGCTCCTTTGCCAGTGGTGCTGCATATTCTGAACTGTATCAGCAGAAATCCTCTGATGGACAGTGATATGGTGAAATGCTTTATGAACTTCAACACTCTGTGCCTCAGAAATGACTGTGAAAATGACCAGTTTGTGAATATTAGCTTTATTTTACAGACTGGGAAAGTCAGGGGAAGAAAAGGACACTGACAGAGTTTATGCCAGAAATACATTGCAGAGCACAGCTCTAATTCCCAAAACACTCTTTAATTACATTACTTTTCTCTTTCAGAACATGAAGCAGTAAAGAAACTTTAACCATTGAGGGGAGAAGCAGGAGGATACAGAACAATGTGTATTTAGGCATATTATTCAAAAAGCAGTTGTATCTACTACTGAAGGTGTCCCTAAAGAAAAAGGCAAGGAATCCAAAAGATGTGGAATATATTTGTGCACTCAATGTGTTCATACTTTAAGGGAAGGCAATGAAAACAGAACTAGTGAAACTAAAAATATTCATTGATACATATAATTTAACTTAATTTCCTGGAATGCTGCAAAAAGTATAGTGAACAGATGTAGTGAAGGAATGCAGACGTGGATACTTCTGTCTCTGACTTATTACAGCACAAATCCACACCCAGCAAAACCTATCTCAGATCTGCAAGTTAAATACTTGAGGTGTCAACAGCAATTTCAAGGCACATGAACAATATCTAAGGAGAGAACAAGGCAGTGTTGTGTGGTGTGGTACTTCAAGATGGTGGTTGAAAAAAACAGCTAATGTCAAATTCTTGACTGGTGACTTAGCTCAAGAGGGATATATTGAAAACAGCTGCCAGCAAATATGCAGTAAAGAACCTTTAAACCAGGCATTAAGACAGCAGATAACTAGAGCAATTTCTAGCCTCTTTTCCCAGTGTTGCACGACAGAAGTTAAGGATTCCTCGTTCCTCTCACACCAGGATCATCATCGACTCTTCTTTTTTTAATTTTTTTTAAAACCAAGCTGCCCTGAGCAACCCTTTTCATTAGAGCATAAAAAGGCTTTTATTATGCAATATGATGCTGCCTTTCCACCCAAAGATTTCTTTTGTCTCAACTGGAAAAATCTAAGGAGGTGGGGGGGTTGTTTATTTTTTTAATACAAAGATACAACCCAGCTTGAGATTCTGCCTCTCTGCCTTAAAGATTTTTTTCAACAGACAAATCCAATCTGTGCATGTTTAACTCCTTCAAACGCTCCAGGAACCATTTCACACACAGGGCTTCACTCCTCAGCACTACCAGCTTATTCTGCTGAGCTGATGAAGGGAGGGCACAGTTCACACTGAAAACATTTGTTGGAACTGAATACTACTAATTTTAGTGTGGATGTAAATTAGGAATCAACCTGGAAAAGCAAAGCAAAAGGTGGACTGAGATACAATATGAAGATATTCTGGCCAACAAATCCATTTTCTTTAAACACTGGCTGGTAGCCTTTTTTCCCCAGTTTTATCCCATTATTTTTAATTAACAAAGAAAATCTTGTGCAACTAACTTGGGTGGCAGCATTCCTGGAATCTGCTTTCTGAGCGAGCTGGAAACTCCTGGCAGAACCAGTGAGTTAACTTTTCTATTAACGAAACACAAAAATGAACAGAACACGCGGTGCTGAAGCCCATGTGTTATTTATTTGGACACCAAACTCTATTTGTGTCAGGCTCTCCCAGCATTTTCAGTTTTCAGTGTGCCAAAGATGGAAATTAGTGAGATGCACTGGAAAAGTTGTTATGATAGAGCTGGAAGGAAATTGGAAAGGTTCTGTAGACATTTTAAACAGACATTTTGGGGCTTTAGCCTATGTCTGTTATGATGGATAGGGCTGAAATCAGACTCCCAACAACTCGCCAAACTGTAGGGATTGGATGGTGCACTCTCCATTGCCACAAAGCCTAGAAACACCTTGATTTTTCAGTGGAAAACTCAGGTTTAGATCAAATCTCATCCAAGCAACCACTGTGAGAGTTCCCAGGCTGAACCAATTTTGCAATTTGCTCCCAAGCATTGCAGCTCTATCATCTTACACCTCATTCTAACCTCTGGTCTGAAATTACTCGTGGTAACTTGAGGGGAAGGCTCTTGAGGAAACATCAGAACCTAGAACTGGTAGAACTAACATAGGAATTGCAAATAGTGCTTCACCATGCTGAGATCAAGAATGGGCACAAAAGAGGGGTAGTGCAGGTACTATTTAAGGAAGAAAAGCCCCGTGTTTGCAGGGCATTGTGTAAAAACCCAGTAGCTGAGGCTTCTGTCTTAAACATCATGTAATTATGCACAGGAACCTTGCCAGTCCCTCGTGAGGAAGGAAGATTAATGAAGAATTTAAAATGATAATACTGCCAGGCTGTAGGGAACCAAAGCAGCACATTTCTGTACAGCATGCAAATATTTCTCAGCATTATAAAAATAAACAAGCTTAGACAAGTGAGCGACTCACCACTGTTTGATGAGTGGCTCTAATGCTATAGCTCAATTAACCTGCATGGAGCAATAACAACCTCACAAGAAAAGAGAAGCATCTTTCTTTAGCTTGTGAAACTAAGAGGAATGCAAGAGTCCCTGTGAGGACAGCCTGTGCATACCTGCCCAGAATTACTGCTTAGCCAAGGAGCTAATTAGCTCACACATCAGGTGGGATGGGAACAGGTTCACCACCTCAACAGGGCTGGAATACAGTTAAGCACTTTCAGTTTTACTCCTAAGTTTTGTGCCACTCACACACAAAACAATCCAGTGACAGATTTCAAACTCCAGCAGCAAATTCTGCAAAGTAATTCTGTGTTTTTCTTGAAAGATGTGCTCATGATCCTGCTCATCCTGGTTAGCAGCAGGGGATGGGATGCTCTCAGCTCCATGAAGCTTTGGGCTGGTTTTTTAGGTGCAGAGTTATCTTCAGACATACCCACACACTGTAACAGAGGAGGGGAACACGAAGCAGAGACAGCACAGCAAGGACCAGCTGGGAGGTCCCCGGCTAGTGCTCCCATGCTGAGTCACCCCTGGGTAATGGAAACACTGCTGCTCACGGCCCACGCAAACCCCAGCAGGCTGAGTGCCTGATCCTGCAAAATTCACTTCACCTGGGTCTCTGCCACGGTCAAGACCACGGGAACCATGGCTGTTCTGGAACCATGGCTGTTCTGGAACCATGGCTGTTTCTGCACACACGCTCACTGTGAAGCGGCTGAGAGCACCAGGCTCCCAGGGGCAAGGTCCCAAATTATTTAATGAATAGTGCAGGTTATCACTGAATGCCCTTTGCTTCCTTTCAGTCCTACCCGAGGAGGAGAAAGGGAGGGAATACACACCAGGACAGTCCTGAGGAATAAAAGTTTCCAATGCCTGACACCAACACCCAAACATGCAAGGCAGCACACAGCAAGTCCCAGCGCTGTGACAGCACTTTAGCAACTGCTCCTAACCAGGAGGAGGTTCCAGACTCCAACCAGAAACACCTCCCCAGCTCCCATTCAACCCTCCCGGCCCTGCCTGCCTCGATCTGCTGCCCGTGCTCAGGTGATCCCGGAGGGTGGCACTGAGCAGGTGCATGGAGCAGTGCCAGCATTACTCATCCTCATACCAGAAGGCCAGAGTCACCGGGCAAACAAGAAAAACTTCCTTCTTTTAACGAAAAACAAGAACAATGTCACCCGGAGGGGGGCAAATAAGATGCATACCCATTGTATTAGATCATCGGGCAACAGCAACGAGAGGCCAGCAGAACAACCAAAGACTGATCCCAGCTCCAACAACTCTCCAGGCCAAACCAAGCCCACCTGAGCAAGGACCAGACTGTCCCAAAGAGAGCACTAACCCTCAAACACTCATATTCCTGGGACCAGGCACAGGCCTGAAGAAAAGACAGCAAGTTGCTTGGCCTGGCTTCAGATAAATCAAGACATCACCATACGAAGATCTCCTCTAAATAACAACATCTCTAAGGAAAAAACTGAAAAGACCTTACTTGACCTTTGAATTACTGCTCCCTCACTAAAAAGTATCAATTTCTTCACAGGGAAGTTCCTATAATCTTCACCAACATAATTTAGGCTTTATATTACAAAGGAGGGAAAAAAAAAAAAAAAGCGAAGAAGAAACACTTACAGAGCCCAGTATAAATAGGAACTTGTCATGGCTTTTAAGCATTTTGAAAAGAATGCTATGGAATTTCAAGTTCCTCCATAAAATTTTAAAAGTCACAGGGTCAGGAAGATTTATTCTGAATATACCAGTCTAAAACCAACTGTTTTTACTGAGAGCATTTCTACATGAAGACATCACACCCTTCAGTTACCCAAACTGTTATGCAGCACTGCCTAACACTACTCACACATCTGCAGAGTCACAACCCTTTAGGGGCAGGTACTGCAATTTCTGCAGAATTAATGAAACACAAATCGCAGCACAGGCAATGGGAGCCCTGCTACTAACTCCAGAAAGGCCAAGATCTCACCTTTTCGATGTCTTCTTGCTAAAACCAGCTCAAGCTCGTGCAGGTTTAGTCACACCAGGTCTCATTTCAGAGGGCTGCCTTCCAGCAGAGACCCAGCAAGATTCATCTGCCTCAGACTTCACAGATTTCCAGTAATTATCCTTGTAGAACTGGGGAATTGCTGCAAACTCAAGCCACAGTTCTAATTCAGCATCAAGCTTTGTTCTGTCTTTTTCAAATGCTCCACTTCTTGCTGCTGCTGGCACTCAGGCAGCGCCCTGCTTCTGTCGTCAGCAGCCCCTGTCCCACAACTATCCCAACTATGCCTCAGCACCAGTTTCATTGCATTGTGTGGTTTCTCCATTCCTTCCCTGATTTAGTCCAGGCCTCTCCTCGGGGCTCTCAGATAATGAAAACCATGTGAGAGTAAAATGTAATCTTCAAACACGCAAACCAGTTTCATGTGCATTATCAGAAGGGAGCAAAATGTTGACAGTGCATCATTTGTCCCTACAGATAGGATCAGACTCTCTTAATTGCTGCTGAGATTAAGAAAAAAAAAAGATTAGAATCGCCATCTATGTTAAAAATAAAGTCAAAATACAAACCTAAAAGCTTAAGTAGCCCTGAAAACAATGGAAATACGATCCCCAAACAGATATATGCATTTTATGCCACCTTAAGGTAGTTTTTCCTCATATGTCTGTTGTGACATCGTGAAAATTTATATCGTAAGTTGACACAAATAAAAACTGTAGGTGGAGAAGGATGCAGAGAAGAAAACCACTATGGCCTAACTTTAGCATGGAATTTTCTGGCTTTTTCTAGCAATACCACAATTTAAACTATTTTAAGCCCCCATATGGAGGAGCTCTTCCTATTTCACAAAGCAGTTTCACAGAATTTAAGAGGACTAACCACAGCAACCAGAGAGCAGACAGGCATGGCCCCTCCTTTACTCTAAGGACTGCTTTTTGTTTCCTTTAGAAAAAAGAAACAGCTAAAATACAGGTACCCTGCCAGCTGTCAGTCAGAGATGCTGTGGCCCAAGGAAAGGCACAAACCTAGTGCAGTACTGGGACAGCCCAATACCACCCAGTGACCCCACTGGGTACCAGTGGTTAAAAAGATGAATTAAAAGCAAAACCCAACAGAAGATCCAGAGCACCACATTTTTAGACAGCAAGGATGTTATAAAAGTGGTTTGGGTGTTGTTCTTTTATCATAACCACCTGGGTTTTTCATGTGCACCTTGTAAAAAACCTTTAATTGCTTGTAAGATGATTAATTGAGCCTCCCCACCACACTGGGAGGAAGATATTACTACACGCATTTTAGCACAGTGGTGACTGGCTAAGTCCTGGCCTACACTGATGATGATTTTTGTTGCCACAACTATGTCACTCAGGCAATTGATTTCTTTCAATGTAAGTATTCCAGCAACCACTCTAAAACAGATGCAGTTACAGTAGGAAATAATTGGTTTTAGGTATATTGCTTAGGAAACCTTGTGTAAACCACACCAGCACAACTTCTTCCTTGCTAATATAAACTTCATCACTACTAGAAAGATTTTCTGTAATAACAGGAGCAGCAAGTACAGATCCTGCCTAAATGGATCAAGGATGTTGGCATCCCAGGACTTGTGCAAGCAGAAGGCAAGGGAGCCTTCTGAGTATTTTCTGCAGCTGGAGAAGATACTTCTGCAAGGGATCCTCAGCAGCTGCAGGGAAAAAAGTTAAAGATTTAGAGCCCTAATGAATGAAATGAACTTCACCAAGTGCACAGAAACCATGGCTCCTCGAGCACAAATCCAAGGTGATTAACCCTCCCTGCTCTCACTCAGAGCTCAGTCAATGCCAGCAGGGCTTGGTCAGGAAATGCACTGAGCTCTCCCCTGCCTGAGGAATGTGGTGCCAGGGCCTCTCCTGGCAGGAAAAGCCGCTGTCCTGGGTCTCCCAAGGGAACGCCTCCTGCAGTTTGTCTCCTACACCACCACCCCAGGCTCTGATCTCCCAGCCTTTTGAGATTGCTCCATGGAAACATCCCTTCAAACCCCACCTGAGCAGCACGGGATGGGGCCAGCAGTCTCACACAGCTTCTATTGCCATCCCCACTCCCACAAATCAGAACTGCACTGGTCTTCCACCAGGTGGGAAATCCACTCTTCCCCCGAGGGGTGCTAAGCTTTTTTAATTACTATTTCTTTTTTTAATAAAAGATCCAAGTGCTCCACACCCAATCCCAACTCGACAACAGCAAAAGCTGCTTCTTTCCATGTAACTTTGGAGCGCTCTTTTCTGCCTGCTCTCCAGGGATCCCTGATCCTACCCAAAGGAAGGGTGGAACAGACTATGTAACTGCTCCTGGTCTCTTCAGCCTTCACCATTCTACAGTAAAAAATGAGTTCCAAATTTGTTTTTACCCAATACAAACATTAGCACTCAGTTGTGATGACTTCAGAAAATCCCAGATTACCACTTCCTTGTGCATCTCCACAGGCTATCCCAGAATCCCAGACTGGTTTGGGACAGAAGGGACCTTACAGCCCACCTCATTCCAAGCCCCCAGCATGGGCAGGGATGCCATCTCACGCTGGTTTTAAGTTCTGGTTCTCCAGAAATATGGAGGAGGTTTCAGCTCTGTTTCTTTTCAAAAAGACAATGGGAAAACAAGGAAGATTTGTTTTCCCAAGCCCCATAACAAGACAGGCTAGACCCAGTATGAAGCAATCAAATTTGTTTCAGCTGAACACAGAACCACCCCAATTAGAACAGCAGGAAAAGTCCACCAAACCCTGATGGGAACAAAGTCACTGAAATGTGGAATTACTTTCCTTGAGGGTTACAGTAAATAATTCTAAGAGATTAAGTAATTCTTTCAAAAAACAAGTTGTGTAGAGACACAAAACATTTAAAAGCAAATATTACTGTGATACAATGCTTAGACAAGGTCCTACAAATGCAAATTAATTCATTAAACAAAATCCTAAACTGGCTGAATTCATAAACACTCATATAAGAGAACTGTTCATCAACATTTTGGTCTACAATTAGACACTGTATGTGCTTTGCTAATACAAATAGGCCTCTAAAAACCAATTTTATTTGAACTTTTTTGCCATTTACACAAAGTCTGGTTCTATATTGTAACCAATACTGATGAACCTTATATAGCCCAACAGTAGTTACCATGGAAAATGACCAAAGACCTCTCTAAACTCCCAAGGAATTTCAAATATTTAGTATTTAAAAAAGAAAAAAAAGTTTATTTTAAGCTTAGACACAACCAAACTAGACAAGAGTCATTCTGAGAGAGGATGAGAAAGTAAAAAAGCAGCAAGTATGAATGGCAGCATTTATCTCTGAAGCCCTTCTGCAGCACCAAGAATGCAGACTGTGTGCCAGTAAAAGAGGAGACAGTCAGCTACTGGGAACAGGAGGGAGCCCTCACTTCTCCAGTGCCAGCCAAGCCCTATGGGAGCTGCTCACAGCAAGGAATGACACGTCCAACAACCACCACGAGGGACGGCCACAGCTCGTGATCCACAGGCACCACTGGGGTCTCCAACACACGTCCTCCCACTACCCAAGCTGAGCACATCACACAAACATCACTGCTCTACCAAGACAAGATTTTAAAGCTTTGAAAATTCTGTTTTCAGAGCCCTTTTAATTTTGTTCTCAGGGTGTTTTTTTTAATTCATGACTTTTCCTTTTCCATTCCTATTCATTCCTCATTCACCAATCTCACGCTGACATCAAATGTCTGGTTTGCCCTGAATGGCCATTTATACACAGGTAAGTTTCAAATATATTCTTACTTTAAAAAATTTCATCCAAGTGTCCATATAAACACAAATTCCATCAACCTTGGAAAACTCCTGTCACTTACAGGCATAGTAGGCAAGTAAGACAAGGATTATATTGTGTATTTTCACATTAATTGCTCCTAGGAGCAACTTCACAAAATTATTCCCCAAAGTTGTTGAGATCTTTTTCCTGTCTTGAAGATTACACTTTGAGGCTACCCTGGAGAGCCAAGTAATATGCAAGATTTGGGTATTTGCTGACTAATTTAGAGCTCTCCATACAGTCCCTTACTTTCACATGGATGCAATTCCAGTATCAGATCTGTCCAGAGCACAAGCCAAATCCTTTTGCAAAGGCTGTAGGTATGGCCATGGAGGCTGCAATATGAAGTTCTTCCTGTGGCCAGCACTGCATTCCAGAGCTGTTTGGGAATACACTCTCTCCTGTATGAAAGGGTTTAACACCTGAGAAGCTCCTGCAGCCAAACTGGACTCACAGGGCAGGTATGTGCCTGCTCTTTCATAAAAGACAATGATTTAAGTCTCCAATATGATGATGCTGCCACGTATGGAGCGCATCCAGAGAGAAAATCAAGCACAAGGGTATGTGAAAGTCTAACCTAGAAAGTAACCACTCACCAGAAAGTAAGAGAAGCAGAGAATTCCTGAAAGCAATGAGCTTACAGAAATGGGTTGTGGCCCAGATTCAGCACAATGGACTAAATCACTTTGACAAATCCTCTAGTGCTTCCTGAAAGTGAATAACCCCAGCAATGGGCAATTTGGAACACTTCTATGAAGAACCAAGTCCTCTCTTGTATTTCGGTGGACAGAAGAGGAGAAAGAGAGCCTTGAACCTGATTGCCAATCCCCAAGAATGGCTGTTCTCACACTTTTATAAACGCTTGGTCTCCATGGAAGGGGGACACCTAGCAGCAAACATTGGCAACCAGGGACATTCCACTCCCACTATATTGTCCACAATAGGAGAAAAAAAAAATCCATAGGGCTACTTTGATTAGGAACCCTTTGAGAGGACTTCTTCAAAAGAGAGTGTCTAAAAATACCTTGGAATATGGGAATGTGCAACAACAGTCAGATGGGGGAAAACAGGCATCTTACTTTATTCTGAAAGCATTTACACTTCACATCTATTAATCCAAGAACCTTTTGCCAAGAACAAGGTCATCCTTTTTAATTCAGAACAGAACTCAACACACAGCATATTCTGCACCAAACAGAGAATCTCATCATTTACAGGTGTTTGGAGACAGGTTTAATGCATACTCTGAGCATGTAAGAACTCTCTTATATTGGGTTTTGTCTCCCCAGCAGGTCACAGCTCTGCAGCTCTTTAAAAGCCATCAGTAAGAATGAAGCGAGAACTGCACAAGGAGTTCTGCCCCACAAGGGGTATAAACAGACAAATTCATTCACAGCTAAAAGCATTTATATGTTAACACACTCTTGGACTGCTGATAATTCTAAAATTAAAGACCTATTTCTGTGTATTCATTATAACATGGCAACAATCTAAACCAAGTTCAGATTCTTCTCCAAGTTAAGTAAAGTAAGCTTTAATGAGCTCGAATTTTACTTGAGCTGCTCACTCACTGCAGTGACAGTGAGCCCCAGCCATGGAGCAAGGCATCATTGTGCTGGGCCCCAGAAAGAATTAAATGGTGCAAGTTGTTCTATCAAAATAAACACAAAAGAAAAAAAAAATCACATTACACTCAACTGGAGACAAAAGAAGGGCTAGAAGTGGGAAAAGCATTTATGCTTTGAGAACCTGGGGGTTGCAAATTCTCAATTTCACTGTCATGGTTAGGAAAATGTGGCAGTAAAGCAATGCAACCTTATTTCTAAATAAACAAAAAGATTGGTCAGTCTGCTGATGCAAGACAGACTAAAGAGAACAAGAGAACTATTAAATTATCTCCACTTCTGGGACTCTGGCTATTCTTTTGCAAAGCAAGTGGCTTATGCTAATCAGGATGCATCTGAAATGCATCATTCAAGCCTTCTTGTACAAATATAGTTCTTATTTATCCCAAAAGATCCCCACCAGCTGGCAATGTTTGCATACAATGTTAAACCCAACCTCAAGAGCCCATGCATTATGAGTCATTTTACACTTAAAAACATTAGTTCCCTTCACTGTTCTCCAAGACGGTGTATCCCACGAGAAGAATTTTAGTGGAATTCAGCAATAATACACTATGTTACCATCCAACTTCCTCTAGCACAAAGAAGTTACAAGTTTTCTGTTGTTCGGTGGGGGTTTTTTTCTCCTAACAGTGCTTTTCCTACAGAATATCTTTGGGGAAGGAACAAAAGGATTTGCACCAATCCCTTCTATATGAATCAAATATTTATGCTATGCCCTCTTGAAGCACTTTCATCTAGTAACCTATGGAATGTGATCTCCTGACCTCAACACTCAAGCATGGCTAAATCAGCTGCCCTTTGAGCTGTATTAGGGACTGCAGAGAATTTTTATACATTTGTATTACAGGCATATGAAAACCTTGTGGCCCAGCTGTGGCATTCTCTGCTACAAAGCTTTAGTCCAGAGTCACTCTTGTGTGCTTCAGGAAGGGGGAACACTTTGATTCCCCCAGGTTTATGGCACACTCTGATGTCGTGTGTCTCCACAAACAGGCAGGAGGATGAACCAGGCTATCAGCACATCAACCAGCCAGCACAATTTAAATAAGTGTCATGGCAAACCACGCCACAAGGACACGGTGCCAGCCCCACTCCAATCCCACGTCCCACCACATGGACCATTCTGCCCATTCCACGCTGCCCAGCTTCCCTTCCGCCTCCAGCCTCCTCCCCAGGGCAGGCAGCACTGCCTGCAAAACATCTCCAGGATCAGAAAGACAAAGAGCTTGGAGGGGAAAACCAGGCACCCCATTCCCTCCATCTGGAAATCCCACCCTTTCCTCAAGAAAAATAAATCATTCTATGTTGTGTTTGTGGCTCCCAGGAATCTTTTAAGGACAGGGGTTATGTTGCAAGTGTACCAAAAGTAAAAGAGAAGGAGACCAAAGTCTGCCAAATGAACCTGCAACTACAACCACAGGACAAATTCTTCTAGGGTCAGCTCATGACCCTACTCCCTTGAGGAGCAGTCACTGAGGTAACCCTGGTGAAAGTCTGGCCCAGAGATTTAACAGGGTCACGGTCCTGATGGTAGGGATCATGTTTTCATAGCAGCCCTGAAAAACTGACATGATGCTGCCCATCACTCACAGGGGAGCAGCACAAGGGTGTAGGGAAAGCTCGAGAACATGGTTCTTGTGCTCCCACCCCGACCTGGCAGAAAGGCTCAGTCCCCAGAAAAAGTCAAAGGTAGCAGAAAAAAGTGAGACAGCAGCCAAAACCAATGCCACATGCTCTGTCCCAGGATGGATCCTGGTCAGCCACCTGCCCCAAACCTCTCACAAGGTGCCCCACTGTTGTTGCACCTCAGCAGGGACTGAAGCATCCCCACTTCTCTGAGGCTCCAGTAGCTCAGAGCACGCTGACTTGCTGCCCCACCTTTTCCACTTCTTTTCCCCACAGAAATCCCTCCAGGGAAGAGGAAGAGAAAAAAAAATTTAAAAAAGAAAGAGGAACAGGGACCAGGACAGACCAATGTGCAGCATTTCCTGTATCATCCACAGGAAAAACTCACACAGTGGGGAAGAGCTTGATGTCAAGGCTGGTTTCGCCACATGAACAGGCAGTTCCTCCTGCTGGGGGATGCTGTGTGTTTCCACAGGGAACAATACAATCTTCCCTGACTCAAGGAGTACTACTAGCAGCCACACAAAATTCCACAGGTCCTTCCCTTGCAGAAATGGCTGGTAGCATGGAAACTCTGGCCGTGGGGAAGGAGGCTTGTGGGTACAGAGCTGGGGGAGAAGGAAAATGAGACATTCACTGTGGTATTATCACTTGTAAACCAGGACACATTCAGCACTTGGCCCCTACAGAAAGGAGTATTCTGCAAAATATGTTTCCCTGCACAGAGACTGGGCCTCCATCCAGTTATTATGTGCACATGTCCCTGCTGCGTTTTCAGCCTTCCTTCGAAAAAAAAATCTCAAAACAAAGAAAACATCTCCTCATATTCGCTCTGCACAGTGCCAAGCGTGTTCCCAGCCATGTTCAATGATCTGTTAAGGCGTGTTAATGATGGGTGCAACACTTTTACACCTTGTGACACAGTAGTAAAGCACTTAATGTAAAACAAATTCCAGGGTGAAACAAGAAATGAGCCGACTGTGGCAACCCTGTCTGCACATACGTGCTCCTCTGTGGAGCACGACCAGCAAGGACAATCTCAACACGTGGATTACAAGCACAATGACTGCGGTTATTTTCTCCAAAGAAAAGAGCACCACAAGAAACGGCTGCTTTCAAACACAGCCTGACACAAACCCACTTCAGCAACTGCCACCGAGCTTTACTCAATCCAATTACACACAAGTACATCACTACTCACTTTGGCAATTTAGTACCAGGGGTGCAATAGGTGGATGAGTGTATTTTTTTCTGCACGAATTTTGCAAGATGAAAAGTAAACTTTACATGAGAGGGAAGTGATAGGCAAAAGCTGACAGAGAAGAGAGCCAGTCAAACTCCCAGGCTTAGACTGAAGAAAGAATGCAGAGTCCCTTGCACCATGAGCACATCTCTTACCTACTGATCTGCTGAAGACAAAAGCGTTTTCTTCTTTTCAGAAACTGGACACTTGTAGCTCGTTGGGTCAGTCACACAAAGCTTCCCTGCTGCCAAAGGTATTCTTTTACCCCTTCGGGTTTTTGTGGTTGTTGTTTGGTTTTTTACCCCAGAGAGTAAAGGGCAGAACAGTGGATTCAGCAGGGGCAAAGGGTGGAATTCGAGATTCAACGGGCTGGAGAAGTGCAGAGCTCTCTCCAAAAGATGCTGTATTTCAAGGCGCTTTCATTTGCAAATCCTTCTTCATCCTCAGTGTCAATAAAACTGGAGGAGGGGAAGTAAACTTTTTTTAACTGCAGAAATAAACCGCACTCCACCGAACGGGAAATGTGATACAAACTGGATTTGTGGCTCGACTTTTTCTTTTATTAAAAATAAATATACTCTCAGACAGGCAATCGAGATGGAAGGGTAAAAAAATCCAAGAGTCAGCCAGGACTTGCCCGCGGTCCTCGGGAGGAGGATAGCGGTACCTCGAGAGCGGCAGAATAAACACAAAGAGGGGAAAGTCCGCGTCCCGGCGGAGGCTCCGCTGTCAGTGGCAGCGCCGCCCGGGGCACTCGCAGCGCCCGCGGCCCCGGCAGCGAAGGGCGGCCCGCGGCATCGCGCCCGGGGAGTCTCCGCTCGCTCCTTGTCCGCGGTTACCTGTGCGCGGCGGCGACCCCCGGCACCGCCTCACCCTCGGCGGCACGGACCGGACCGGACGGCACGGGCAGCTCCGCTCCCTCCTCCGCCTCCTTCCGCTGCTGTGGGCGCGGGCGGCCCGCGGGACGCGCTGGGCCGGGGCGGGCAGGAAGCGCCGCCGCCCCCGGGACCG